>VRLP01000057.1:0-436876 GCA_009660295.1 Lophius piscatorius
AATCCCACCAGGGTCTACTTGTCGTAGGGTCCTTGAGCAAGACCCTGAATCCTTAGCTCCCCGGGCGCTCCACGAGGGGCTGCCCACTGCTCCCTCAGGGATGGGTCAAATGCAGAGAAGTAATTTCACTATGTTGTACTGACTATGTGACTAATAAAGGATTCTTTCTTCTTCTTCTTCTTCTTCATATCCCCGAAAAGCACCCAATCCCTTGCGTTGTATAAGCAACCCCCCCCGAGTGAAGTTATGTGTTTTTCCTTACAAAAAGCTCCCCCTAGTGAATAAAATATGAACTGTTAGAGTGAAATATGATAAATAAAAAACAGATCTCCTTGCGTCGATTCGTCTTCATCAAAATTGGACAAAATCGCACAAAGGTTCTGTCTGGAAAAGAGTGTTTTTTTGTAAAAGAGCACCCCTAGTGAGTAAAAGCATGTATTATACAATAAACTATAAATCTATGTTAGTTTATTCATATGCACCAAATTTGAACAAAATATGACAAACGTTTAGGACGTTATTTCCGAAAGACTGTTTTTGTGAAAAAGCTCCTCCTTATAAGTCCAATATGATCTATAAAAGACAGATCTCCTCGCGTCGAATCATATGCACCAAATTCGGACTAAATTTGAGAAATTATGGCCTGAACATTTTTGGAGATAGTGCAATATTGTTTTGCTTTTGTTGGGCTTTTGTTTGAAGCAGAAATCCTTGCTGCCAAATCAAAAAGCTAACAGCACACAGATAAACAAACAATCCATCAGACTGAGCAATGTCTGAGTTGGGTTAATGGACCAGAGCTGTGTGGATATTTTTTTATTGTTATTGGGCTTATATTTTAAATCAAATTGCTGTTAAATGTGAAGGTTTTAAAATTATAAACTGAACTTTTCTGTGAGTTTTCTTTCATCATATGTTTACTTTACTTTCCTCATATAACCTCTTGGTTCCTTGTCTCCTTTTTTAGTAAGTCCTCTCCTTACCTCGTCTCCTCTTTTTGTTTAATCCACTCAAAGTTGAGAGTCAATTGGAGCCGCTGTTTTTCACAAAGTTTGCGCATTTCCTGTCATCAATCCTACTCTCTGCTCCCTTAACCAGCCACTTTCTTCTGTAGCTATTGAAGATATAAGAGTGACATGACCCTTTTGGAGGGATGCCTCAGCATGACAGATGAGAATCCTACCTGCAAACACAAACATTCAGTCTAATCAGGTGGGACTGTGTGTGTGTGTTCGTGTGTGTGAGGGCATGTGAGGCAAAACTAGTCATTTTCAGGACACACAAGGAAAATCTAAAAAGAGAAAATCTTTAACTCATTATAGCGGAGAGGGTTCACAGTTTAAACAAACGTTTCGTGACACATGAGATTATTGTTTATATTTCAACAACATTTTAATTAGTGTTTGATTCATGCCGTTAACACAACCTATCTGCAGCGATGTACACAGCTGTGGCCATGCCAATTCCATAATATCCCCAACTTTTGGGGATATAATTAGGAGAGATTCCTATACACTGTGTGCACAGCAGTGTGTATTGAATTGTGCATGTGTTCTCATTTTATTTATTATTTTGAACGCTGTTTAGATGATGTAGGTCTGGTTCCGAGCCTGTGGCATTAATCACTTTCCTCCAGATGCTCCCTATTACAGGTACCTCCAGGACTCTCCCTTATCTCGACCAAGAGAGGGCGGGAACACACACACTTTTTCACACATAGCCAAAGCTACTAACACAAACACACTTGCACACTCATGGGATTCAGCCTATCTTTCCCCAGCAGCAATGGAGGCTGCGGTATACAAATGGCATCTTTGTGGAAATCCATATCAACATTGTCATCTATATATAGGCCGCAATACCTGATTTCAACAAAGTTTCACATGACCTTTCAGGCGTGCTTGGTTTCTTTTCCCAGACTCCCAAAAACACTGACGACACACCATAAACCAAACCTCCACTCTATAACTGCTTGGCAGAAGGCGGAAATCTGACTGCATGGATTAGAAACAAAGATATTTATGTGAGTCTGAAACGGAAATTTAAGCTCTGATGCATATAAAATAACTAACATAAAACATAATGATGTTTTCTGCATTAATGATATTGACCTTAATAAAACCATCATCACATGACTCGTGACATTATGCTTTGCATGTCTCGTGTGTTTTTGCTTTAGTTTGTTGTGATGCAAGTGACTTGATGTGTTGTGACCTGGAGTGAGGGACATATGATGTGACAGTCGGTGACATGATTCGGCACAATGCAAGCAACTCCAAGTCAGTTGATAATATCCAATAGAAAAAGACTAGTTTGGAATGTTATTACTAGATTATTACTATATGCAGAGTGCCTTATTTGGTCTCTTTGTCCTACCTGCTAATTGCCTGACCCAAGCATTGTATTTTCTCCTAAGTGCCAACCCAGGCAGAGCACACAGTCAGCAAATATGCTCTCTAAGTTCCAACTGTACTCCCAAAACCTCAATTATTCACAACTTATGAATAACGCACTTTACCTCAAGCTGGCAAGCGGGGGTATTTTTGCACATGGTCCCTTGAATTAGTCATTATCTCACGATGGGAAAACATACAATTTTCATGCCCCCAGCCTTTTTTTACGTGGCATATAAAAGTGCCATAATAAGTTATTTGCTGTCAATACATGTAAAGGTTGTCTAAAGCTAAGCCGTGTACTTAAGCTTCAAAGCGAATGTGGCTGTGGCTGCTTTCAGTGTGACTGACCTGGCATGTGAAAGAATGTAGTCATGTTTAATTCATGTAAATCTCTACAGCCTCACTATTTATTTTGTATATATCAGCGTTGTTTCTAATGTCCAACAAACCATAAAATGCATTTTTAAGAGTTCTTATCCCAGACATTTTTGGACCTCCCTCATCATTCTGTTGCCATGGCTTTCTAAGTGGGAGTTAGAGAAAGGAGTATCTGGGAAAATTTGCTGTTGTGGTCCCCCTCCTTTTTTTTTTAATTGTTGTACATTTCATCTTATGCAAAGTTTGATTTGGGACATAAAATGGACTTAGTTTTTGTCTCTCCCAAGAGGAGGGAAGTGATGATCCTTTGATGCCCGCTCATGAGAGCCTCAAAATACTCTGAGAAAAGAAAATGAAGATATACCTTGAGGATAAAGATGGTAAACGGCACTTAAAGCCACGAAAGGAAGGATCTGAAAGGATAGTGATGAAGTTGAAGAGTACTCTGACCCCTCAGAGGAGGAAGTTAAGGAAGATAAATGGAGGGAACAAGAGAGTAATGGCCTGCATTCATTTAGTCTCTCCAAATGAGAACTTTTCAGAACGGGGGACAGCACTGAGAAGAGTGTGCCTGCTCGTTAGCTGATCATGGGACTAACAGGATAGAAAAGAGTTAGTCAATAGTGTATATGTGTGTGTGTTTGAGTGTGTGTGTGTGTGTGTGTGTGTGTGTATATGTGTGTGTGTGTGTGTGTGGGTCTTCGTACGTGTGTTTCTTTGTGTGTATGTGCGTGCGGTTGTGTGTATGTGTCTATGTGCATATGTGAGTGTGTGTGTGTTTTTGTACGTGTGTGCAACGGTGGATGAAGTATTCAGATCTCAATAAAATTACTAAAGCCAGACTTGCTTCAGTGAAATAATGTAAGGATTATAAGCAGACTGTACTTTTAAAGTAAAAGTACTTTTATTGCAGTAGAATGGTCTCTGTCAGCAACCACAGGGTTATAAAGCTGATGAGCAACACATTGAAGATCTGGGAAAGACTAGTTGAAGCTAGGTTAAGAAAAGAGGTGACAATTTGTGAGCAGCAGTATAGTTTCATGCCAAGAAAGAACTCTACAGATGCAATTTTTCTTTGAGAGTGCTGAAGAAGAAGTATAGAGAAGGTGAGAAGGAGTTGCATTGTGTGTTTGTAGACTTAGAGAAAGCGTAAAAACAAAGTGCCAAGGGAGGAATTGTGGTATTGTAGGAGGAAGTTTAGTGACAGAGAAGTATGTTACAGTGGTACAGGATACGTATGAGAGCAGTATGTCAGCCGTAAGGGGAGCAGTAGGAGTCACTGATCGTGTCAAGTTGGAAGTGGGACTTCATCAAGGATTGGCTCTGAGCCCCTACTTGATGGCTAACGTGATGGAGAGGCTGAAAAATGAGGTCAGGCAGGAGTCTCCATGGACTATGATGTTTGTTGATGACATTGTTATCTGTAGTGAGAGCAGGGAGCGGTTAGAAGAAAACCTGCAGATGTTGAGGTATGCTCTGGAGGGAAGAGGAATAAAGGTCAGTGGTAACAAGACAGAATACAGGTGTGTGAATGAACAGGAGGAGGGTGGAATGGTGGGGATGCAAGGAGTAGAGCCCAAAAAGGTGAGTTTAAGTACTTGGGGTTGAGTGTTCAGAGCAATGGGGAGTGTGGAAAGAGCTGAAAGAGTGAGTACAGACAGGGTGGAGTGGGTGGATAAGAGTGACAGGAGTTAAGTGTGACAGAAGAGCAGCAGCAAAAATGAAGGGAAATCTTAGGAGACGGCAGCGAGAGCAGCTGTGCCGTATGGTTAAAGGAGTGTGGCACTGACCAAAAGACAGGAGGCGGAGCTGGAGGTGAAGATTTTAAGATTTTCCTGGGACTGAGGAGGATGGACATGATTTGAAAGGCGCACATTAGAGGAACTGCCTCTGTCTTGCAGACAAAGTAAGAGAGGCCAGATTGAGATTGTTTGGACACGTGAAAAGGAGGGATAGTGGAAATATTGGTAGAAAGATGCTGGAGATGGAACTGCCAGGCAGGAGAAAAAGGGGAAGACCAAAGAGGATGTTTCTGGATCCGCTGAGAGAGGACATGGAGTTGGTTTGTGTAACAGTGGAAAATGGAGAGGACAGGGCAAAATGGAAACAGGTGATCCGCTATGGCGACTTCAAAAGGGAACAGCCGAAAGATGAAGAAGAAGAAGAAGAAGAAAGAAAATGATCTCTGTCAATGTTTTGCATTCTATGGGATATAGTTGTGTTTTGATTAACATTACTGATGTACAAATGTGTAGACATGTAACTGCTGGTGATGCTAAATACTGGGGTAATTTGAACTGGTGTTTAATCTGTTGATTAGTTTCATTAAATCATCACGACCTGTGTATAACATTGTCTACTGTCAGAACCCCAAATACAAGAAAAATTTTCATAAGTTCAGCATGTTTTGCGATATCGTCCAGATAGTTTTCTTAAAATGTCCTTAACAAAAAAAGGAAATAATTAACTTGCATTTTCATTTTGGGGACATTTATTAATTTACTATAAGTAATTATTTATATAATTATTTTTAGATGAAATTTTGTACATCATGAAAAATTGTTATAATTTGATTAACTCGGCCTCTTAGTAAAGCATGTTTTCGAAAACTGTTTGACCCTTTATAGACATGTTTTTGGTTGTATCAAGTTACATAGTTATATTTGGAAAGTCCTCATATGTTTTAAGGGGCTGAATCTGTGACCCCTGACTCTTTAGTATAAACATGTCACCACTGGGTCATGTTATAAACACATTCAAAAGCGTAATCATTCTAAATCTTATGCAATCAGCCCTAATAAATTAAGTTGGAACTAATCCAAGTAACTAATTGGAATCAACCCTAATAAATCATATTGACATAACCCAAGTATATCAAGTTAGGCCAACATGATTTCTTCATAATTAAAAGACAACAGTTCAATAACATAAGAATACTTTGCATCATTCAAAGTTCAAAGTTATTTTTTTTAGTGTACCATGATGATTTTCCATCTACATTAACTCTCACATCAAAGTAATTAACCTAGATTTATGTAGCATTATCTTCTGGACTGATAAAGGTGTTGCCACCCACGTGCATACTCTCTGTCCACAGTAGCCCAACACCCGTGGTGTTTGAATGGAGTGGAAGTTGCTCATGCGTGAGTCTTTTGCGTCCATGCTGTGATGACGTGCTCGCTTGTCCGGTCTCATGAAGACATGAAACCTGACATGTTCAACCACATTATCTACCGCTGGGTGCGTGTCTAGGCTGTGTGTGTTTTTGTGTGTGTGTGTGTTTGCGTGTGTGTGTGTGTGTTTGCGTGTATTACAGTACAATTAGTCCTGTGACTGAAATCACAATGCTAGTGCGAACTGGTTATAGGAGCATAAGCATACCTCATCAAAAATTTAATACGCCATGCACCATTTTTCCACAGATTGTCATTCCCGCACGACACAATGCGCGCGCGCATAGGCATGGGAAAAACACTAAGTGTGCTGCAAATATTTTCAAACACTCTTATGTCAATTCAATTGTTTTTCAGTTAATTTACATAAATATATATCGCTATATATATATATATATATATATATATATATATATATATGTAGCGATATAGCGCCTATATTTTTCTTTTATTTATTTATAAATTAAATTTTACCTGGTTGTACTGTATATGTATGTGTTTTATGATGATAATGAGTACCAATACGAGATGTCCTACTAATAATACTATCTATCTATCTATCTATCTATCTATCTATCTATCTATCTATCTATCTTATCTATCTATCTATCTATCTATATCTATCTATCTATCTATCTATCTATCTATCTAAACTGTAAGTTATCTTTCCCACTTTCTCTCTCTCTCTCTCTCTCTCTCTCCCAATCACTCTCTCTCTCTCTCTCTCTCTCTCGCTCTCTCTCCCACTCTCTCTCTCTCTCAGAACTCTTCTCTTAGAATTGAATCACTGAACAGGTTTCACGCTCTTGAGACAATTTTGAACACAAGTGGGGAAATAATGAGGAGAAGATATTCACTTTTCGTGGGGATATGATTTAACCAGAAGTGGAGGACGTTTAAAGACATTTTAACTCCCGTGCTTGGGTGAACCATCGGGATATTCTGGTCTGGCTTTCCGTCTCGTGTTCCACCGGGAGGAGGACTCTGCGCATCATGAAGTGAAGCTGCACTCCTGGAGAGGATGTTGGGTTCCAGCCAGCAGGCGATCGGCTGTCCTCGTCGGGGTTAAAAAACAAACAAACAAACAAACACACCATTTGGAGACACCGTTGGGGAATAATAAGTTGAAGCTGTGAAATCGGTGTAGGAATGATCTGATCCGATACAAAATGTTCTTTCTATGCAATTTTTGCGGTGCGCCCAATTGAGACAGGTCCGTGGATAAATCATGCTGAGTTTGAAGCAAATGTTTCCTCCTGCTTCGAAGGATTTTTTGCAGTGTGCTCAGCCAACGTGACCGTGGTAATAAAAAAAGTGTCCCCAAAATTCCTTTGTGCTTGCAGATTCAAGTGGAACTCCAAATGCTTATATTCTACTGGATGGAAATGCCCCTTTTTTCGTCTCTAAAGAAAACTTGAAGAGAGGAAAACAGAGATTTTTTAACTGCTCTTCTTCTCTCTGGAAATGTGAGTCCGGTGGAGACCAGTGCGCACCAGACAGAGTCGCCAAGGCTGCGACGCACAACCCAATTTTCCACCGGGGAACCTTTGCACCACAGCACAAAGACGTCCCCGCTTTTTTCCGCTGAAATGCCTCCGTGTGCACCGATTCCGCACATAACCAGTGGATACTGATCCTTCATGCTGCTCACCGGCCAGGTGTCCAAGAGAAGGCGAAACATCGGCTCTCCGCTTCAGTACATCCTTGACACACCTTTTTTAATGTCAGTCAAGGTAAGTAAGTGCCCCGTGCCTCTTCATCACATCTTAAAGTATGAAACCCTGAGCTGTTCCTATTTACTAATTCTGAAAGCTGTAAGAAAGCGCACAGAGCCCGTTTATCAGACTTGCAGCCACTCGCATCCTACAAGTGATCAGTGCCTTTGCTATTTTTACCCTCATATTCCAGAGTTAAATGAATGAAAACAAGTTACCATTGAAACAACTTGCTGAACATGACAATACCTTTTATAGTATTTTTACAGAATACAGTATTTTCACTGCTTTTCTTTAAATATTTCAATAAATAGACTAATAAGGATTGTCTTATATATGTATCTATATATCTATATATAGATACATATTTAGATATATGTATATGTATATTGCTGCTCATACACCGCTTCAATCATTTGGGTTCAGTTTTTAATACCAAGCAAGTGATCATAAATGTTGAGTGCTGTCCATGGTGCTGAACAGTAATCCTGTCACTTGCACTGACATGTGCTAAATTGTTGAGGTCCTCCTGTGTTATGTCTTGTGGAAAACATTAAGAGTCAGTACTGGAGACCCAAATACTGTGTATTCTGAACTTTTATACCCTCTTTTGTTTCTGATGCTGTATCAGGTTAACACAGCGGTGCAAACATCTAATCAGACAGACCATGATCTCATTGGAGTAACCGCCCACTCTCTCCTCATCATCTTGTTGATGGGGAAATTTGCTGCCATATAAACCTCATTAGTGTGCCTTGCACCAAATGTAGACTGGGAAAAAAATGTTGCCGGTTAAAGTACTGCATAATGCCTTAGCGTCGTTTTCCCTCCATCAAAGCGGAATCATTAAAGTGTAAAGGAACATTCATGTTTTCATATTCATAGTCTTGGCTTGTGGTTGCTTGTATTTTTTTTTTAAAGAAATGTAAGCTCTCTCGTGTGCTGCAGCCAGTGTAAGTGACTCTGCATAAAACTGCCATTTTAATATCTACAGGGTAATATTATTTCATTAAAACACACACACACACACACACACACACACACACACATACATACATGCACATACCCTCTGCTCCTGCTGAGTTGAAGAGGAGAAATTGCCAATCTGACATACTAAAATGAATCTCTTTGTCCGTCCTGGTAATACCAGCATTCCTGCTAATACTGAGGTCACACTTACAGCCTTACAATAATGAAACGCCCTGGGGCTGCACATTGAGAGGAAATGGCAATTCTCTTGATTTAACTCTGACCTGTTTATACGACCCTTGGAACTAAGCATCAACACATCTCATCCCTCATATTTGCTCCATACCCTCTCCTCTGTGTTGGTTCATGTGGAGTCTAACCTCTGACTCTGACTTCATCATCAGCTAATGTCTCATGTGCAGATTGCCCTCTCCAGAAAACCATTGCATAGGTCATGTGTGCAAGCACTTCTTGACCCACATTGATGTTAATTGTTGAGTCTCAACCGGTAGTAATGATGGCACGATCAAAGCAGGACGAAGGCAGGTGAGGAAATAAAGTGAGCTGTGTAGATGATGGACAGGACAAACTCACTCAGGGTTATCTCAAACTACATCTGTCCCTAACCATCTTCACACCCTTGAGTGTCTTTGTAAAGGACAACATTCAGTGTAACATTCAGTGTAATTCTAATTTAGTAACCTTAGAGTGTCTACACAAGGATGTATTTACAAAGAAATTACAGTCAACTTCTGAAAGATGCAAAATTAAACGGTGAAACATGGATTGTATGTTAATACCTTTCTGTAAAATTGAGACTTGTAAGTGTTGCTATATGGAAAAACCACACAACAAAAGGTTAACTATAAAAATGATTCAACACTTACATGTTTTCATGATCATTGTAATTGTTTTAACGTCCTGCTTACATTTTGAGTCACTATTTCTTATTGAAAAAGTGAATTGACTGAAACTGTTTTAAAATGACATACTCTTTAGCACGTATATGCTAAATAGTTAGGATTCAAGGATGGAGCCTTGGGCGACACCACAGGTAATATGGGCCAAGGAGTAGGAGGCATTAACCATGGATATTGAGAAAGTTCTATTTGAAAGATACAATTTTTTGGCATATCAAAGCGCGTAAGGACTTGCTAAATAGAATGATTTAGCTAATCTAACTAAAACTATTTTACATGAAACCCACAATTTGAAATGATATAATTCTAAAAGTCAGTTCATCATTTTATTCTTAATCTTGTTAGTCCAACATTTTTAAATTAATAAATGCCCCAAAGAAATAAAATATGCAACTAAATACTTTTTCTATAGTTTTTGGTTTTCTTGGTGGGGACATCAAAGGGTTCATCTCTTCTTTTGGATCAATTTATCAGACACACAACATTGAATTTCTTATTGTGGAAGTGAAATGAATATTCTTTGAAATGAAAGTTGCTGTTGTTTACTGCCTTGAGGGTTCTTTAGTCTTGCCTTGTTATTGTCGGGTCAAGTAGGTCTTGGCAATCGCAAATTAAGTAAACAAAGAAAGTGCCGCTGTTAGGAGGGCTAACATTTCAGGGAATAATGAAACACTCAAAGGAGCAGCAATGCATGATGGTCTTCTATAGATCTGGAAGAGGTTCTCCGATTGTTAGACACTTCTTGCACTCTTGACAGGATGCACACATCCTAAGAGAAATGCACACGTACAGTAACTGACAGCATTTTTTGACATGTGGGAGATGTAGTGTGGTTCACCAGAGGGGGCAGAGAGAGGGCATTTATTGTTATTTGTAGCAATTCACAATGTCCCGAGCGTAACAGGGGGTGGCACAGATGCAGACAATATGTGTGTGTATATAAAATGAGAGAGAATGACAAGTCAGAGAAAGAGGGGGAGAAAAATAAGAGGGGAAATGATGAGACAGACTGAAAAAAAAAGACAAAAGGATGTCATATAGTGAGAAACAAGGGGCTAACAAAGATGTGAAAAGATAAGGATAGGGGTACTAAGAGCAGGGGAAACCATAGAGAGGGAAAAGATGGAATGGATGTGCAAAGGGCTGGAGGGAGGGAAAGCAGGTGTAATGGGAGTGTGTTTTCAATGAATGCTGGCATTATTCAGTTAGCCATAACAATCGTTGTATGCTTGACAACTGTGTGGTGAGGGCAGCCACATACTGCGCCTTGAGAGCCTCCTGTGAAGGCCAGAGGGACAGACAGAGTGAGAGACATTCAGAGGGCGGGAGGGAGAGAGAGAGAGAGGAAAGGTTCGGTAGCTGTGACTGTGAATATATCCTATGACAGAGAACAAAGAAAGGGGGATGTGATGTTTGGAGGAATAAGCAATAGAAGAGAGAGTAACACAAAATAGCAAAGAGATTACTGAATGAAAAATGGAAAGAGAGAAAAATGATTAGATAAGAGCTCTGCATTTTTATTATATGACATTTTGTAGCCAAATCCCAAAAATGTCATTCAGCAGTTTTCAGTTTGATTCTCTTTTGGAAGCGGCTTTGCCTCTGGAAGTAGAGTGACAGAAGCATCCTTGTGCAAGATATTGAACTCCAGTTTGCTCCCACATTGGTGGTAACCTGCATGGTAGTCCATTCACCACTCCACTGGCGTTGTGATCATGCGGAATGGCATGTAAAAGTTTACATGCCAAACTTCGAACAATGTCCTACGACCAAAATAAACAAAATTAACTCACCAAAATATAAAACTGTAAAACTATTCAGAGACATATTTTGATCATGTGGGATGAGAATATATGGACAACATGGGCCAATAGATTTTTCCGAAGACAAATAAAAGTCATAGCTTAGTAATTGTTGAGAGGGACAAACACTTAACAAGATAGCCACTTATGGCTATCGAAATTATAGACAGAAACATTTACACAAACCTAAATCAATACTTCACCGACTCTGTATCAAAAACCAAAAACCAAATGTTTCACACAGATGTCAACTTCTCTCAGGAAAACAGGCTTAGGATAGTTTCAGACAATATTCAGGTTGTCATGTGTAGATTAAAACTTAATGTAATAACCCCTCCTTGCGTTATGTTAGAACTGGAGCCCTCTAACATAACGCAACGTTACATAGTATAACATAACATAATATAACATAAAAAGCATAACATATCTAATATAACCACTCTAAATTTTATTCTTTCATGTTAGAGGTCATTTTTGTAGCTAACAGGAGCCACCATTCCTCCATTTGTACACACTTTCATAGAGTGGTGGCAGAAACCATCCACACAGTCAATCACACCACTGGAACAGCCATCAGCTTTGGATTCATTATTTTGCTCAAGGAAACTTCAGCTTGTAGACTACCAGGTATCGAACCATCAATCTTCTGATAAGTGCTCCATCTCCTGAGCCACATTTGCCATACATTTCTACTTTGTGTAACAATACCTATTGGGCAAGTTTTCGGTAATTATAACTATTTTTTACTATTATTAGATATAGTTTTTTAGTTATCGCGTTAACACGAAGGATCTGCAGTGTTAGACTCATCGGCAGCGGTGATAATGATTCCATATCCATATATTCCATATATGTGCCCAACTTTTCGGGGATGTAATTATGGTTTTATGAGGCTTGATTAAATAAAAAGGGGGCAACTGGGCATTGGTGGAGAGATTCACTCTTCTGGGTGCAATTTTGTTTGTTGATCCAAAGTTGCATGGACCACGTGTATGTTATTATAAAAGAGTGGAAGGAGACATTTTCCTTGTCCACTTCCCTCTGACAACATATGGTTTGCTTCATCAGAACGTCCAGATACTGCCGGACTCAGCTTGTTTGCTTAGTTGGACCTATTTTTGATAATTTCTTTTTACTTGCTAAACTTTTTCCATTATACGAAAACAAACAATGCATTCTTACCACATGCTGTATACGATAATTCCCGGCTGGTCGGTTGGTGAAACACAAAGCTTTTGTAACAGAAATAAACCCTGACGTCAGGCTGTGTGTGTGTGCAGGCATGAAGTGTGTCCCTCCATAATCAGTATTTAATCCAGGTGCTTTCATTCGATCTGATCAGGTGCAACATTCTTACAAACCCGCGCCGACACACACACACATACACACACACACACACACACACACACACACAATGTCAGCAGCTAATCTGTGTTGACAGGCATTAGTTTCCCCGTGACAAAACATGACAATTATGGATGACTATATGCCTGACAGCATTTGAGGCTATAGATTCATGGTAACTGTTGTGTGTACTTATTTGAAAAGACGTGTTTGTCATATCAGGGAAGAGAAATGGTGCAGCTCTTAGTTCTCATGGCGGGTATTTGTTGCAGTTTAAGATGCATTTACGATTTTCTTTTGTACTAACAAAAGAAGGTTAAAGTTGTTCTGATTCTGAATTAATATTTTCCTTTGAAGTCCTATATTTACTGCCGAAGCAGATGAGGGAATATTTGAAAAAAGAAATAAGTCAATATCCCAATTATGTCACTTCCTGCCAATAATTCCTGTTTTCTACACAACTAGAAGGACACTCAGTATCCATCTAGCTTGGCGCACCCTTCACATCCCAATAACTAAAATAAATAAACTATAATTAAATTACAATGATTAACAACATTGCCTTATAACGCTATCTATTCAATGACTGGTAGGGACTGCAAACGAAAATATCAGCCAGTATGGAAGAAAATACATTTTCCATTATGGACTTTGTACAGGGATAAAAAAGAAAAAAAAAATGTTCCATGAAAAACAGTGAAATTATAAACAGGAAACTGATATCAATGCTGACAAGACCCTATTTCTCAGTGTAAAAGGAAGAAATGTAGGTTATGTGGTTATTTGGACGCACTGTAAAAGTTTTCTGTCACATGTCCTCCTCATCTACCAAGTTATATCCAAAACTGTCACGTGGTTTTAGTGTAAACGGAAGAAATGGTAATGAAAAGTGCTCCATAGCTTATGATGTATTTTATGGAAGAGTGGGTATTGAATATAATCTGTTTTCCTCATCCAGAAAGGTCTAACCTTTCAAAAATGTCACCATCAAAATCTTTTTTCTCAATATTTACATGTTAAATGCATAGTTTGTACATTCTGTCACTAGTGGCCTTTCAGAATAATATCAAATATTATAGGGTCATTGGAGTTGTTAAACAGTTATGGCTTTTCTTCCCCTTCTAACTAGCCCCGAAGTTTGAGCAACATTGATCTTATGAAATGTACCGTTAACTTCATATTACTTTGAACATTGTTGGATATTCTTATTATAATCAGAGCACACAACTCAGTCAGCCATATAACAAAAATTAAATCCTTCTTAATATCAAAACGCTACGTATTATATATTTAATTCGTCATCATGACCTCACTGAAATTAACAAACTTACAAGCCAAACATTGTAAAAATAAGGAACAGACAAATAAGAGGACAACGATGTTTGACAATTCCCTCCTCCCTTACAATTTATTTGTGAAGGCATAGTATGTAGAAATAGGCATGTGAGATTGCTGCATCGACAGTCTGCGACCCGAAAAACCCGAAAAACCCGAAAAACACTCCTTTGTCCCCTGTAAAATGATCATAGTGACATTTCTGTTGTGAATTCTGTCTCTCTTATCACCACACTGTCACTCTCTGTCTCTCTCACACACTCTGATGCACGCAGACATGTACACCTTTGTTGTCTCGCTTTCTCTGACACACACAGACACGTGGTACCCTGGCCTGACGCAGCTGTTTTGTCACCTGTCAGGACCGACACGAATTAAGAACGCCATCTCAGGCCTGCTCTACCATCACTAAGTCATTGTGATGGAGCCCACATTCAGACATTCAACCCTGCTCTGCTCAGCGCTCACTGATGTGGACACACGCCATGAAGACCTGTGACCTTTTGTGCCACCAAATAATCACTCTAATCATGTCCTCTACGATTGATTACATGATTGATGGGGCATTTGGCACATGTGAAGGATATGTAGAGTAGTATTGTAGGATAATAATTATGAACGTATCACTGAGAAAAAGGCTTTAATGATGGGAATATCATCATCACAAATGAATGAGAGCAAAATCTTTTTTCAAGTTACATAACAATATTTACCGTCAATCGCTTACACTCAGTAAAATCCTGGGTGAACTATGTGTCATAAACTACCTTATATAACCAATAAAGTTTTTATTCATATTTCTAAAATGATCATAACCCATGCTCAATGTATTTAATTAAATTCCAAAAAGTAGGGGATATTATGGAACTGTCGTTACCGCAGTGTCTGCCGCCGCCACGGATTTTATTTTTGTAACTGTTGTCCAATTTAGCCACACTTTGATAGCAGATCATGTTCTACTCACTAGAGGGAGATTTAAAAAAAACTACAAAAAAAACAGTTTTTGGGGCATATCTTCACATTTAGTTAAAGGAGATAATTCAAGGCTGCTTCTACAATACATGGGATTGGGAGCTTTTCGGGGCTGTATCCTTGCAGTCTTGGACATCAAGGTTGGTCTAAATTCAATCAGCGGAGACAAGAGGACAAAGTAAAGTTTTTTTTGTCGTTACAGCAGTTTATATGTGATCGTTGGTGTCTCAGAAAGTCTTTGTTTCCTTGAATCTTCAGCCTCCCTCTGTATCAATAAGACAAATCCCCCATTGGAGTTTAGGCTTTGTTGCAGTGGTGGTGGTGGCTGATGACTCAGCAGAGACTGATTAGATTGATGAAATTATGATGTTGTTGAATCTGCAAAGAGTGGGCAGTGCTCTGGAGGTTGAAGGCATACATAACTGCAGGATGAATGATATAGAGCAAAAGAGAAAATCTTAATTACAAAGCCAGCCATTGGACTACAGATGATGGTGTATCCCTGTGCTGTTAGATATATGGGACCAGGAAAACCGTATGATATTTCATTAACAGTCTCGGTCCGTGATACCAGGAAATTAGGGCTATGTTCAGACTGCAGGAAAAATCTGACACAGCTCTGGTGTGACTTTTTCATGGCGGTGTGAATAGCACAAACCACGTGGAATCTGACCTTTACCAGTTCTGATTTGGCCCGATATGTGGTCCGAAATCCAACATGGGTCGGATTTTTTTCAATGCAACCCAAGTGTGAACTGTCAGATCGGATTTAATGCAACCTTTACATCACAAAACAGCGCAGGCAGGAGTCGTTTATCACAAGAAAACCTCACTATAAATGCTGTAAACATCACTCTCAACAATTTTAATGCAAACAAAAGCGTTCAAACTTTCTTTAGAGTCCTCCATCTTGCTTCTGTATTGACAGCGTGCTGCATGTGAGGTGCTTGGTATTGTTTATTTGCGCATGATGGTCATTTTAAAGCCTTGAATATAGGACACATTTTCAGAGTAATGTGAACAGCTACACAATAGAAATCTGATCGAAAATTAAATCAGAATTGAGCATTAAGACTGGAAGTGTCAGCGTAGCCTTAGACAGAGTATGCAGGCAAGGTGGAAATAATTATATGGTACGAAATTGTAAAAAGTGTTGAATGTGTGTTTAAATAGGGGAATAGAGAGAATTAAGAGACAGAAAATAGAAAAAAAAACAAAGCCTAAAGCAAAAAACCTTCAATTTTTAAACACAGCACTTTTGTATCTTTCCTAAGCTACTTTCAACAACAGAGTTTAGCTATCACAACAAGGTGTGGGGCCAATGCACAGTGCTGGTTTCGGTCACTGTGGTTTATCAAACCATTAAATTCAAAGAAATCACCCTAAGAGAAAGAGCCACCAATGCTCACGCTAAGTAGCTTTCTAGAGTTTGTTTAAACCCAAGCGACTTTGATTAAGCAGTTCAGAGACCAAGGGACACATCTGATTGGAGTCAGGCAGATATTTGACTGGATGAGTCTCGTTATCTCTGGGAAACAGCTCTCTGCTCAATCCGTTTCTGTCTCTTGGTCCCTCACCATATTGAAAAACCCATCGAAGCAGAGCAACAGACAGAAACCACATAAAGATAAAGATGGCATCTTTGTTGTTAAAAGTATTAAAATTGGGAAGGATGTCACAGAAGTTATGCTACCTGTTGGCAGTATCACAGAAATTGCATCCAAAACTTAATACGTTTCTGAAGAAAGAAAATAAATAAAAATATATGCTTGATTCTTACAGTGACATATTGATTGTAGGTTCAGAAATGGTTCAATGTAACTTTGATGTTCATACCTAAGCCAAATATCAATAAATCTGCACTTATTTCCATGCCAATAAATTCACTTATCTTTCACTCACAGCCTAAAAATTTTATTGAAATGGGCATGCATGATTTCTAATCAGATATTAAGCGTTAAAACGATCAAAGGCTTTACACACACGTCCGCATTTCATCCTCTCTCTCAATTTCTCTGGCATTCTAATTCAGTGTCTAATAAACGGAGAGGGCTGCTTTTCTATGTGACATTGTATATGAACTGATAAATAACAGCTAAAAGGACGAGAATGAGGCAAAACTGAAATACTTCATCTGTATCAATCTTATTGTGCCTCGGCTTTAACAAGCAACACTTTAACACTTCAACACCCAACTATGTTCCGTCACAACCGGTGAACAGGAGAGCTGTATTTTGCTTACTTCATTTATATAAATATTTAATTACTATTATTATATCTTCAAAATGCCATAGATATTATGGAATTGGTATCTGTACTCCTGCGCACCCTTCAAGGTAACTCAAAAACTATTTCATGGATAATTTTCAGATTCTATCCCCACAAAGACCTTGTGCGAGGAAGAACTGGATTGAGTTTGGGAAAGGTCAACTGTATACATTCACCACTAGGGGAGCTTTGTCTCCAAAGTATTCAGGCCAATATTACTCAACCGTTTTGTGCATGTGAATCGAGTCAAGGAGATCAATCTTGTATCAATCAACTTGATTTTAACTCTGTTTCAAACATAACTTCATTTTAATTTGAGGAGCTCAAACACGGGCATTGCCTGTACAATGCTGTGAATTATTGGCTTTTAGGGATATACCCTTTCTTGCGAGGACAAAAGCTTAGGTCTACTTTTACGATTTTAACCATTTTAATTGCTGCATGTTAACATAATGCCACTGTTTTTTTAAATGGTAAAAATTTTTATGTATTTAATGCTGAATTGATTATTTTTTATTGTGTCCTGTCTGGTTACTATCAAAAAGAAACTAATTTTCATAATGGTATCTAGGATAGCCTTTATAAATGTCCCCTCTGTGCCAAACAATGAAAGAATATAGTAGAACAATGTAAAAACAACTTTTTGAAGCGAAGGCCCCAGAACAAAATCCTACCAACATTAAATGCATGCTTTTTTTTCTTAGTTCCCAGTGTGATCAAAGTTACTATGTTAAAAAATTTCAATAGGGACATCTTTGTCTTCAACTCTTTTAATGTCCTCACCAAAAAACAAACAATGGGAAAATTTGTTTATTTGCACATTTTATTTCATTCATGAATCTGAGAAAGAAAATCATACTGATGAAATTTGTATTTCATGGAACATTTTTATTAGATTAGTTCCCTCTTACTACCTTAGTAGTAACGTGACATCTCTTAACCATTATTTTTTCAAACTATTTGACCCTTGTAGGACTTTCTTTTATGTTGAACCAAAAAAAATGTGAGAAAAATTAAGAAAAAAAAAGCCATTGGTAATGCCTCCCTTTCAGTCTCTCCTTTGACTTGTGGTGTCCCACAGGGGTCCATGCTTGGCTCCTTACTCTTTAGCATATACATGCTGCCACTGGGTCACATTATAAACAAGTTCAGTGGCACACATTTCTGATTTTTCAAAAAGAAATAGTGACTCAAAATGTATTCACCAGTAACAGTTGAGCAGGACATTTGAGGGCTAGCATGAAATTCCTCATAAAATACATAACCGTTCCAAAATTGATGGCAATTACATTATCCCAGCCAACGTGATCGAAATAAAACAACGGCTGAAAGACAAAAATGTCTCTAGTGTTTTCATTAGCATTGGTGATCCGTCAGAAAACATTATGATGACTCACTGTTCATGTTTTATTATTTAACTCTCATGAATCTTTTATCTCCTTTACTTTATAAAACCGCAACGTTACACTTGTATCATAGAAACACAAATCTTAGAGCTGCAGCGCTGTAAATGTCAGCCCTCGCTATGTCTATTTGTTGGTCAATTTCATTGATTGTGGACTCAGTGTGAGTTTGTGTGTGTGTGTGTGTGTGTGTGTGAGTGTGTGTGTGTGTGTGTGTGTGTGTGTTTGTGTGTCTGTGTGTTCATTCATCTTAATTACACCTGCTAGAATTTGCCGAAGAAACGCAGGTTCATATATCCATTCAGTAGTAGTCGCTGATTTGAGTGCTCTTAGAGTTATGACACTTAATTTGCCAATATCATTATCGACTGGGTGCTTGTTGTGTCTTTTGGCTGTTCTGCAGTTTCCATTTCTCTGTTCTTCATTCTTCACTCCTCTACATGAATCAACACAGATGTCCTCATTCACCAATCACAGTACAAGTATTTGGTGATTAACAGCATGTCAAATCACACAAGTGAACAGTTTGTCAGGAAACAACGTCATCCCTCTTGTGACATTTGAATCCTAAGTCTCCCTGAGTGTCACGGGTTTCAGCAGAGAATCATAACCATGTGAAATAAGGATTTTAGAATTTGAGTTATTACTGTGGTCATACTACATGGCATCGAATATTAGTTGAAAGACCTTGATGGAGTTTGGAAAGGCTAAGCCTGGAGGGCTGAGCATATATATATATATATATATATATATATATATATATATATATATATGTTTGTGTGTTTTTGTGTGTGTGTGTGTGTGTTTTTGTGCTGACATTTTGAAGCCCTAGAATAAACATGAGGTGATGTTGCATTAGATTAGGTGTAGTGATTGGTCATAATTGGCTAGAATGAATCTAGAAAGAGGACAACCGTCCCATGCCTGACATTATGCTAACCTTCATAAATGGAGTGAAACAAAACCTTCCTGTGTTTATATTAAATCATCTTTTGACAAAACTGTATCATCGCACGTTAACATTCAAATACTGAAGTACATGTGGGAGACAATGCTCCATAATGATGTTTCTAAAAAGTACCCCATATGTTCTCTCACTATCAGCTTCTTACCATCTGGATGATTCATCCTATCAAATATATCCTCTGGGGTTTTCTCCTTTAATATTGCTCCAAAGATATTTTATTTGTCTTGGGCACATGAAGGAGAAAAGTTCATTCTATTCCACATAACTGGAGGTGGGAGTAATTTGCAGACGAAAAAAAAAGCACAAGGAAATAAGACTGCAATCTCAGAGAAATCATGGAGGTTTATGACATTTTCACTGAAGGCTGACACTGTCACCAAACTGAAAGTTCGGTTGAAGAGAAGTTAGATTTCAGAGTCAGAATAAGAAAATTGTTAATGCAAAAGGGTGTCAAACTTACGAGGAATTTGATGTGGCATCTTGGTGGAACATGCAGCCAACATAAACTACGCAATGATGATGAGACCTGCAGCAGACCTGAGGAAACTGAAATAATCCTCAGAGTGAGTAAAATATGAAATATTAGAGTAAGATTCAATATATTTCCAACAGATCTTCTTGCGTTGATTCATATGCAACAATATTGGAATAAATCGGACCAACAGAAGTTATGACCGGAAAACTCTTTTGAGATAAAGCTCCCCCATATATCAATAATATACAACCAACCTTTCCCAAAATCAATCCAGTTCTTCCTTGCAGGTGCATGATCCCTGAAATAGTTTTTGAGTTACCGGAGTAGGCACCACTGCCAACTCCATAATATCCCAGACATTTTGGGGATATAATAAAGCTACTCTAATAAACTAATTAACAACAAAAAAGAACATAGTCTAATAGCGTTTTCTTTATTAATGTAGTATCTGCAACTTCAATTATATTTTAATATATGTGAGTATCTTATTATCCACTTAGTTGACTGTGGCACATAATATGCAGTCTGTCACTGTCCTTGAATGGCCGCTTTATCCTGCGTTTACACCTGGAGATGGAAAGCGTTGAGATGGAATTTTTCTGGAGGTCATCTTAGACGTCCAACCTTGAAATATCATAGGGCAAGAGAGTTATTGTCTGAGTGACTAAGCATGTGAGCAGAAGATAAAAATCTCTCCAATATCATACTGCATATAGATTGCAATTGCTCTATAGTACTTAACTGACAAAAATAATCATTTCTGTAATAGAAAACCACTAAATTACTACTAGCATCTAAAATAACTCCAGAGGACAATCTGACAAACTTGTGGTGAGTGCAGCGAGGGCTTGGGAAAAGGGACCATTTCTAAAGGTTCCTGCTAACAATGCAAATATCATTTTCACCAAATTCCTCAATCAAGAGAAAATTGATTATTTCATTAGTTATATTAGTTCATTGTTAGCTGGCATCATGGTTAAACCGTATTACAGCTGATAATTTAAAAACTCTTTAGATATAAGGCTTTAGTGCTGTATTCTTTGCTACAGTTTTGCTGCGCTACATTATTACAATTGTAATATACTTCATAAAGAAATTAACCACCATTAAAACCAAGGGTTTAAGTTAACTCAGTGTAGCTTAAGTTAGGTACTTATATGTTTTAGTTGGTTTGTTATCTTTAAAACTTTAATATGTTAGTGTCTGTTGCAAGGCCCAATCCTAACAGGACATCCATAATATCCCATTATTTTCGTGCCAAACTTGGTTGATCATATTTTGTGTCAATATTCCTTATTGAAAATGTATGCCTGCTGACTGAACCTGTTTAAAATATGACCCACTGGTAGTATGTATTGATTAAGAGTCAGGAGGGTCTAACGTGTTTTACCAAACGTTGAGCTAATTAATTAAAATTCACTATTTTTCATGGAATACAAGATTTCATCATGAAATAATTTCATAAGTATTAAGATTTATTTCCCCCTAACTGTTTAGAGACACCCAAAGAAATGAAATACACAAAGAAACAGTCTTTCCAAAGCTTTTTTTTTTCTTTGTGAGGACATTAAGGTATATCATCATCACCATGAAGCACGCCTGAAATTCTAAATACAAAAACAGATCACAAGCGTCTGCTGGAATTCTGTGAACAATTATGTGTTCAACATATGAATCGACGGGAAACATAGCTTTCCATTTCTTTTTCTCCTTACTGAAAGTCCCGAAGCTGTTCCCAATGAAGGAGGCTCCTCCTGAGCCTCTAAGGCTCCTCCAGTCAGTGGTGGTTCCCTTGTTTCCTTTATGCAAAATAGAAAAAGGAGCAAAACGGTGCAAATCTAAGCAAAAACTGTGCAAAAAAAAGCAGAAAGACTACAAAGCAGAGCAAAATATTTAGCTGACAAAAGGCCCTTCCAGGAACCCCACGAGGAAAAGATCATCCAATCAACCAACTCAGTTTGTTGTTTACTGTTTGACACAATTCAAAAAAAAAATCTGACACGTTGGACTCTGGAAAACTCGATTGGGTTGAAGAGGAGTTCCTGATTTTTTTTCTGGTCCAAGGTGGGGTCATATTTTTCTAGCAGCATATCACGACAGCTTTTAAGAGAATTGAATTTTGCTAGTTTCCATGGAGTTGGGTATGGAAACAGTTATATTGACAGTAATAACTCATTTCCAAAGGCATGTGAAAAAAGCTCAAAGAGTAAAACAAAAATTAAGCGCTTGACGAAAAATAAAAAGTATAATAAATTGTCTGAACAGCGACAAAGACAGATAGAAAAAAAATAGACAGTTATACGGTATGTCAATTTTTACTAATTATTTTTGAAGTGCTAACAATGTAATTTACTATCCATACATAAGTTATATATTTTTTTAACCTTTATTTATCCAGGAAAACCTAATTGAGATTAAAAATCTCTTTTCCAAGAGTGTCCTGGTTCTGCTTTTCTTTTTTTTTGTATTAGCATTTGTTATTACTTTGTATTTCCTGTTTTATTTTGAAGGAATATGTCTTCCTCATTTCCTTGTTTCCTTGTTTGGCTCTATGGTTACAACCAGTCTCCCTCTCTTGTTTCCTTTCTGTGTTCCATTTCCTTTCCTTCAGTTTGCTTGTCCCTCAGTGAATGATTCCTTGTTTCTCCTCCCTGATTGTTGAATGTCACTTGTCCCCAGCCTTCACCTGTTCCCCATTTTTCTCCTTCCCTGCTCTCCGTCCTTGTTGGATCGTATGTGTAACTTGGAATACTCACTGTGTAATCTCCATGACTGTATTTTCTTTTTTACTCTGAACTGCTTTGGGGTCCTGTGTAGTGCATAGATTGTTCAGTTAAATTCTCCTTACATGTGGTTGATGTAAAATGTTTTTTCATTAAACCTTTATTTGTGTTTGCGTAACCATTCAACAGCGTTGTTTACATTTGGGTCCTGTGTTTTGAATTGTATAATAACAGGAGTTTTATGGTTAACCTGTATGCAGGAGCACTATATACATGGCAGTCAGTTTACCAGACATAATGTAAATCACGACCTATTTCCTTTGTCAAGTGTTTGCTGACAAAGCAATCGTTTTTTCCCGCTGCATAGCTAGTATTTCCAGCATAAGTTACAACAGTAGCCGTATGAAGTCTAATAATATAAGTCCAATATGATGTCACACAGCTGAATTGTGTCTATCTGTTTTGTTTTGGTTCCCTGCGCTCCATCTATCACTCTGTTGCTCACGCTCTACCTGTCTGATCTTCCCCTAATGCCTGCTGTGTTTTCTAAGGACCAGTGAGTGGGCTGACAGACATATGGAGCTATTGCCGTTGTTGATGGTGATGACGACGCAGTTCCTTTGAGCAACTTCCCGGTATCCTGATTCATTACCCCTGGCCACTCATAAAGCAGCCGACCACAAACACACAAGTGCCAACAGGGAATCCACAGCCATCTACAGACATCAAATAAAATATGCAGCTATGCAGGCAGACATTGGCACTCACATTTTGTATACAGGCTTCCATACCACTGAGGCTCGACTTTCAAGCCCACAAATCAGCAAATGAAAAAATGCTGTTATGTTTCCATTTCTGCTACTTTACAATATTATTATGTGACGGCTCTAATGGAAGCTAATTCTCCTTTCAGGTGTTAATAACCACTGAAAATCAACAGCTAAAATATGTTGTTATCTAGTTTTAAACACTGCAAACATGCTTTCATCAAGCATGTTTACAGTGTTGGGCTTTGATTGTTTTGTGTATTCAGTAGCATTTACATTATAATCTCCTCATTGCTCCATACATAACATAGTTTTTTATCTGCAGCAAGGTAGTTACTGTATTTAGCAAAGCAAACGTCTCAGTGGCCTTTTCTGCAGCACAGTTGCACAGTAGTCTCCAGTGATAGGCCCCCCCATCAATCCAGATCTTCCCCACACTAAGGTCTATGTAGGTATAAAATTTGAAAATGATCCATGAAAGGGTTTTTGAGTTTTCGTGTTCGGCGGGGGGATTGACAATTTCATAATGTTCAAAAGTTTAAGGAAATATTAAGATGTTTCACCCAATTTCCTTTATTTTATAGTTGTTATTTTTTATAAATTATTTTTCTTCTTATATGTCTGTTTCCAAAACACGCTAATACATAACCACATTAAATGTCAAACTACTAGAACACAATCTTCTTCTTTGTTCTTTGGGTTGACCATAGCAGATCATCTGTTTCCGTCCATAGTTACCACTGGTACCCTAATGACTAACAGTACCAATGGATGCGGTTTTGAAATAAGGTTACACATGTAGGTTTGGCATAGGTTTTTACGCCGGATGCCCTTCCTTACGAAACCCTCCATTTCACCGGACATGAAGCCAGCGCTAAAAGTACAGTGAATTTTGACCCCTTCGTTGCTGGTTTAAACTACTAGAACAAACTAGTCAATGAAAAAAGGTTTAACAAATACACACACTCCCACCTGTATGAAGACATAAGCATCGATCCCTCCACACACTCCTGCACATGCAAGATGTGCTGACACATGGAAGGCACGCTGTCCTCTGTCCCCCTAAGAAAGCTGGTAATTAGATTCCTACAGGCACAGTCTCTCAATTCCAATGCATCTAATTGGAAACACACTCACACACATACAAAAACACAAACACACCCAAAAATACTCACACAGAATGTTACACAGGTCCACTCTTGTTGATCACAAGCCACTCTTATAATTAATTTCTACGCTAGCCCCCCTCACACGCCTCATTTACCAATCAATTCCTTCTTTGTTTTATGAATTCTATTAAGTCGGCTCTGCCAGGAGGAGATGGAGAGAAATATGAAAGGCCACATTCGGGATTCAATCTTGCTGCATGGCGGAGTCAAGCTGCATGTTAAGTGTTCATGGATGGGCAGGCCGCATGGACATGAGTGAGTCAAAACGTCTGCATGTGAATGCAAACCCTGAGGTATGAGGACGGACACAGAGGCTAGAAAAATAGGCTTATCTCAAAATCCAAGCATGGTTCTCTGAAAGCATGACGCTGATTGACGCTGACGTCTTACCCATGGGCTTTCTTCAAGTATGAAAGTTCCCAAATCAAGAGAGCCATGTGCAGAAACCGATCATTCCAGTGTGTTCAATAGTTTGATGGGAGTTGGAGTAATCACAGCAGCAGACGACTTCACCTAAGCTCACAAGCTCTGCAGCGTGTACAGCTCATTAAAATGTTGTTTCATCCATTGGACCCCACAGTCTTCTGCTGAAGATATGTCATAACTGACCATAATTATATCCCTGAATAGACGGGGATATTATGGAATAAACTCATCACTGCCGACGAAGAGCCTTTATGTTAACGCGATAACTCTAAAAGTATTTCATGAATCATTAAATAGTCCCATGTTTACTTGAAACTCTGTTTTTGTTAAATGACGATAACAATCGGATTAGTTATTTTTCATAAACTTGATGCTAATATGACTATTGTTTTATTTGTACAGTAACTAATTATATCCCCTGAATAAACAGCAACTTAATTTTATCACGATAACTCAAAAACTATCTCTTGGATGATTTTGGGAAAGGTAGTGTGCTATATTTTTTGACTTTAGGGCGAGCTTTATCTCCTATAGTTTTCGGGAAATTATTTCTCAACGGTTGGACAGATTTAGTCCAAATTTGGTGCATATTAATCGACTATAAGGGATCTATCTTGTAAATATCTTACTTTACTCTCAATGTTTATATTTTAGTCACTAGGGGGAATTCTTTTGTTGTTTTACATAAAAACGCTGTTTTTTGAACATGATGTCCGAACAGTTTTTTCCCATTAATTCCAAATTTTGTTCGTATGAATCGAGGATATCTATCTTGAATATATCCTAATTTACTTTAATAGTTCCTATTCTAAAAAAAAAAAACTGTATGTCAGACATAACGTCACATCTAATTTTAGGGGTTAAATCAGGGGGATTGCTTGTATAAGGCAGGGGATTGGGGACCTTTCAGTCATATACTTTTGCTGTTGGGGATGACAGCGTGGGTTTCATTAAAACTTAGGCCAAAAAGTTCAGTTATCAGGAGAGGGAGCTGGTAGGCCCTCAAAACCTAGTCAATTGTTGGGCTCATTGTCATTGGCTTCTTCTTCAAGAAGACCCCGCTCCCTTTCATCATGACTTGTCATAATAAAAAACACCCCTCTAGGGTGTTGCCTCTGAGGCCAAATGTAGGCCTCAGAGGAAGCTACAACTCTGTAGAGTGAAGGACTGGCTCAGGCATTTTCTTCTCCTTCAGCCTCGCTCTTCTGCAGCGGTGAGGGGTTCTGAAACAGCAAAGGACAGGCTCAGTTCCATGTCCCTGTTTGTATGTCATCATGCCACTCATCGATACAATCGTCACGGCAACACATATTATGGGACCAAAGTTCCATGTGGAGCTGAGATGTGTTTTACCCCATGTGCTGCTCAAGGTGAAGGAGGGATGGACAGTTTCTTCATCGCTGCTGGTTATTTTTCCACCTCTATATCTGCTAAACTCTTCCTGAAGCCATACGCTGAAGAGTTTCAATGAGGGGAGAAATACGAGGAGGAACGGGTTCGCACAGAGTCTGCAGGAGCAATGATTGACACTGAGTTAGAGCCTTCACCTGGCTACCATGGATTTTTTTGGGAAAAACCATTTTAGTATTTAACTCTCGTACTTCCTTCAGAATACTGACTACTCCAAAAAAACAATTGATTTCTTTTGACAGGACAGTCTTGTCAAAGATTAATGTTTGGATGTATAAACTAACTTAACTTAACTGTTCTTACTGAGTCAGATAGATAGATAGATAGATAGATAGATAGATAGATAGATAGATAGATAGATAGATAGATAGATAGATAGATAGATAGATTTATTCTTATTATGAAAAAGTGGAGCAAGCAATTAAGGAAGACAGTTTAATCTATTGCAAACACAGACACAAGCAGTGAACTAGACAATGAAAACTCTCTATTTTTGACAACAATTCTCACCCCTGAGAAGCAGTAAGCATCCCGGGGCACTCTTACCACTGCCTACATACACACACTCACAAACACACACACACACATACAGAGAAAGAGAGAGAGAGAGAGCGAGAAAGAGAGAGAGAGAGAGCGAGAAAGAGAGAGAGAGAGAGCGAGAAAGAGAGAGAGAGAGAGAGAGATGGTTTTGCACCCAGCAGTGGAACATTAAACATGGATATTTGAAGTCATATTCATTTGTGATACATCTACACATGAAGGAGCTTCAGAAACACGTATTGGTATCGTGAGTGTAACATGTTTGTTCCTCTCCATCCCAGCTGTCCCCTAACTTTTTACTATTTACCATAGGGATGCTCCTGTGTTTGGAAATGAGCCACTGCAGATGATGGGAGCCAGCATTTTATTAATTTACTTTAAGTAGAGCTCTGGAGTGAATGGTTTGGGGTCGGGGTAGGGTGTGGAATCATAATCAAAATGTAATGTAACCAGATTAGCTACTAGAGCGCCTGATATCTTTTGACACAACTTTGTATCTGAGGCAAGACTCAACATCTCTGCTGACATGGACACCATCTCGCTCTAACGCAGATATCCAAAAAAATTGATAAATGTTTGGGTTGTTTAATTAATTTATGCAACTACTACCCGAATGTATAACCAACTGCTGAATGCCTCGTAAATTACACCATGAATTAAAAAAAGAAGAATTGATTCATAATACCTCAGTCAGCAGAGTTTGAGTTTTCAGATTCACAAAGTATGAGCAGGCTGCACGCCTCACACTCACAAATGTGTATGCGATTGACACGCACCGTCTATCCTTCTGAGTTGTCTCAAAATAAGCCGCAATAATACAGCTTTCCTATCTGTAACTGTCTGTGGGTCATGGTGTCCATGCTGTGTTTCCTGTGCGAGAAATACTTGACTACTTCAGAGGATAAACTGATTCAGTTAAATCCAAGCAAGGCACAAGCACTAGAGCAATATAACACCATTACTCACTCTATTTGAAGATGAAGATGTTTTCATGTCTTTCAGTGCGAATATGTGGACAAAAAAACAGTCATAAATGAAAAAGACTGAAGTTTAGCGCCACAAGCTAGCTACTCATCACTCACCTATTAGTGTTAACACTCTTCACAGTCATTCAACACTCTGGAACAAATGTACAGCCATCCATTCACTACATTATGAGGGAGGCAGTTCTACTCATAACAAGGTCTAAGCTGTTGTTTCAACAGCAAAGGGTCCCAATCCCCCAAAAGCTCCCAATCCCCTGGGCTGTAAAAGCAATCCCCTTGATTGAACTCTTAAAATTAAAAATGGTCAAGGTTATGTCTGAAAAAAAAAGTTTTAGTAAAAGACTTCCCCCTAGTGAGAAAAATATGAATTACTGGAGTAACATATGATATTTACACGATAGATATCCTCGGGTTGATTCATATTGACCACAGTTGGACTAAATCAGACCAAGGGTTGAAAGATTATGGCCAGAAAACTTCTGCCCCCCTAGTCTTGGATGTGTACAACCGACCTTGCCCAAAATAAATCTAGTTTTTCCTCAGACTAAGGTCTATGTTGGTCCAAATTTTGAAAATGATCCATGAAATAGTTTTATCTCAGATTTTTCAGGCAAATAATTATAAATAATTGAATGACGGCTTGGCAGCGTTGCAACCGCACCAAAGACTTATACCATCAAATTAATTATATTAGACAAATTATCGGTCTGGAAAAAGAACATTCAGCAATCAAGATGCGTTTGTCAATTTAAGGGTTTAAATGTTTTTGATTCTGCTTGATGCAAAGTTGATGGTTTATCTGACATCTACCAAACTTTTTTAGCTGACTCTCAACCTGAATTTGTGTGTACGTGTGTGTGTGTGTATGTGTGTGTGTGTTTGTGTGTGTGTGTGTGTTGAATGCATCTTGAGACACTCTGAGTAATGAATCATGAAAGCATTAGTATTTTCAGCTCTGTTAGCTTCACAAAAAACAGTGTTTTGTGAATGGTAATGTCTGCCCCACATCGCTGCTTATTAGGGAGAACTACAGGACAGAGGGAAGGAATGACAGGAAGAGAAGGAAAATTCCTGAAGCAGAGGAAATTGAATTTGTGAGGAGAAACAGAAAAAAGGTGTTGTGGCAAAAAAAAAGAAAAAAAAGGCAACCTGAGCAAACAAAAATATTTATTTTTATCTAAATTACATGCTAATTTTCTGCAATAATTCCTCTTGTGTGGAGTTATTGCCCACTCTCCTTTACAACACCTCTTCAGTGCAGCTCGTTTGAGTTTTCGTCAGCATGAATAGCTATTTTCAAGTCCTAATGCACGTCATTATCTTGCTGCCTGACCCAGATTTACTTGAGCTTCAACTCAGACAGATCAACTGATGTACTTGATGACTTGAATTAACTTTAACAATAGTAACACACTGATGAATGAACCGATGAAGTCCGTCTTAAGTGGAAACACCGGACTTTGCAAACACAGCTTGACATAATTCATGAAGCTCTGTAGTTAAAAATACAGAAACAAACGTCTCCAGTTTAGAGCGGCAACATAAGGTGATGATTATAGACAAATGATAAAATAGTGTGCCAATATCGCATCCATATTCTTCCACTAATCTGGCATTGGGTCGCATTAGCAGCAGGCTAAGACGGGTATTCCAGACATCCCTCTCCCCAGCAACACCACCCAGCTCTTCCTTGGGATTCAAGATACTTTCTAAGGCCGGATAAGATGAGAAAACCTCCACTCGGATATGTCTTGGAAGAATCCTAATCGGATGCCCGATTAGGATTAGGTCGGTTGCAAAGCAGTATGGGTAGAAAGTGGCGTAGGGGACCTGGGCGTGCCAACTCCTGCCGTTGCAGACAATAGCGGTAAGAAAAAGAAATGTATCAAGTCATTCATGGGTGGCTGTTCTGGATCTTATTACCATGTTATAGATCATATTTACCCTTGGCTCATTCTTACCTGTTCAGTGACCCAAGATGCATAGTTGATCATGTACATCATGTGAGTTGTTAAGACCTGTTGGCAATCAAATCGTCCAGAAAAGCCATCAAGAAAGTTCAATGACTGAGATCTCAATGACAGATGTATTGAGATCTCAGCTGTAGAGGAAGAGAGAAATGAGGAATGTATTGAAATGAGAGGAAATATTTGAAGATCCGCAGAATCTTTCTTTTGATAATATTGTCAGCTTTCCAATGACAGGCTCAGCAATGGTGTTTTTGTGAATCTGAGTACTTTATGTCTCTTTCTTCAGTCTGGGATACATTGAAAATGTCCAAAGTAAAATCATCCTCTAATTTATAGAGTCTTGCAAGAAAATAGCAGGAAACACAATATCTTCAAAAATATATGTGTATAACAAGACTTCTAAAGATTTTCTGTGACGTATTCAGTTTGAGATCTGGAGCTAATTATTTTCATGGAATAGTAACATGACATGTCAATTAAACAAACTCTTCTCAGCTGGCACTGCTGTGCACAAATTTATATGATCGTTATATGTCGGTCCTTCTTAGCATGTATTTTGCGACCGTGGTGTTTCATATGTCAAAGAGCAGAATTGCATATAAGGGCCTAATGTTTGCCTTTGGGGAACTTCAAAGGGTATTTCAGCCCTCATCTTTGTGGATGATTTGACACAGTCCCACTGGATTATCGGTGAGAGTGTGTGCATTTTGAGAATTTCTTTGACAGTCTTTATATAAATCCTCTCCTGTCTGTGTTTGAGTGTAGGCTCTGAATGATCCAACACCTACGTTTGTCAGACAACGCATTTACACAGGCAGAATGCCTGACAGCCGTTCATCAATAACACGTCAACTCACATGAAATAACTTCTGCATGAGGAAAATATATTAATTATAAGATTTAGATTTATTCATAAATAGCAACCTTAAAGCACATGTTTCTCAAAAATACATATCAACATGTACTTAACTTTATGGAAGGACTGAAATGGGATTTTTTAATTATTATTTAATTAGGCCTAAGCTGTCATCTCTGACAGCAACGGCATATATCCGAAAAGCCCACAATCCCTTGCGTCGTTCAAGTAATCCCTTTTCTCTGCTCAAATTGAATGTGAAGTTATGTCTGAAAAACAGTGTTTTTTTGTCAAAAAGAACTCCCACTAGTGGGCAAAATATGAACTATTAGCGTAAAATATTACATACACAAGATAGAACTCCTTTAGTCAATTCATATGCACATAATTTGGGTTTCCAAAAAACAGTGTTTCTTCCTGAAAAGCTCACTCTCGTGAGCAAAATATGACCTACATGAGTAAAATAAAATATACTCAAGATAGATCTGCTCAAGTCGATTCACACATACCAAATTTGGACTAAATCGTTCATTGTAGCATGAGATCTGAGAGGTTAGAGTATGACATTTTCTAATGATCCATGCAATACTTTTATGAGTTATTGTGTCATAACGGAAGAATCTATGGTGGCAGCGATGATGATTCTCTAAGAGCCCAGACTCTTCACAGATAAAATTATGAGACAGTACACTTAAGATGTGAGGAAGGTCATGGTTATTCAATTATTGGAAGGTCAGTGGCTTGAGCACCGGCCTAAAGCCATCTACATGTCAAAGTGCCATAGAGAGACACACTGAACCAATGAATTTGTTCCATTGGTGTGTGAATGGTTACTGCTGCTGGTGGCACCTACTGGTATATGACTGTATGGATGGGTGAATACTGGCTCTGAGTGATCAGTCAGGATAGTAGAAAGGTCTATTCATCAGGTACAGTGTTCAGTAGTGGTCAATGACCGAGTTGACAATGAGGTCATGATAACAGCATGCACCCTTATCAGCCATAGGCTATTTTTGACAAATAAGCTACATGATGAATTTGATCTTTTGGGAGATCTCAATATTATGTCAAATTAAACTGCATACATTTAGTTTGACATTTATGGAAGGCCATTGCTCAACATTTTCCCTCCGCCAGCTCTGGGGTAATTTCATTTCCAAAGATGTTTTGCTTACAGTCATCCATGAATTACTTACAGGCCATGCAAAGCTCATGCCTGCGTGCCCCGTGAGCGCTCTGGGGGACAGTTTGCCATATATCTTATGGGGTTTAACAATGAATGACACATGTATTTATTACAACGTGGTCAGAATGCTGAGAGCTCCATACTTTCACTGGTCTATTTGCTTCATCACAGTTATTCAACTCCATACTCTCAGTTCTAATATTTACGTTGCAGTATGCAAATTTCTGCATACTGCCTTAGCTGTCCTCAATCGGGTCTAACTTTTCCGACTCCTTAGGCCGAGTGAGGAAGCTAGATTGTGAAAGTTGAAGGGCCGCTTGTGCACCGATCGTGTTGTCCTACCATGTCTCATAAAAAAACTGCAAGAACTAAAACCATCATCAGTCATCTTCTTGACTACCTTTGTTGGAATCTAAACTACACATTTAAGAGATTATAGAAGTGCATTCCTAATAGACTCCCGTTACAGATTTATATAATTTAGTTTATATGTTATACATTATATATTACTGGTTCCTATGTGTGTGTTTGTGTGTAACATTGCGTTCAGTCTTAATGCTCAAGAACATCAAATTCAGTCTTATCAGTTTAATAACTGATTAAATCTAATCGGTGCCTCTAAAGTTATTTTTTCATAGTGTTACTTGGCTGGTTTCTTTCGTGAAGCTGACGTACAGGTAATCACTTCCCTGCCTGTCAGTGGACCTGCTTAATGTTTTTAACCACTCCTGCGATATCAAGTGCCTGATAGCGTCAACAATATCGCTGGCTGTCTTTCTACCCTTTTATTCACCCAACAATCTTTTAGAGTTTTACCTCTACTGTCTGTCTGATTCTTGATTTATATAAACTCTTCTTTTTTCTAGTCACCTGTCTCCTTTCGCTTGTTCCTGTCACCTGGTCGGCTTCTCTTTGTTCTGTGCATCTGCTGCTTGAATTTTAAGCATCCCTTTGGAAATATCACCTATTTCAGTGAAATGAATGTGAAATTATAAGGAAAGAATAAAAAGAAAATGAGGAGACTTCTATATACAAAATGTAACACTATTTCAATAAGGAGAGATGAGTGAATGAAGGTTATTTTTATTTTGTCGGTCAGAGGGTCCTTGGTGGTCTGACTCTTTAGTGAGATTGTGATTGATATCCCTCACTGGAGTCCAGACTCTGGTGGTGGCGGTTGATGTTTCGCTGATGAACTTTACAAATAAGTCCAAGAAAAACTGTCTGGAGTTACGATAGACCGAACCGTTAGCAAAGATCAGAGACTGCTGGAAAGTAAGATTCTCCTTTAATTTTACATTTACATTACATTTTTTTAATTGAGCATGTTTTGGATACTTTTGGTTGAAGAATTTGATATTTTTCTAAATTGTTTTTTATGGGTTTTTGGCTATGAGTATTTATACAGTGTGTTAAAGTAGGGAAATAATTATCAGCTCATGGAGGAAATGTTGTGCTATAAAAAAATATATCTTTCCTAAATTAACCTTGACCAGAACTTCATGTAGTTCATGTTTATTTAAGAAAATAAAACAAGGAAAAAACAGAGTTGAACCCATCAACATATCAAAGAAGTCCCATTTTGATTTGAATAAAAAAAAAAAAATTGTATGGATGAAAAAAGGTTTTTCATCCACTTTTTGCTTATTTTCTTTCTTAACTCCTCTTTAAGTCCTTTCTGAAGAAAAGAAATAGCAATTATTTTCTTTGATACTTTATGTTTTATGAGTCTCTGGTGTTTGTTCATTGCTGTTGGGACACCGGGAGCTGGCTGGCTGAAATGTGCTGAGCTTCGGAATAAAGCTGAGGCTTGAGGCTGCTGGCTTAAGTGGAACGGGCGAGTAAGGTGGCGCGAGTGATGAAGACTCAGGAAAATACATCAGCAAAGAGGAAGAAACAACGGAAGGAGATTAACTTAAATATTGAGATAATCTGAATGCTGATGCCACCGCATGAGGTGGAACAAACAGGCGATGAGGATGTTTAGAGCCATGGGCTCTGGGACTGGCCCTGATGAGCTGATTGACGTCTGGTAAAAAGTTATGAACACACTGTGACTAGCAGCGTTTCTGTACCAAAGTTACGTAACATGCACAAACACCTGGAAATCAGTACAAGGCTAATTCATCTGAATGGAAATAAACATTATCATTTATATCAATCCTTGTGGCTTAGAAAGTTAGAGTTACCTATAGTCAATCGCTGTCATCCCCAACAGCAAGGGTATATCCCCAAAAAGCCCCCAATTACCTGCTTTGTTCAAGCAATCCCCCTGATTGAACTCAAATTAGATGTGAAGTAAGCATGACAAACAGTTTTTGTCATTAAAAAAGCTCTCCCTAGTGAGTAAAATATGAACTATTAGACTAAAACATGACATATATAAAATAGATCTCATCAAGTCGCTTCACATGCACTTAAGATTGACTAAATCGGACCAATGATTTAGAATTTGGGTTCAAAAAATTCATATGAACCACAATTGGACTAAATTGGACCAACGGTTAGGAAGTTAGTATTTTTTATAAAAATATAAAAACTCCTCCTGGTAAGTAAAATATGATATATACCAGTAAGAGTTCCTCTAGTCAATTCATATGCGCGACTAAATTGAACCAGTTATATTTGAAAAAACAGTTTCTTTCATGAGTTAAGAGCCCCTGCTATTGAGTAAAATATGAAACATTGAGTAAAATGTTATATATACATGATAGAGCTCCTCGAGTCCAATCATATGCAGCAAATTTGGACTAAATCAGACCAACGGTTGAGAAATAATGGCCCAAAAATAGTTGGTGCCACTCCAGTTCTTTTTAACACTAAGGTCTATGTGAGCATATAACATTTGAAAAGGATTCAGCAAATTGATTTCGAGTTATCATGAAGGTTCAGCAGCAGCAGTGGTGACGATTCCCTGATAACTGATATAATAATCACAATGATATCACAAACTGCTCCAAAGTTTACCTTGGCTCTATAATTTTACAAACTATATAACACATTGTAAACGAATCAGAAGGGTTCTCGGTCACAGGCTACCTTCAACCTTTTCAGGTCTGAGGTCACGCTGGCATGAAACTTTCCAATCCTGGAAATGGATATGAAACAGCTTGGGTGGATTCATGATGTTCTGCCTCTCTGTAGACGAGTCAGGACATTGACTTCATAAATTAGGCCTCTCTCAACTCTCCTAACTGGTTTTGAAGTCTCAGACATCACTTCCTAGTCCTACCACTTGAGTGTCATCTGTTGTTCTTTGGAGCTTTCCGAGTGTCCCCTGATCCCCGGCCTCTTATATCTGGTGTATTCTCTCGCTCCATGATGAAACACCATGCCTTTGATCCTTCTTGTGGGACACTGGGATATCTCATCTCCATCTCTGCTCAGCATACCCCTCTCTATCTCTCTTTCTCTGTTCTACCTCAGTTTGACCTTCAGTCTCTTCCTGGAAGGCTAAAGCTTCCTGCTTGTTATCCCTGACAAAAAAATGTAATAAAATAAAAAAAGAGAAAACACTGTGGAATAACTTGGATTGGCATTTGAACTGAATTATCTGCTTTAGCTAATTAGCAAGGCATTCTAACTGTTTTCTGCTGGAAGAGATGGAGAGGCCTTGTTTGGTCGTATCGAAGCTGTGGCCAGTCAGAACAATGACGAACAGGAGAGTGATTCAATTCTTGTATGGACTAATAGTTGCAAGCTGACAATGTGATACAATTCCTTCATGGAGAAACTCTTGTTTGAGCGCCCAAGCTCATTCCTGGACAAAGTTAGCTTTTCCATACAATTGTATCAACTTCACTGCGTATAAAAGTAAGTAAAGACAGACTTTTGAGAGGAATAAAAAATATGTGATAAAAAAAATGTGATGCCGTTGTTGAGTTTCTGTATTTGTATCGCTAAAAAGACGGGGATATTATGGAGTTGTCTTCGCCGCCACTAGTACTGCGTCCGCAGATTGGTCATGATAACGTGATAACTCAAAATGTATTTGATGAATCATTTTTCAAATTTTATAACCACATGGAACTTAGTGCCAGTAAGAGCTGGGTGGGTTAAGATAAAAGTTGGGGGACTTGCGTCTCCAAATGTTTTCGGACGTTATTTCTCAACCGTTGTTCAAATTCAGTCCAACTTTGGTGAATATGAATCAAATTGTAGAGATCTATCTTCTCAATATATTTTTTTACTCTAATAGTTCATATTTAACTCCCTTTTTCTTTTTATAAAAACACTGTTTTTCTAATACAATTTCCTAACCATGCACATCAGTACGGAACAGAGCCTTGAAATGTTTAAACACTTTGGTCAACCCATTTTGGTTCTTTTTAACGTGCTATATAAATAAACTTTGACTTGATTTGACTTTACTTAACCGTTGTTCCGATTTAGTCCCAATGCGGTACATGTTAATTGACTCGAGGAGATCAATCTTGCATATTTCATATTTTAGTCTAAAAGTTCATATTTTACTCACTAGGGGAGTTTTTTTATTTTCTTATGAAGAACTCAACGCTGTGGATTGAGGACTTTTTGGAGATATACCTTCGCTGTCCCATTAAAATCTCCCTCTTCCCTTCTAGGATAAAAGTTTAGTGCCAATCATAAAGCACTTTGATTTGTGAGTCAATACAGCGGATCACTGAGACGCTGATAAGATCATTACGTCATAAGTCAGCGACTGCTGAATACATAAATCATAATTCTCGGGTACAGAGACAACGCATTTTTAAAGACAGATGGTGAGACACCGGCTGAGAATGATGATGTGGAATCTACACATTTGTAACTGAAAAGCTGTGAAAGATAAAAAGACATTTAATGAGAGAAAATGAGGGAAACACAACCAAGAGAGAGACATATGCAGTAATCCTTAGAGAGATGGAGATGGAGAAAAAGAGAGGGAAAGCAAACATAAATAATGTAGTGCATGTAAATAAGAGTGATGCATTAAATCCAATTTGCTACTGACAGGACTTCCCTTCTCCTCCATCCCACCTGTGTGCCACATTAACACCATATGACCTCACTACCAAGGGTGGATAACTACATCATGCCAACCCAAATTAAAAACAAGCCATGCAAACCAGAATCTTTGCCGGGTGGCAGAGGAAGCATCTTACTGAGTAAAAAGTACAAATGGGTTTGTTTTTTTGAGCTGGAGTCCTCTTGAGTAATCACGCTGTGCTAATTAATGTCCCCCAGAAAGCGGATTTGTTAAAGTAAGAATTGTTGATCATTAAATGGGTCAGAGTCCTCTGCATATGAAAGCAAATATATTTTAAAATGATCTGTAATTCTATTATCTTGCATTAGGACCAAAGTGGTGCAGTGACAAGGAAAATAGCCCTCAGCATCTTCGGAATATATTTGATTCTTGAGAGCCAAAGAGTGAAACTTCAGTGAGTCGAGGGAGCCAATTATTATATTTACTAATATCATGGTAAAGTCTGCTTCAACATAGTAATGTAGCTGCAACCCCTAAGGCGGGGCGTCAGCCTGAGTATTTGCTTGGAGAGATACGCAGCCAAATGTGATTGATGCAATTTAATTTGAAGTATTCTCTTTTTAAATGAATGGATCCTTAAACAAATTACATTTAATGGCTCTTTTGTGCCACAGCCAGACTTTTGGTGGATGCTTTTCTGTGTGTGAGGGTCTACATCTGTACATGTGCAGAGGGCTTTGCAGTGTTTTATGGATGTGTTCAAGTGTCATCTTGTGGATGCTTGTACAAGTTGACAATGTGTGTGTGTGTGGGTGTGTGAGAGAGAGAGAGTGTGTGTGTGAGTGCCGGTCCATTAGCACATAAAGAAGCTTGACAAGATGCAGTATTTTATATTGGCCAACACAAGGGATCAAAACAGTGTCTTTTACGGAGAGAAGATACAACAGATAACACACCTAAAGTTTCCTTGTCTCTGTCAGCTGTCTCCTCTTTTTCTCATTCTTTTGTCTACCGAGTGTTCAGGTCAAAAGCCAGCTGCTTGTTTATGCCACACTATTCCATTTCTTTCGTCTGACTGCTTGCTTACCAACATCCTACTCTTAGGTGTTTTCCATAACATGATGCTCAGAAGTTTGTTTGACGATTATTTATCTGTTGTTGCTTTACCACCAACAACTCGAAGGTGCCTAGACTGCTGAAGTCTAACAGAAAGTGAAGGGAGAAGTCTCTGGTCCAAGGGACAGATGTAATTTGTCATTATCTGGTGATTTTTAGTGACCGATGAGGAATTTTTCATGCGTCTACAAGGAGATCTGTAAAAAGTTCAGTCAGAAAAACTATCTTCTTGTACACTCCAGCCACACTTACTGCTCATATCACTCACCTTTCAAAGATGCTCAGTCTCAGTTAACTGCTTCACGGTTTGGGGCCTTGTTGATATCAGTTTTCACCTGCATGATTAGCCAATCATGATCAGCTGCTTTCTTTAAATATCAAACTCTCTCCATCCATCTGGTTTTTGCATGCTGCCGGTTCATGTGTCCTCGACCTACCCATCTCAACCCAGTCATCGGAGATCCATCAGCCCCATCATTCTTCAGCCTCAGCAGAGTCATCAGCCGCCACCACCAGTATCCAGACTCCAGAGGGGCGATATTCTATGCTGCTGTTCATGGCAGAGACACTTTGATCTCAATCCCCTCAAAGAGTCTGGGCACCAAAGACTTTTCTAATGGAGTAATTATCACAAAGCATCTGTTGCAATACGTCATTCAACTTTTCTTCATTCCCTGTCTTCTCTGATTGAACTATTTTAGTTAAAACCAACAGATCAACAAACAGAATCAAACAGATCAACCATACCACTATAGCCAACTGACATGTGAGCGGGATAACAGATCACCCTGTCAGAATGGCACCTGTCACTGGGACAGGATACCTCGGGCTGCCAGTGAAGGTTTTGTTTCCGAAGGTGTTGTGATGGAAGCAGGAAAAATGGACAAGTATAAGGATCTGGGTGATAAAACGTAAATTCCCAGATGACTGGGTCTGTGGATCTCAAAAAGTACTGGATAATTGTGACCGGGCGACAGCATCATGTGCGAAAAAAGCTAATTGATGGCCGTGAGAAGCAAAGGGAAGCCAGCGCTTACTGATCTTACAAAATAACCACTTTAGCAGGACACACAATGCTCAACAGTGCAATGACAGCTTTTTGGATATGGATGTTGTTAGTCATGTACTACCTACCTTCATATTTTCAGACTTAGTTCTTTCAGCAGGGTAATCCACCCTGCCACACAGCAAGTTCATGGTGTTGACTTGAAATCCAATCGATCCTCTGTGCGAACAGCTAGAGAAACAGTTCTGATCAATAGAGGCCCTATCACTCAACTTACAGGACTTAAAGGTTCTTCTCTTAATATATTTCTTCTAGATACCACAGCACACCTTCAGAGGTCTTGGGGAATCCATGCATTTATAGGTCAGAGCTCTTTCACATCCAAAAGGGTTTCTAAATAATATTATGAAGGTGAATCATATTATGGCTGATTGATGTATGTCTGAAATCCAATTGAATGCTTTCACTTATATCAAGACTTCACGATTTGTGGAAGGGCAAAATGGCAGCATAGTGCTTAGCATGTTTCCTGTTCTCTACCGGTACTCCAGCTTCCTTCCACAGTCGAACAACACCCAATGTAGATTAACTGGTGATGCTAAATTGCCCATAAGTGAGCCTGTGCATGTGAGTGGTTGATTGTTTCTATTTGTGACCCTGATCAGGATAAGTGGAATAAAAAATAACTCTCTCTATGTGTCTCTATCTCTCTCTCTCACTCACTCTAACACACTCAAACACACATCTGCTTATCTCTCCCCTCTTTAGTCTCTGGAGAAGAGGCCAGCACTTGACACTTCATGACCATTTTTATGCTACGCTCAGTTTGGTTCTGTTTTCAATTCTTCCCACTCTTGCTCTCCCAGAGGAGAGTTTCCACTCGGAATGCAAAAATAAAGAATAAAAACTGCATTTTAATAGTTTTCCCTTCTTTCTATCTATTTTTCCTCCTCATGAACTCCTGTCTGAGTTACATTTTCATCCATTTCACATTTTAGCTCAAATTCACAGTTGTAGATCATTTTGTTTTTTTTCTGTATTTTCTATGTATTTTAAATCCTGCCCCCCCCAACCTTCAGCATCTCTCCTCTAACCCTTACCCCTTCAGCATTCCCTCTCTTACTCCTCTCCTCTCCCTTACCAAGGGAGTAAGCGCTCAAGTAGCATCACAATGCTCCATCTTTGGGAATAGCCATCTCTTTTTGTGTGTTTGCACGTGTGTGTGAGGATAGGGGTGGTGGTGCAGGGGAGCCGAAAAAGCTCCAAGAGCCATATTCAAATCTCATTTCACACTGCTGAGGGTGAAAAGACCTGACACAGCACTCTATGAGAAAAGGACGCGAGGCAGAGAAAGAGAGAGGGTGAGAATGAGGGGAGGAAATGATTGTGAAGACAGGAGTGAAGCGGAGGAGGAAAGTGAGGGACACAACGTGGGAGAGGAAGAGACTAATGGCTGTTGGCGTTAAGCTACCTACAGTATGGTAAAACAGCTCACAGCCTCTTCTGAAAAGGGGAGTAGAGGAGGAAGGACAAGAAAAGGGGTGAGAGAGCAAAATAATTTCTATCGGAGAGAGGAGGAAGCCAGGTTTTGACATTGCTCTCACTGTCAGCAGGCACCATATTTTTTGTTGCAATCTATTTTCTGTTCCAGAAATTACCTCACTCCCTCCTCTTATCTGCAGGTGAAACTCTGCCCCACTCCTCTCATCCCTTCAACTTTCGACAATCTACCTCCTTCCCTTGTGCACAATGTGCAAGTTTATGCAAATTAGGTAATTAGGAAACTGCTTGGCTTCCCTCCATTTCAAAAGAATTGCGAGCAGAGAACAGGGAGTAGTGGACAATAAAGAATTTTGGCTTTGGTGTTTGTTTGAAAGAGTGCCGACGAGTGTGTATGCATATGCATCAGCATTACACAACCATATATTATCACACTTTTCTTTTAAGGTACTGTATGCTTCTCTCTCCCTGTATGTGTGAGTGAAGTTTTTTTATGCGTCCCTATATTCCTATAACTGATACGCCCTCTATGCTTGCTTAAGACAGTGTTTCACCTGTTCTGAAACACTTCAACTCCGTTTTCTATTTTCTCTTTTCCTCCCTTGTCTGCTTCTTTTATCCTCCAACTCACCTCTCTCACAACCCCTACCTTCTTGCCATCTCTCTTGCTTATAGTTGCTCCTCTTCTTGTCTTTTCTATCTATCTTCCTATCTTGTATTCCATCCCCTCCCCCCTCCACGTCCGCATTTTCCCTTTGCTATTTGCACAGGGTTTTCTGACCTCATGTAACATTCTCTGTTATTTTCTTTTTCTTCCTTGTCTGTTTAAACCACATTATGTCTATGAGAACATTTAAATTCGCTAGTTAGCCTTTATGCTTTGCTTGTTCTTCATCACAACCACTTCTACTTCTCGCTTCACATTGGGGTGGAGCAACCACTTATCAGATATTCAGCGTATAGAGAGCACTCATACAAATGCATGCATGCAGGCTTAACACACTCCAAAATAGACATATTATAATTTCCAATGGCAGGCAAAGAACGTGCATAATGAGACCTCCCATGCATACACATGAACATGCACCCACTCTCATGCACTGTCATTTCTCAAGCTTCATGTTAAATCCTTTGTCTGCTCTCTGTGCAGACAGATGTTCAACTCAACATTTTTGACCTGCAGAGGAGAAATACAGGAATGCTGTTACTATTCCCCCACCTCCGTCCTTGTATTGTCTGTTCCACTCCTCTCTAGCTCTATCTCCATCATAAATTTAATTCCTCCATTGTTTTTTATGTGAGTGGAATAGCGTTGTTAGGTAAATTTAAATGGGAAACAACAAAATGGAATGGAGTACAACGGAACGGATAAGCAGCTGCTCACACACAGGGAATTAGGCAGGAACATGGTTGACAAGAAAATCTAAGTTCAAGTGTGGTGTGGGAGGTTTACAGTGTCTCACTTCAACTAAATTACAAAAGCTATCTGATGCAGTTGCACAACCTTTCTAGTGCTTTAAATGAGTAAGAAAAGATCCCTGACAAGAAGGGTATAACCCTGAAAACACCCCAATCCCCTGCATTGTACAAGCAATCCCCCGGATTGAACTCCTCAAATTAAATTTGAACTTATGTTTGAAAAACTGTTATTTGTTACAGAAAAGCTCCCAGGATCTAGGATCAGGATCTTCTCTGTTATAACAGATACATCTCTGATAAACCCCTGAGACTCCTCAGGTCTATTCATTTTCCTGAATTAATCAGAAGATAAGATTTTTTCTTCATCTTTATGATTACATATGCAAGATAAATCTCCTTGACTCTATTCCTATGATACACATTTTGACTAAATCGGACAAACAGTTAGGAAGTTAAAATAAAAAATGCCTTTTCGAAAATAAGCTCCCCTTATTGACTAAAAGATGAACTACTGAAGTAATCCATACAAGATAAACTCCTCGAGCTAATTTATATCTACCAAATTTGGACTAAATCGGACCAATTGTTGAGAAATTATGGCTCATAATCTTTTGGAGACAAAGCTCTCCCTAGTGTCGGAACTATGCACCAAGCCATTTCCCAAAATTAATCCAGCTCCTTCTCGCACAAAGGTCTACGTTAGTATAAAATTTGAAAAGAATTTATCAAATTATTTTTTAGTTATTCCGTTTACAAGAAGCGGCACGCATGACGGAAGCGGCATGGCGGAAGGGCCTATGATGATTCCATAATATGTCCTGCTTTCCTGGGGGTAATGATGCTTCAAGCTGATTAAGGAACACCTGTGACAATGATAGCCCCTACGGTACTCATTACTAGCACCCAAGTCTGGAGTGTGTAAGTCCTGGCGCGTGTGCGACATTCACTGAACACACAGCAGCCTGTACAGATATTACACCAGCACTAGCATCCGTGCAGCACTCTGCCTGTAATGTAAATTGATGATCCTCAGTCCCTCTGCCGCTAGTCGGTAAAAAGCACACTACTGCTTGATGTGGTTAGGAGCCGGCGACACACTCGCCATAGCTGACGGGCTTGAGTAGATAGACTCACATGTCGGCCTATAAGATTGACCGTATGCTTTGTTTGGCATGCCTGCAAGTATGAGCTGTCCCTGCCTCTCACGGGTAGCCCGAGGGAAATGTATGTCATCTATCAGGGTGAAAGAATGACAGCGAGAGCTCTAATAGTAAATCATTGCTAGCATTACTGGACCTCCCCTCCCTTGCCAATATGGATTTGTGCTGGGAAGCCGGGGGAGGCTGCTGTAAATCAGTCAATAACACACAGGATTGTGTGCACACAAAACTTCCACATATCATGGAAGCACAAACCTGCTCCCCACATCACTTAGAGGACACATGTGTGTCACAAGCAGAGATGGTAATGACTGAACAGATTGCAGACTGTTGCAAACTCAGAGTTCTTCCTGAGCGGAACACATGATGCTTGATATTGAATAAACTGAGTTCATTGCAATACTGTCTTACCTAAGAGACATAATAGAAATGTATTTTGACCTTCTCTCCACCAACAAATCCCTTTAAGTCACCTTTGGGCAGATGTGTTTTCTACCTTATTCCAAATGTATTGAGAATCATGTGTACTGTGTACTGAGTATCAACAACAGGTAAATGCAAAAATTTAGTAATGTCCCACTGAGACAATGTATCGTCAGCGCCCACATGCATCCTTTCAGTTAACATTGATACGACCATGAGATGAAGTGAAGTCGAAAGTTTCAAGAACAACCAGAACGTGACGGCAGAGGAGGATGTGATAATGGCAGGTAGAACAACGATGCATTCTGCTGTGGTCTGTGAGGTAATTTAATACATCTTAATGACCTCACAGATCAAGCCCTAGTTCATCGGGTTTGTTATTGACTAGGGCAACCCTATTGCGTTCAACGTTGTCTTACGTTCAATGAAAATAGGCCTATGCCTGTTTTCCAAACCGGGTCAGTTGGTACTTGGGTTAACAAGTATTATCACTGGTCAGTTGGCCAGCAGGGTACTGGTGGTAACTATAGATGGAAACAGATGATCTGCTGTGGCCAGCATTAAGGGAACACTCCAAAAGAACGAAGAAAAAGAAGATCTCCTCTAGTCGATTCAAACGCACCGAATTTGGTCTAAATCGGACCAACGATTAGGGAGTCATTTCTAAAAAACTGTGTTTTTCATAAAAAAGCTCCGAATTTGGACTAAATTAGACCAATTCCTGAGAAATTATGGCTCATAAACTTTTGAAGCCATTTTTCAAAAAGTGTCAAAAATATACGACCAACCTTTCCCAAAATCTATCCACTTCTTTCTCACACTAAGGTCTATGTGGGTATAAAACGAGGAAGAGGATCGAACAGGATTTTTGCAGCTAGCCTAGACTGCTATATTGGGATTGTCTATAGTGCCAGTTAAGAATGTAGCATGTCATGTTTGTGTGTGTGTATGCAGAGTTCCAGCGCCAACTAACAGCTTCCAGGTTTTGCAAGGATCATTTTCATAGCCCCATAGATTTAGTGTATTAGTGTAAGGAAGAACTGGACTGATTTTGGGAAAGGCTGATTTTATATTTCTGACACAAAGGGGAGCTTTAGCTCCCAAAGTTTCTAAAGCATCAGTCTGATTTAGTCCAAAAAAGTGGATATAAACTGACTCGAGTAGATCTATCTTGTATATATCAAGTTTTATTTTAAAAGTTCATATTTTACTCACTAGGGGTAGCTTTTAGTTTGTTTTTCGGATATAATTTCCTTACCGTTGGTCTGATTTAAACCAAATGTGGTGCATGTGAATCAACTCAAGGAGATTTATCTTGTATATGTCATATTTTACTCCAATAACACTCACTCAAAGGAGTTTCTTTTTAATGAAAAACACTGTTTTCTGGACATACCTAAAAACTTTTTCATGGATTATTTTCAATCTTTAGACTAACATAGACCTTAGTGCAAAACAAACTGGATTGGTTTTTGGGTTACGTCGGTTGTATATTTGTGACACTATGGAGTTACATCTCCAAACGTTTCAATCCGATTAAGTCCAAATTATGTATGTATGAATGAACTCGAGAAGATCTATCCGGTACAAATCATATTGCTCTTCTAGATCCTATTTCTCTAATTAGGGGTAGGTTTTTTTTTTACCAAAAACCTTTCACTACCTTCAACCACTTTTCTAGGGACATTAAGGGTTAGTTTTATCATGACTTCAACCTCAAAAATTCTTTATCATAATGCTTATACTAATGCGTTTAGTTCCACTCAGACTGGAAAGCGTCATATTAGCATTAGCAAAAGCATGCCTTACATAACAGAGTTGTAGCTGTGACTTAAAGATGTGCTTCAACCGTCCACTCAAACGTGTGTATGTTCGCACATGCTGGAGGATAGTCTATAGACTGCTGGGCAAAAGCGAATGCTGTTCAAACATATTAGGCTGATGGGGTCGCTGCTTCAGTGTCAGCCACTCTTAAAGATGACTACTGACAGAGCCAACGATCAAGTTCACAACTGACAGGAGAAGACAGAGTGGTCGAGACAGAGGAATGAAGAACAAGAGGTAGAAGAGGAGAAGAATCACACATGGAGAAACAATGATACTGAAGGAAGTAGTCAGTAGTGGAGGGGGATGAAAGGAAGGAGGAGATGGTTGGGGTCTGAGAAGGATCACGAAAACCAAAAGGGAAACTGGGACTTCAAAGTTTTCACGGAAATATGCAAGGACTCAAGTCTTTCATGCATTCTGCGAAAAAAGAAACCCAGTTAATTTCTGTGAAAAATAAAACTTCGATTGGACAACACAGCTGGTGGAGCCTCTCATTTCAATTCAAAACATTTTAAAACCAGAAAAAACACTCAGGGAGCTCCAACCTCTCTCATGGCACAGCAGTAACCTAGGTTACATACAAATGCATGCAGATTTCTCCATTAATGTCTGAGTTATTGCCAGCCTCTTAATCTATCAACAACTCCAACCAACTCTCTGAGTAACTCTCAAATACACTGTAGCCGGTCTTCTCTGGCGCCTTCCACTTCAACGTCTCATTTCAGCCCAGTGAGCCCCAATCACCACCCACATGGAACGTCAAAATGCTGCAAACACGAAGAATCAACAAAATGTTATCATCTCTAGGATATGCCAAAACCTACATCTGCATACATTTTCATGCAAATCTGTCCATGAGTTTTTCCGTAATCCCGCTCAGAAAGAGACAAAGAAACAAAGAAACAGACAAACTCCTTGGCAGAGGTAAAAACTGCCTGGTGAATTGAGCAATTCAATGCATGCTATTGAGAGAAAAAAAAAGTTTCTTTCTTGTTCAATATTTGACTCATTGGCTTTTGGGCATACACGACTGAAAGCCTCTTTCAAATTTAAACAGCTAGGCGATGAGGAAACATACATCGGCTACTCCCAATGTTATTTCTAACTATTTTTGTTGATTTGCAGAATGTGGAAAGCAATGATTTCAGTAGTTAAAGCATTATTTGCTCAGAATACACGGCTGTTAGGGTAAATCTACCAACTCAGCTCGTCTGTGATCTATAACAAATGTCAAGCTTTTCTGTGGAGTCATGAAAATAGAACTGGTGGCAGGAGATGGGTCTGACATCCATATGTCATCTATCAACTGAATTACCTTTAGGTGCCAGACTGTGGCTGGAAGTTAACAATCTGACTCACTGCAGATATTATAACAAATCTCAGCAAGGAAATTTGAACTGCCATGCAAAGAACATTGAAGTTTGCATTATTAGAAATATGCTATCCTAGAAATGTTGTCCTGAGTACAATTATTTATGAGAACAAGCATTAGCCGAGACTGACCAATGAATCAGATAAATTAGTTCATGGAATGCAAATTCAATGAAATGAGCCAATGAAAATTACTTGATTCCAGATGAATAAATTGATAGCTCTTTTTTTACACACTAGGGGGACCTTTTCTACTAAAAAAAAAAATTCTTTGTACATAACTTCAGACCTAATTTAAGGAACTGAATCAGGGAGGTTGCTCGTACATAGCACGGGATTGGGGGTTTTCCAGTGATATTGCCTAGTCATGAAGGATAATGATCTCTAGCATTTACCTTCAGCTTAGCTTCCTTTCATTGTAACAGCTTCCATCTTATGTGTTGCACAGATTTACCAGCACATTGACACCGTCTCCTGGTGTCTAAGCTGTTGACGGTGCATGTAACACAGTAATTGTTGCTAAAATTTGACAAACCACACAGACTTTATATGACTCAGGCTCGTACAAGCTGTGACAACCTGTCACTTAAAAAGTCGATTCAGCATGTTTCTGCCTCGGTTTCTTTCTAGTATTCTAGGTGCTCTGCTCCAGCAACAATGGCTACGCTCATTTGGTTTAGCTTTTTTGTCACTCTTAGTCTTTCGATCTCGTCAGGGTTATTCTAAGTAACATACACAGGCTCTTTGTAGTAGTGCTGTGAAGTCGTGCTTGTGCAATGCAGAGAGTGAAAAAGTGACACAACTGAAATGAAAACAATGATGCAGAAGAATTAATGAACAATGAACTTCGACTGGAAGGCAGGGATTATTTCGAGCTGTCCTGTTACATTTATCCAAACCCATTTAGAATTTGCCATGAAGGAGTTGCAAAATTCTTTGAAGTCCATTTCTCCTGACATATTTAAATATTACAATGGCACTCAACAGAAGGTTTACCGGTTAAGATAAAAATGTCAAATAGGAGTTATGTTCTTCCCCACTTTGCGAGGGCTGCATTGATCATATTTCAAAAATGTATTTTATTGTGCTGTCAAAACCTAAGCCATTGGCATGGGCTCAGATATCGGCGGCTGCTTCATAATTACATTAAAGTCACATGGAATATATCGATGGTGTCAGTAACAAAGTGAGGCTGTGTTTTGTTCTCCCAGCAATACTTCAAGTCAAGCCTGTTTTTTCTCAGGTCAGTAGATGAAGCACGGTCTGTCGCCGCTGATGAGACAGGTAGTGTGTAGGTTGGGATAATGTGTGTTATGTTATGTGCTGCGTTTAGGCATAGGGTGTGAAGCCTTAGTGGTGTTCTCAAGGGATGTATGCCCTGAAGAGATTCTAAAAGCATTAGCCACTGTCAAGTGTGTTATGTTTCCCTGACACTATCTCTCTCTCTCTCTCACACACACACACACACACACACACACACACACACACACACACACACACACACAAACCGAGCAGCCCAGACACAAGGGGTTAAGAAATGGTCCCGTGTTATGTTGGTGTGACAGTCAGATCTGAGGCTGTTGGTGAGTGCTCTTCTGGGCTCAGCATTCTACCACACACACACACACACACACACACACACACACACACACACACACACACACACACACACGCACACACACGCACACACAGATGGATAAAATATGTGTCAAATGGATTTTTTGCTCAAGAAAAAGAAAAGAATCCTCTGCAACTTTCTGCAACAGTCTGTTTATGAAACTCATAATGAAACATTACAGGGAGGAACTTTTTAATAACCTTTCCTTATAGAAATTGAGGCTTAGGTGCTGCAATATGTCAAGTAACGTTCTACTTCTATTCCAGTTGTCCTATTATTTGGTGGCCTTCGATAGCTACTAGACTGTCTTGTGAAATGGGATGGATACAGTACTTCTTAATTAGTCACCTGGTTATCTAGAACTGTGCAATAACTGTTGTTTTTGTACAAACACCTTATAGCTCCACAATATTTTACCAACTAATAGGAGTATAAAAGTTCTGTACAGCAATGCAATACAAAAACAAATAGTTTTAGTCTCCAAACAAGCTGCCAACATGACATATTGGGTGGTTTAAACTGGACAACTCACATAAGCCATTGAAAATGAAGACAGCCATAGAAGTAGGCCTTCCTTTGTGCTGAAAACACAGAACACAATCTTTGCTTTTTGCCATCTAGTGAGATTGAATATGAGGCACAGTACTTGAAGTTGATGGATAATTTTGTGCAGAACTTTAAGGATCGGAAATGAAATGACAGTTTCATTACAGTCTGACAGTTAGACACTCATTTTGTTATTTATACAGGTGTTTGTCAGAAATTAAGCCATAGCAGAAGTTCAGTCAGGAAGACTATTTTGTTGTTGCATGTTTATGTGTTTAGTTTGTTTCTCATACAATGCTGTATTCTCACGTACGCTCACTCATCATGTTGATGTAACTGTCTGGGGGTGTCGATTGAGATATCAGCTAATCACATCTGTACTCTAGCACAGCGTCACAGTTAAATTATCAGTCTATCATCTTGCTGCTGTGTTTTTAAATATGTCTCTCTCTCTGCCTCATCTATTGTTCATGCTGCTGTTTCACACGCCCCTCCACCTCCCCATCTCCACCAATTTTTCATTTTCACCATCTTCACAATTTCATTAGCAGATCAGTCTCCACAGAGTCACCAGCCAACACCACCACAACCAGAGTCTGAACTCCATGTGGGCATTAACAATGGGCAGGCCTTTTCACAAATTTCATCCTACCTCAAACCTCCCAGCAATCATAGGGGGAAATCTGGTTCGGAACTTTGGTCGGTCCTGATGTTCAACCCCGATTAGATTCAGTCTTAGACCTCTTGATCTGCCCCAATAATATTTGATCTGTAGGATTTAATATCTGGATTATTATGTCAGAGACATCCCAGTGCAGCTGACGGTGCTTCAACAGAAAACATTATAGCATTTTAGGCTAATGTTACCCACCATGCTACTGGTGACAAATATTAAACCAACACTTAATATCTCAAAGAAGGGACAACAACAATCCGGGTTGACTTCATCATCACAGTCACTTCCTCACCTACACCTTTCTTTTGACATAATTTTTCACTCAGAAAATAGGCCGATCGCTTTGGCAACGTCATCAATCACTTGGTTGAAGTTGCGAAGCTGCGCAAGATCCTGTGGGGCTGTGGCCCCCTTGGGCAAAAGAATTATAATGAACCCTGCGGTGTACAATGCCTCATTATTCTCCAATCTAATAGTGAGAGTACGTTTTAGATGCTAGAGAAGAACAACTGTGAGGATTCTTGATATGTGATGAACTTTCCAAGTCAGTTAGAGCCAAACATGTTTCTCTTCACATTATGACTGATAATGAAATGATAGTCCTTTCATCAAAGGTTTCTTGTTCATGACAGTCACATTTTCTACTACAACAAGGTGAGACGACGTCACAGATGTGAGTGTGTGTTGTGTTACAGCACTTTACATGCAATATTCATAACTGATTTGACGAGACCGGAAGTTTACATTATTTCTTCTTTTAAGCCTTTGATCCCTGATCTTGAAGCTTCAATGACTCACAGTGAATTTTATTCATTACTTGTGTCCCTCGGGTATTATACATCAATTTTTCATCTCAGTATAAACACCCAGCGAGGATGGATAATACTCCGTTTCAGGGCTTTTTTCCCCATTCAAATTGGCAATATGAAATGAAGAATGTGTTTCCCAAACCCCTCATAGAGTCACACTATTTTTTTGCTGTTGTTTTCCATCCGGCCTCCTTCTTTGTGTGCCCCAGACTGTCGCAGTGAGCGAATGTGGGAGGGGGAAAGCTGTGATGAGCCCATCACAGCCGTTAGCTTACAGTGCAGCTAAATGGGTGACTGTATCCGCTACTCCAATTAAGGGTGTTAATGCGTGAGAGTGTGTGCACGCTGGGGAAGTGAGACTTGTTTGTTCGTGAGCGCCGCGTGTGTGTGTGTGTATGTGTTTGTGTGTCTGTGTGTACGTGTGTGTGTCCAGCGCTAACACAGCAGTGAGGGCCTTGTTGCTGTAGGGTCTCTAACAAACTGAGTAAGAATGAACTTCCTGCCACTACAGGAAGCAGCTGCTACAACAGGAAAATCTATTTAGTTTTAAAACATAGGCTGCTTTGAGAGATAATATATATTTCAATACACTGGTGTAATAAATGGATAAACAATTACACTAACGGGTGATTATTAGGCGGAAAGAGAGGGTTACATATGTTGTGGAAGATTTCCCTGCTCTCTTTATTTTTATTATCTCCACCTGGATTAGCTTTGGTGCTGCGAGGGACACGAGCTACTGTAGCACTGTTGTCCTATTTTCGTAACTTGTAATGAACAGCCTTTAATATCATTATCCTCTAAAAACAAAGTCTGCTTTCCCCCTGGCATTTAATCCTACTTTAGAATTTAGTGCAAACAAACGCTCACAAACCCTCATGTATGTACACAGCCACATAAACCGAGGCATGCATGTTTTGTTGTGGGTGCTTAAATTAAACGCACCCATCTCAAATCATCTACATATGTTGCATCTATCTGCTACTGAAAACCAACAATGAGTGTTTTGTTGTGCGTATTTGTGTACAGGATTGTGCTTGACTTTCCACACGTCCTTGCTGTTTGCCGTCTTTGGCGGTCATCTAAGAGAAAAAAGACTTGTTCAGTATGTAATTATGCATTCATTTAAGCTCCAGGTTGAGTCTTGATGCTTGACTTTTAAGTTGGTTCACTGTTCACCGATGTTCTTTGCTTCTTTTCTGGCCGTGATATCTCAACCGTTGGTCCGATTTAGTCCAGATTTGATACATTTGCTTTGAGTCAAGGAGGTCTACCTTGCATGTATCGAATTTCATTCAAATCTTTCATCTTTTAGTCACTAAGGGGTTGCTGTTTACGAAAAACACAGTTTTTTGAACATGCTTTCCTAACATATCGTTTGATTTACACCAAAGTTTTTTTGCATATGAATTGGCTCCAGGAGATTTATCTCGTATATATTATATTTAACTCTTTAGTGTTTACTCTATATAATACTATGATACTATAATACTGCTAGGATAGATTTGAGAAGTTCCATCTGAGGAACTAGATGGAAAATACAATGCAGGGGATTGGGGGATTTTCAGGGAAATACCCTTGCTGCTGAGGACGACAGCGTCGACCTAGTTGTATATTTGTCTGATTACGTGTGCTTAGTGATTACAGATGTAAAGCCATGTTGTTTCCCACAACTCAATCATGAGTCTAAATGAAAAGTCAATGAATGTGCAATGACTGCTGACAGCGATTTACCCTCTGCTGAGTTACTCTGTGTTCGTTTGATTGTGGGAGATGATTGTTATCAGTGAGCAATCTGCATTCTGTTTTGAAGATAAGTGACTTCATCAAAAGAGCTTTTTCTTTCGTGCTGCAACGGACTACGCCAGACTGATGGATCGTCGAGGCTGAAGACAACAGACATGGAATAACTGTGATCTATATGATGATGTTGTGACATAGAGGTGACATGGAGTTATGACTCTGAGGAATGACTGCACACCATGAAGCCCTCGTGATTCCACTCAAACTTTCCAATAAAGAAATTCATTAATATTCATTTGCTGCAGTGCAAATTCTGCATTTTAATTAAATCAAAGAAGGCATTTCATATATAGAATTTCGAAGCCTCAAACAATTCAAACATCTTTGATCCCTCTAATTCCAGTTTCTATTCTCGTTGTCTTTCAGATTTCGGCTGGGTTGCCATGATAAGCGAGGAGGGTCCTGTGCCGCTGGGGAGCATTTCCGCTTCAGGGCCAGGCCAGAGGGAGGAGTACAGTCCGGCACGTGCTGATGACAGCATTGAGGAAGTGGGTCAAGGTGAAGATGTCAGTATCAGGAGTGACCTAAGCACCCTTGTGGTGCCTTTCCCAGAGCTGGCACCTGTGGTCTTCTTCTGCCTCAAGCAGACCACCTTTCCTCGAAACTGGTGCATCCGCATGGTGTCCAGCCCATATCCTTTTATTCATTGTTGGGACCGGCTCCTCTCACCTGAGAAATAACCTTTACCTTATCACCAACCCCTCTCCAATCTCTGACCCTTATTATTCATTGTTCCTCATCATCACCAACCTCAAGATTGGTTTCAAAGATGGACTGCGATCCAATGCATTTTACATTGTATCTGTTTAACATTGACACATTCCAATTTAATCTCCTCTCTTTCACTGGCAAACCTTTCACGCATCAATCTCTCCCTCTTCGTTCTCCACCCTTTCATCTCTTAATCTTTCTCTGGTGCTTCCCTTCCCTTTATATCCAAACCCTCCTTTTTTTTTCAGAAGGCTCTCCTCTTTTCAGTCACCTGCTTTTGTAGCAATGCATCTTCTTTGTGGAACTCCTTGTCATTTGTCTGTTCTTTATTCTTTTCATACATTTTCATCCATATTGACCCAAAGAACCCTCCTATCCACTCTTCACTGCCTTGATCTTTTGATTTTGCTGTCACATGACAGCAGACTTCCCAGAATCTTCTTCAAGTAAGTGTTTTTGACATCCTCATACAACCACAACTGCAGTGACCGGCATTGCACCGCTGGAACAATGGCATAGAATTAATTTGTGCTTTCTGTATCTGCCTGTGGTGATGGTTCCCAGTACCACACTGGGCTGGCTGCTGCATTGCTGCTGCAGAGGTGTGTGAAGGTGTTAGTAGATCAAGAGTGGATCTATTTATTTGTATGATTCTGAGGATTGATAGCACCCAGGATTACGAGGCCAGTAGGATCTCTGGTTAGTCAGTTCAAACCTCTTTTGGTTTGAACTGACCGAAATGTTTTTTTGACATAGAAAAACATTTTAAAAACATACTTGACCAAATGATTTGTCGTTTTATGTTAAATTTATTTTGTATAAGATAATTTACGCTTCTACGAAATATACAAAAAAACAAATTTTCCTTTGGCTTTTTTTTTTGGTGACGAAATTAAAGAGTAAATAAAATAGCAAATACTTTTGCACCTAATAAATACAGTTTATTTGACATTATGCGATGACAAGGTTGACAGAAGGACTCTGACTATTTAACAAATTAAAATCCATTCGTATGCAATCACTCATACACTCTTCCCCTCGCCATAAAAAAATACTTCCATCTTTATTTTAAAAAATGAAATAAGTTAATTAATACAGTTCAGAATATGTTTGTAAGTAATTTTTTACAAGCATGATTATCATCTTAGTAAGTTTCAATATTTGCACACAGGATGACGGAAAATTTTTGAAGGCCATGCAGTAAAAAAAACATTTAAAACGCTAACGCATTTTATCAAAATGCACGCGCATGTGAGTAAATAGTGCAATGATTCTAATTAACTGGTGAGTGCACTCCTACCCCTACACTATGTTTCAGTGCTGTTGCTACTTTCTGGCCTGACCGGAGCTTCACCTCAGAAAACTATAAGTTGCAGAAATAGCCTACAAACAAATCACATTAAATGTAGACAATTGAGTATTTTCTTGATTTTCTTCTGTGCTGCAGTCTGAGGTAACAACATTGTAACACCTCATGCAGAACGCATTCACACCCTCTTGCTGCACAATTCATCAATATGCGTTTACTATTATATAGTTATAACAAAACGTGTGTTTTACTAATAAAAAACATTAATTTGTAAACTTTTTCTCCTGGGCTCTCCAAAAAAGCTGTCTGAACTTGATTATTTCTTACTTTGTTACAAACGTAAATGAACAACATCTGGCTCGTCCAGGCCACATCTGCCTCAGGCACCATCAGTGGTGTAAACAGAAGACCACAGATGATGGATGATCAGCAAAAGCATGTGAACCGCAGACCAAAGTTTAACCATAGTAGTGTGAATTACAGTTTTACTTATGCTTTTACATATTAACACTTTAAAGTCCCTCTAAACTGCTTTGGTTGATCCAGTGTTTCCTATTAAAAAATTAAACTGCTCATAATAAGACCCAGTGGCAACATTTCTTTGCTGAAGAGCCCTGGGGGACACCACAGCTGGAATTGTTGTATTGAATATTATCAGTCAGATTTTCTTTCTTTCTTTCTGTTAGTAGATTGTAGATTTATAGAGTCTAAATTTAAACTAGTCTCATAAATGAAATTAAAAATTCCCCAAATAAACAGAATATGCATGCAAAGAAATTACATTTAAATAGTTTTCTTTTCTTGGTGAGGATATTAAAGGTTTAAAGTAATAGTTACTTAAATCTTGGTGAAGATTTGCAGTGAAAAAATACACACAAACTAGTTTTGTGTACACGTGATTGACAGTCGTAGATACTGGATGAGTAGAAGTGCTTGGGAAGCTTCCTTCCTCATTTAAATTGCAATTATGGGAGCATTTTAGCTTCACTGTCACTTATTCTGATAATGGAAGAAGGGTGGTGGACAAAACCATTACGGGTTGTGCCACTAGAAAGTCATATGACATGCATGGCCATACATTACAATTTGTTGCAGACATGTGGTCAGACTCCACGTGGAAAAAGGAAAGGTTTAAAACTGTGCACGGAATCCCCTCACGCAACCACTTCAGTATTAAGATTGCGCCACATCTTTAAGAAAAAATATTTAACAAATTATCCAAAAATCTTCTGTTGTCCTCGGACAGGTGGACATCCAGCGCAACAATGAGCTACATGCCACTCATTATAATTTAACTTTTGAGAACTGAAAATTTCATTCTAATGTTTTATTTAAACATTGTACCTTTCGTCAGATAAGTAATTGATGGAAAGCAATGTGATATTTGTCTTTGGTTTTGTTTGGATGAAAATAATTCAGTTAAAAGGCAGGTACGATGGGTAAGAAATATTTTTTAATCCAACGATTGTGGCGCCAACAGCGCTGACAATTTCTTCAAAAGGCTATTTCTTCTAACTACCTAAAGATACTTTTTGAGCGGTAATCATAATTTACATATTTAAAATAATGACAGCTGTTGGCTTATCTTCCCCTCATTGAACTGCAATTAATAAATAAATAGGTATACTAGAGAAATATAGTCCGTTCTTCACTAACTTTGAGTGATGCTGAAAAGCTGGTCCACGCGTTTGTCTCCTCCAGACTGGATTACTGTAACGCACTTCTCATCGGGATCCCTGATAAAACTCTTCAAAGACTTCAGTATGTTCAAATCAGTGCTGCAAGGATCCTGATGAGAGTTCGTAAACACGAACACATCACACCCGTTCTTCATTCCCTTCATTGGCTTCCCATCTCCACCAGGATTGATTATAAGATCTCTCTCCTCACTCACCAGTGCATCCATGGTAACGCACCCCCCTACCTAAAAGAACTACTCACCCCACTGACCTCAACACGATCCCTCCGTTCTACCCACTCATACCGCCTCCTCCTTCCCCGGACTAAGCTCAGCCCCATGGGTGATCGGGCCTTCTGTTCTGCTGCCCCTCGTCTGTGGAATGCCCTCCCTGACCATCTGAGGGCTCCACAGACGACTGACACATTTAAAAAAGGACTTAAAACTTTCCTTTATAGCAGAACCTTTAACTTTAATTAACATTGCTGCTTTTTGGTCATGTTTTTATATAGTTATTATTATATTTTTTATTGATGCTTTTATCTGCTTTTACTTTGTAGCACTTTGAGATTTGATCCAAATGTAAAGTGCGTTATAAATTAAATGTAGTATTATTATTATTATGAAATTGAAAGTAAAATGAAAAATGGATTAACAATTATGTAAATGAGCTGTTGATTATGCAAAGCAGTCCCTCACATTCAGCCTATGTAGATCCTGCAGATGATGACAGTGTTTTCAAAGATTCCAGCTCCTGTTGTGCAGTTGACAGCATTCACAAATGTTTGTTTTTGTTTGTTCTCCCTTTTCAGACAGATTCAGTCTCTTCTCTACATAATCCTCCTCCAGGCTTTGACCAAACCGCTGGCAGACTCTCCTCTGTCGACCTGCGGGAATGCTGTGCTGAGCTGGAGGGGTAGGTTACATGTTGTTAGACCAGCCTGAATATCTTAACAAAGAAAACATCAGTAAGAATGAGACCTTACTCACCGACTGACAGCTGTATGTCTACAGCACCACAGGGGTCTGTGTCTCCTCATCACTACCAACACCTAAGATGTTACCTGGTTAAGGCAAGGTCTTTCATAGTTTGTGTTTTATTGTTTAGAGGCTTTTAATATAAAGCAGCAATATCAGAGGTTGTTGGGTTTTCACTTTAACACAGCTCCTACAGCTGAAAGAGAAGATGAAACAATAGAATCATCCGAACCACAGAGATTCTTGTAGAAGCCAAAAATACTGAGCAAAGACTTTTAGGAACCTACTACTTCTGGTCTGCTAAATATCAGTTGAGTCTCAAAGTACATGCTTGAATGATGAAGAGACGAGGTAATCACAAGTTTGCTTCAGTCAGCGAGACGTCACTGGGACCAGCTTTTTAGGCGACCGGCGTGCTTAGGCCCAAATCTTTGATTCATCATGGATGCAGCTCTGCACAGCTTTGTGTGAGTGCTGCTTGTAAATTCCTCCGGACTTCACCTGGCATGATCTTAACTTGGAGGTAAAAAAACTGTTTTTACTTACCAACATTTCCCTAAGGATTCCTGAGCCCATGCCCTAACATGCATGCTACATAAAATCAGTTTAATGCAGTGTCACCTGAGGGATCAAAGGTCACTGGTCATCAGTGTTTGCGTCTGTGCTGGTCTGTTATGCTCATAGATCCCTCCTGATTCCCTGAATCTTTTGTGATATTATGGACTGTAGATGATGAAATCCTTGGATCCTCGGTACCTTGCAGCGGTGCAGAGTTAAAACAGTCTGACTAGTTGCTCACATAGATTTTGACGGTGAACTCTCCCCATCTTTGCTTGTGAGTCTTTCGAGGGTGCCCCTTTGATACTCATGACACAATCACCTGTTAACGTTGAACTTCTTACCATTATGGAAATGGTTCTAGTTGACTGTTTATAAGGATTATACAACTTTCCGTTTTTTTATTTATTTAATCTCTTCCATCCTCAATTCAATGAATATGAAAATATTTACTTTCGAGTTTTATTGTGAAAAAGAATAACAAAGATTTAGCTGTTCATGAGAGACATTGTAAAATGTATATATACACTTTTGTAATTTGAAAATCTACATTATATACATAATTTGGAAAGGATAAATAAACTGGTAATCTACCATAAAAAAAACATTATTTGCTATTTCAAAAGGTCCCCTTAAAACTTCAGCTAACTCTATCTGTCCTTTTCTCTGGTCTTTTGTCGTCCTCAGTACCGATGCTAGTAATGGCAGGACTGGCCAGCTTGTTCATATGCTTCTTCGTGATCTTCTTCAACACACGGTACCGACGACTAGAAGCTGAGGAACGAGCCACGTACGGAATAACACACTGCGGCAGCTCGACAACCGCTGAGCCTGCAGCTAGTGTCAACCTTAAGACAGGCAATCGATAGAAGAGAGGGTCATATTGCACATTAGTACAGTTGCTACTAATTGTTTTCTAGCATTCCCCAACTACAAAATATAATATACACCTCCAATATAATGGCAGATTGTCTACCTAGAAATATAAAATGGTTCTTAGGGAGTACATTTGTGTTTCAGCCTAGACTGCTTTGAAATGAGTGCCATTGAGCTGAGGAAGTTCTCATGATGAATGTAAACACCTCACATTCTGACACTGGTGGTGTGTGTTTAGATTTAACAAAGCTTTCCGGATTTAATTGGAGTGAAAATCAAATACAGGATATAGCAGATTATAGAAACTGATTCAGCGTGTGACAGAAAAGTCTGTTTATACGTGTTCCTTCAATACTTTGAGGCTGGTTCGATATTTTGTCTCGTGGATTTGAAAAAAAAAAATGTAACAGTCAAAAAACAAAATGATGTTGGAGCTGCGGAGGGGTATTGGGGGATTATTTTTTTTATACTGTAATTAAAGTCAAAGTTTTGACTTTATTCTAAGAATTCTGACTTTTAAAGTTACTTTAATCACATAATTCTAAAAAGCATATGTAGCCACTACTGTTCAGAGTAGAACTGGAAAACTTGGTGCTTAATGTTGAAACATTTCGGTCTCTACTGAGTGATGACCCATAAAGTAAAATATGATTTCTCACGGCCTTCATAAACCGTGGAGCAGAGATAATGTTTTACTTCTATTAAAGCAAACATCACTCTTTTTTTTAACACATAGAACAAAAATATAAATGACATAAACCAAAACTAAAACATAGGATCTACTTTTTTTCATGACAAGATTTAACTTCTTTCTTATGGCTGATAAGAATGTTATGTCATGTCCTGTTATGAGTTTTTTGTTTTTATCAGGAGCATTTTGGCCAAACTATGAATACTAATTCCACCAAAATCTGCACATATGTGTAGTTGTGCCTTTAGATGTTTTTTAATATTGTAATTTTTGAAAAAACATGATTTTCCACCCCCCTGGGGGTGAGGTCAGATCAGCATTAACCCTAACCCTTTATACACCACATTAATTATTGTTACACATGGCATTGTTAGGTTTCTTCTTATCTCTCTGACCTGACAATTTACTGTAAGAACATACCGAGTAAATAAAACTTTTTTTTTTTTTAGAGTCTTATATTAGGGTTAGTGGTCATACCAGGGTGACTTAGACTCACTAGGGTCAAAATGAGCCTTGATGGTTGTCAACTCAACTAAAAATTCATTCACATTAGCTTTTCTAAACTTTTCACATACATTATACATATTATGTAGTTCTGTCCTGTAATACCTTTATGTTTCCTTTTTTTTTAAATTTTCATTTTCTGTGGAAATGTTATTTTCAAGGGGACTCTGGATGTTGGTCAACTTCTCCATTACATGTGGTCACTATACCATATGTTCATTTAAGGAATGGAGGGTAGGTCAGACACTGATGCACTTGTTGCGAGATCTAGGTTTGGAGATTGTGCCTACAAATAACTGTTGTTCTACAGGATAAGATGTACAACCAACATAATGTCCTTCAATATACATTATATTTTGGAAAATCTCATTAGCTAGGTAAAAATGGATGTTCATTTCTTTTCTTTTTTGTGGAACAGTGGAGAAGTAGATAGAATAACAAAACAGTTGGGCCATGGATTTTAACTTCTACAGTTAGTATTTAATTAGTCTATTGTACTCATCAAACTAGCGGCTCATTTTGAATGAAGGGTTTTTAATTTTCTTTAAAGTTTATTTGTGGATTTCAGAGCAAAATGCTTTGACTTCTTAACTGATCATGCTGTGTTCAGTGGCAGTTATTGTGTTGTGGAGCGGCTAAGTAGCTCAGGAGTTAGAATGGTCATCCCATAGTAAGTCCAGAGGATTGGCGGTTCACTCACTGGACTCCCCCTGCTGCCTGAACGTCGTAGATTCTTTGAGGCAAGGCCGAGCCCCACTTAGCTCCCCAAACCTCCTCAGGAATGGGTCAAATGCAGAGAAAATATGATCATTATGTTGTACTGTATGACCAAAGTAATAAATAAAATTAAACTTTAATAATAATACCCAATCATGGTTGTTAATGTCTGTAAACAGAGCTTCCATATCACTGAATGAAGACACTTCTATATGATTTTGAAGCCTGTAGTGCGGATTTTGTAATGAAGCCAATAAATTCAGCCTTAATCCTGACTCTGTATACTATTGACATTAGGTATGGTGTGAGAACAGGTGCAGATGGCACTGATTAAATATTCCTACATAAACTTATTTAAATCCAATTTATTTCTAAAAGAAAAAAAGATCGTTGAAGGTTCCCTTTTTTCAGTCGTTATAATTTGTACCATCAGAACAAGATAAACCGAAAAACGGAGGTACTTGGAATCTGATTAGAGAAAAGACGCAGGTGGATAAAGACTCTGGAGAGCTTTATTTGTTTGACAATTCCACATAAAACAAATAAAAAAGAATAACGCTCTGTTGATTCAGCATCAGTCTGAGGCAAACCTGAAATTCGCTCTATGACCACTAGCTGCAATTAGACACTCCTAATTTTTGAAGTTTTTAAAAAAGATTCAGTCATAAGAATATGACTTAAAAATGAAAACGTAGCACAAAAAAAAGGACTAAATTTTCGACAGGATTTGTCCATCAGACTCGGTTCGGTTCTGTATTTTGATTAGACAATCACTTTGAATGTCACCAAACACAAAAGCAGATAATAAAAAAATACTGTAAAGAGGAGTTGATGCATGAGTTGTTGTATGTAGTATGCAAGAAGAACACATTTCCTATCATCTCATGCTGTGTCTCAGAGCTGGAGGGCACAGAACTGCTGGTAGACAGCCAGGATATGGGGGTCAAGCTCTGCTGTGAACAGCAGGTTCTCCAGGGTTCCCATGTACTGCTGGATTGTCACATGGTGCTGTGGACCAACAAAAGGCATAACGTCATTGAGAGGATACGCACTTCAAAGTTGAACTGCTGCCCGCTGTGTTTGTTTGTGAATGATTTACCATTAGGAAGATCTGCTGCAGTCGCTCGACACAGTTTTTATACCATGGCGTGCTGATGTCTACGCTGCCCGTCTCGCAGCGAACCAGATGCTCCGTCAACAACATGATGAAACGCTGTGGAGGAAACACAAACACAGTTCAAGCTGCTTTCTTCCAAAAATAAATCCCTACGTAAGTGATGCACGCACACCAGACTATCCACCTGATTGAAAAATATAAAAAAATAAAAATAAACGCAAGCATCGTTCATTGATTTGTGGTGCAGAAAAGGGTCAACATGGCCACTCCGACTATTCTTCCGCTACTCAGTTCCACACGCAGCTAACTGAGATGCACTGGGTTCTGACTTTTCAGAACCAGCATTAACTTGTACTAACATAAAAGCAATTTGTGCTACAGTAGCTTCTTTTGTGGGATCACACAACATGGGCTAGCCTTCACCGCGGCGTGATTGGATGAACATTTGATGAGCCCTTGACCTTGACGCTAGTTCACTTACTCCCTCCGAAGACCACTATGGAAGGTGCTAACCACTGCAGACGGTAAACATCCACCAAGTCCTGCAGTTGTGGTGATGCTCGGATCCAGTTCTCTTGCCATAAAAATGTGAACTCTTGCCCAATTGTTCTGGTGCTAATGCATCAACTTCAGGTAAAAAAGTACACTTGCTGCCTATTATATCTCACCCACTAAGATGAGCTATCCCAACAAAATCAATGTTGTTTTAACTTCAGCAGCAGCAGTGGTGGTGGTAATGTTATGGCTGGGGATCATTGTCTTGAGTAAGTAGGACGTGAAGATTCTCAAAATCTCTTTAGATGTGAAGTACAGTTTAAATATCTGATCAACACTATTGTCTTGAAATGTTTCCTTTGGTTCAAGGATTGTGTTTTTTCCGGTATTTCTTTAGTTCGAGAGAGACGGGCTCAGCATATTCCTTTAACGAGGCAAACTCACATGATGCTCATTTACATAAGAATGAATCAACAGAAATCACAGATCAACAGTATTTAAGAGATGAACAATATTGGCGAAAATCTGATATTTTTTGTTATGTGCCATAACATTATAACCACTGACAGTTGAAATGCATGGGACTATCATGCTGCAATGCTATTTAGTTCTTGAAGTTGATGTGTTGACAACAGCCAATATCAACCTCCAACAGGAAAATCAGCAAAGGGGCCGCACAGGGCTGTGTACTGTGACCTCTACTATTCTCACTCTACACAAATGACTGCACTTCTGACGACCCATCTGTCAAACTCCTGAAATTTGCATACGACACAATGGTCATTGCCCTCATCCAGGACGACCACGAGTCTGCATACAGACGGGAGGTTGAACGGCTGGCCGTCTGGTGTGGTCACAACAACCTGGAGCTGAACAAGTTCAAAACTGTAAAGATGAGAGTGGACTTCAGGAGGAACCCCCCCGTCACTGCCCTCCCTCGCTGTATTGAACAGCACTGCGTCTGCTTCGGAATCCTACAGGTTCCTGGTTCCTCAGGACCTTAAGTGGACATCCAAAACAGACAAAATCATCAAAAAGGCCCAGCAGAGGATGTACGCCAGCTTCGGAAGCTCAACCTGCCTCAGGTGCTGCTGATCCAATTTTACAGTGCAGTAATCCAGTCTGTTCTCCGCACATCGATCACTGTTTGGTTTGGATCTGCTACCAAACAGGACAGGATCAGATTACAACGGACAATCAGATCTGCGGAAAAATTCATCGGATCCAACATGCCCTCCATCCAGGACCTATACTCCTCCAGAGTTGGGAAACGGGCAGGAAAGATCACTGCAAACCCGTCACACCCCGGACACAACCTGTTTGAACTTCTCCCCTCTGGCAGAAGGCGCTACAGAACAATGTTCGCCAAAACTACCAGACACAAGAACAGTTTCTACCCACAGGCCATCAACCTGACGAACAATCAAACCAGTGTCAGTGCTGTACAATAACCTGGATCACCTCATTTTACAATAACTACCTCCAACTGTCATTACTCTGACATCTCTGCACCGTCATATATATTTATATATACATATTAATACATATATATTTAAATGTATAGAGACTGTACACAAGATCATCTCCATTTGTTTAGAGCTTGTATGTTTGTTTATTGCCTTGTCAATTTAATTTAAAATTATTTATATGAAGTTCGTACTTTGAGAGCTCAGTTAACCGGGGTCAAATTCATGTATGCATATACATGGTCAATAAAGCTGTATCTGATGTGTCAGAACACGCAGAGCTGTTTTGCAGAAGGTCGGCCTACAGAATATTGCACATTTGGTTGTAATGTTATGGCTGATCCTATTACAATAGGATATAATTCAGGTATTTCAATCAGATTACTTGGAAAAACTAAATTTTTGAAAATAGGAAAAATACTAGGTCTTTTTGTAGATGGTTAGACATGGTTGAAAGAAGAGAGCTGCTTATTTGTCACTTCTGACAAATAATAATGTTAAAATAAGCCACTAAATGATTAAATAAATTATTAATGAGTTACTGTCAATCAGAAAGACCTGATTTCATAGATCCATCCCTTTTTACCATGAGGTAAGAATTGTTAACTGACATGTTTGGATTCATTTGCATTGGGCTTGTTCGAAAATCATTTCCTGTGATGTCTACTGCACACTGCTACGACAATGCTGAAATAATATATATAGTGCAGCTCTGGACTCCATCTCTTGACGTGTCTATTTCTGTTTGTTTCTTGCATCAGCTGGAACGTTACAATCTCCTCGTCGCCCCAGAAACACGGCTCACTTAAGTGGAAGTTTGCGTGACATTTAAGTCACGCTTTATAATGACCATTTCCACTCTGGCATTTTACGTTTCATCGATACATCCGCCAAAGGTCGTCACTCTGTCTTGTAAGTTTGATTCAAGTAGACAAGTTGAACGTCCTCCTTTCATTTGAATTTGTCTAACTGCTACTGTAATTTGTTTAATCCATCTTGAACTTTTAAAACTATGGTGAGGAGTCAAAGATTGGGATTCTTCACCCTGAAGGTGTTTATTACCTGGAAGATGACGAGGAAGAGGTTCTTCTGCTCGCTCTGAGCAGACTCGACCTTCTCCTGTAGCCTTTCAATCTGCTCCTCCAACTGACCCTCCTCGTCTTCGATCGCCTTGTCCATGTCCTCGTCATCGCCGCTGTCCCTCTGATGGTAGACAAACACAAAGATGAGATTCCACCTTATTTTTAACCTACTCAACTCATTGAACTGTCCTCAACGGGCGATGAGTTTGATTGGACATAATGCGGTGGTTAACAATTACCCTCTTGTGCTGCTGCTTCTCCAGTTTGTCTTTGGCCCCCTCCAACTCCTGCTGGATCTTTTGGACGTGTTTGTCCATCTTTCGGATGGTCGAATGAAGAATCTCCCAAATAAAAAGTCTAGTTGAGGAGAAGTTTCTTACATTAAAGAGGCCGACAGAGAGAAAATGTTCTATTTGCAATCGAAGATAATTGAGAAGGCCAGGCGTTCGTTTTCCTGTCCTACCTGGTGAACTCATGAGCCATATCCTGAGAGAAGAGCCAGTTAGCGACGGCAGCGCAGTCCACGATCTGCATGCGAATCATTTTGTCCACCAAGACCGCGATCATCTATGAAAGCAGCAAACACACAATATTAAATTTAATCCACACTGGCTCCATCAAAGGTCTACAACCGAAAGAAACTTTGTGTTTACATACCTGTGGGTGATTCTTCCAAACATCATAAACCACCTTGAGGATGTGGAGCTTTCCCTCGTCGCTGTCCGTCAGATTCCTTAGGATCTCATGGAACCTGGATGGATTACATGCAGGTGAAACCAAAGTTCGACTGCACCCATTCTCAGATCATACAAACTCTGCTGCAGTAAATCCCTTTAAGAACTTCTTCAGGGATTTGTTTTATTATTCGGCAGTAAATTTTGTACATGAAGATGATTAACTGCTGCTAGATTATGGACAAAATGATCTACTTTCAATTGCCCCTTTAGGATTCGCCCCAGCGGATCATCTCTTTGTATCCGCATATGGATTTGACATTGACATGACGTTTTACGGCAGATTTCCATTCCGACACAACCCTTCCCATTTATCCGGGCTTGGGACCGGCATTAAAAGTACACTGACTTGTGTATGCCACTTAGTAGCTGTGTTTCTATCGACAAAATCATAATAGGGAATATTTTGATTGATATTGAGATCATGGTTATTTCAGTGTCGTTCAGCTTGACCATAGTTCAGTGGTAGTTGTTACTCTATAGTAAGTGTTCCATGCTTCCAATGTTCCAGCTTTTCTGAATGGTAAAGCAAAACATATCGAAACAAAGCGGTATACAGTTTTATTGCGCAATCCTGGCAATAACCAAATAAAGACAAAACAAATGCATTTCTTTTTTTACTGTGGGTGAACTTACTTGCCGAGGGCGTTGAAGGAGTGGCTGAAGGACTTGGCAGCCAGATGGAGGAGAGTCTGCAGGAACACGTCGACCCTCAGAGGGTTGAAAGTCTCTCCCTCGTCTGGAGAACAATGAAGAAAAAAGAATGAAAAGGAGGAGATGAGAACAAGGTAATGTGTGAAAATGCCATTTTACTCAGGCAAAATGAAAAAACTCAGAAAATTTAAATGTCATCTTTATTTAAAAAAGATCATTTGAGTTTTCCAAATCTGACAGAAGTTGCCAACAACTTCTCCATCTTTAGCAGATGCCTTTTAAACATTTAAATATTAAAATAGTTTTTTTAAGATGGTAAACAAATTACATCACTTAATGCTCCCATATGGTCTTCCTACTTTCACACACAATGTCAAATTACGATTTGTTTTGTCAGGGGAAATAATAAAGATGAGGCTTCTCTAACCAGAGTCTTACTACATAACATTTTTAAAAAAAGAAGAAAAAAATAACTCACCGTCATCGTCTTCTTGGTTGGGGTTTGGTACGTCTTTGAGGATTGACAGGATCTCCTCATTGGACGCTCGGTTTTTGATGGCGTTTCCCACAGTGATAGACATGGCGTAACCCGGTAATGAAGCTGTGATGCAGGAGGGACATTTTGTTGGGGTTAAGTGAAACTTATATGCTGGTTAGAGAGAGATCTGTGGAGTCATTTGATGCCCACAGTGCAGTAGTCAAATGAAAACTCCATATCCATTTTCTTTCTCCATAGATTATGAGACATTTTTCTCAGTTTTCAACTCAAATATTCCTGAATAGTATGTTTTATGTTTCAGACATTTTTTCTAGCCCTTTAGTTAATCAAGAAAATTTTTACAAACAAAAATAGGCGACCAATATAACTTAGCTTACCTGTTATTATTTAAAGAACTTATTGAAGAGTTAAGAATTGTTGCCTAAGGCCTTAAATAAAAACAACATTAAAAATGTCCAATATTTAAATAAAATGTGATAATAATATACTCAAAAGAATTTTCTTTCTGTTAGCATCGAGGTCCATCCATCTGCAGTGAGGGCAAATGGGCCACGTTTAGTTTGAGATATTATAATTCTGAACAAGCCAATGCACTAGAAAATAGTCAAATTACAGATAAAACTAAAAATAGGTCAGCAATTCCCACGCAACAATGACAGCCAGACAACTATATTTTACAAGTTACATCTAAAAATTATTCTGTCTTTATGAACAATATCAACAAAAAGAAACTTTAAATAACCCGTTGTAAGTGGCTGGGCTGCTCTTTCTTTCTTCTGCCACAATAAAACAGTACAAGTAGACGGTTACTCAACGGATCTGCTCCTCAGAAAACAGTAAGGTGTATGGATAGCCTCCAGGTGCATTTTACTATTTTTTAAATGCAATCGAATGAATATTATCTTGTTTTTAACAAAACTTGCCATGTTGAAAGCCTGGAAGCACTCGCCACTCACCCTAAAACGTCTGTTCTAATTACTAAAACGCGCGGCATACTGATAAGTTTTTTAAAAATGTTTTCATCCATATCCTCTCCCAGTCTCCGTAGTATCTCCTTCAAGGATAGGCCTAATGTTTATTAGAGTGACTGTAAACGGTGATATCTGACAACAGAGGAGAGGGGAAGAAGACGAGACCCGTTGCTTGCGCTCTTGATTGACGTGCCGGCGTGTGCATGGTGGAACTTCTACTATCTGGTGTGTTTTTGATGTATACTAGTGAGCCATTTATTATAGAAATAGATATTGTCTCGCAGGCCTTGAGTTTGACATATGTGCTTTAGGGCATGGCCACCCTTTGATTGGACTAAATCAGTGCATCAATATGCTTCTCCTTTTAATTTCCAATGCTTGACCAATAAAGACCATAATGTAATTTGGCTATTTCCATGAAATTCCAAGTGGTGTAGGTGATCCATTGTATAATGGGAGCCAGAGCTTTCAGCTATCAGGCTCCTCTCCGGTGGAACCATCTCCCAATCTTGGTTCGGGGAGCAGAGACCCTCTCTACATTTAAAAGTTGGCTTAAAACTTTCCTTTATGATAAAGCTTATAATTAAGGCTGGCATACATTAGCTCTTAGTTATGCCGCTATAGGTTTTGACTGAAAGATCTCCCATGATGCACTGAGCTTTTCTCTCTTCCTCTCCCGCTGTCCCTCTTTATACATCCCACTCACTTTAATGCATGTTACTGAAGTCATGCATGTTACTGGATTCATGCATATTACTTGATTAATGTATGTTACTAACTTGACTTCTTCCCTGGAGCCTTTGCCTCGCCCTGTAAGGTCACATGGTTGGTGATTGCATCTGCTGCTGTGGACCTGCTCGATGTCCACTGATCACAAGATGCTCATGATGAATATTATTATTATCATATAGTATTTCCCCATAAGCTATCGCTAAATGTATAACTATATGTAACTATAAATGTTATTCTGTCTCTCAATCTCTCTTGAGCGCTCTCTCTCTCTCGCAACCCGACCGGTCACGGCAGTAGGCCGTCCACCCTGATCTGCTCGAGGTTTCTTTCCGCTAAAGGCATTTTTTTTTTCTCGCCACTGTCGCCACGTGCTTGCTCATTGAGGAATTTGTTGGGTCTCTGTAGATAATTATATAAACAGTTTGGTCTAAACCTGCTCTTTCTGGAAAGCAACTTGAGACAACTGTTGTTGTGAATTGTCGCTATATAAATAAAGATTGATTGATTCTACGGCCAATCAAGAACTATATGACTCATATAAACATAAATTCAACATAAATTACGAGTGTACATACAGGCACTCTCATCAGCGTATTTGTAGATGAATATAGGATCAGCTGGGACAAGCGCTGAGAATGATGGAGGGGCGATATCGACTATCCGCTGATGGTATGACAGTCTGCAGGGACAAGAACAAGTTCTCGAGTTTAGTACAAAGACACAATTTTCTCGATTACAGAATCAATGTTAAGAAAACAAAACAGGATTAACTATTCAAATCCTGCATGAAGAATTGTACTGAAGCTCCACTAACTGCAGAAATCACCTAAAAAAACAATGACGTGACTGATTCTTTAATACCTCATGCACTTCTCCAGAACCTCTTTCACAAACTTTGGCTTGGGCTTGTCTAGATCCCCAGCCAAGCAATCAGACCTTTATGGAAAAAAAGCAATCACTAGGTTAAGAGTGGCAAAATAAAGTAGAAAGTGGCTGCTATAAAAAAGTAAATCACTCACCAGTCATCCCAGCTCCATCGAAACTGGAAGTTATTCAAATGGTGAGAAAACCAATTGATAAGTCTAGAAACAAAATGGACATGGAGAGATAGAGACGGGATGATGGTGTTAAATCACTGACGAGAACAACTTCATGCGGGGTTTGAAAACACGTGCGGGTAAATTACCTGTCTATACAGGTTGTGTTCATGCTGTCCAGTCTCATGTACAGCATCTCTGTGGCTTGAGCCAACTGTCAGGCGAGAGTTAATCAAAAGTCTCTTTGAAAGAGGAGACACATTTTTCCCTACCACAGCTTCCTTTAAGGTCACCCTTTCAAAATCAGTACAAAATTCTTACATCTTGATATGATGGTGCATAGCTCTTACTGTTAAATAATAAAAAAAATGGCATGTGATTTGATGATATGTGTTTTAATCATGTATTTGATCAATTTAAGCCTTAGAGGGTGACAATGGAGACTCATTAGAAAATATTTTGTCAAAGCTTTTAAAGGGGTTTGAGTTGTGCCAATTTCCTGCAGCAGTGACGAACCCTAAGATGCAGGTTCTGAGAAGATTTTGGCTTTTCTGATCCTATTATGGAATTGCATTGACATACAATGCAGTGACTAAAACAGTCAAGGATACAACTTGTGGCAAAGATCCAGGCTGCAGTTTGCAGAGTTCGATAAGCAAGGTGGTGTACATGACGTCCATGTGAGGCGGAGCGGGCAGCTGGAAAAGCTCCCCAAATATCACCTGGAAAAGCACAAAACAAACATTTAAAAGCAGCCCTTAACATTAACTTAATAATGCATACTTTCTTAACAAGTGGTGTGTCAAAAACTTCTTTACCTCAACAATGTGATAGTTGAGTGGAATCTTGTTTTTTCCGGGATAGCTAAGCAACTGGGCAGCACTGAATGGTCCGAAAAAGAAAAAAATAAATCACAAGAGCTCAGATATTTGACTTAGTGTTAAAACGTAGCGATTCAGACTCCAGTTAACCCACCATGTATTCCTTTCTCTCCAGTGAGTCTTGATGATGTATTGGAGGTTTTCCTCGATAGCAAATCTCTCCACAGAATGACTACCCGGCATAACAGGACCCTGTATGAAGAAGACAAAAGTCTTTACTCTGGACAAAAGACAACTACAGCCTACCACCAACAGTAATATCAAAGCCGACTCATTCTATGTCCAGGTGCTTGAACACTGATGTGTATGATGTACCTCTGGGGCATCGGTGTAGTCGAACATTCGAAAAATGACGCGGGGCATGGGGTACTGGGCATTGGTTATGTGGCCCGGTGGAGTGAAGGGGGGCAGGTTGTGCTGCAGTGCTTCACACAATACGCTATCAAAAGCAATATATGGACGAAGGATGTGGCGCTCCTGCCAGCGGTCTTTCTTTAGCTTCTGAATCTGCGCCCAGAGACAGTCCAGGTACTGAGTGAAGGACAGGGAGGAAGGGGGGCGGGGGGAGAGAGAGAGAGGAAGGACATTTTAGCAGTGTCTCAAGACGGAGGCTAGCACACACTAGAAGCCTCTGTGAAGGCCGCGTCATCATATCTCTATTTTAATTCCAAGAAGAAAAATACCATACAGTGGTAACAGTGTAAAAATACAGTGACAGTGATCTCACAGCAGATACTGCAGAAAAATGTAGAAACTGTCGAAGCATCTTGTGGGTCGTTGACAAGGCTTTCATTGTTTAGATCTTGCAAAACACTAAAAGAACATTCAGGAAGATAAGAAGCCAGACCCAGACAAGTTCTCACTGAGGTGGTCTCAATATTTCCACACAAATAGATTTTTTTTTGTCAAAATAAATGTCCCTTCCCTCACTGATTCCTCTTATCCGTATATTTTACAAGAACTACACACATTATTTAGATAAAATCAATTCATTTCTAAATATACTCCGGATGCTATATCCTGGTGCATTACACTGAAGAGAGAAGTAATTAAAGTTGCAATTATTGGTAATATTTCACTTAGAAAATGTTCAAATAAAGTCTAAATAAATTAATAAAATTAATGATCAATAACTAGATCCCCAGTACATGGGAAATGTGTAAACAAAGAAGGAATTAATAAAATAAATGATCAATATCTAGATCCCCAGTACATGGGAAATTTGTACATAAAGAATAAATTAATAGAATAAATGATCAATAACTAGATCCCCAGTACATGGGAAATGTGTATCAAAAAGAAAAATTCAACCAGTTTTTGAGTTTTACCCTAGAAACCCCTATTGTAGATGAATAACATTGAAAAAATTAGTTGAAGATCAAATACAAATGATAAGAGTTCCAAAATAGCAAAAGGCATCTTTTCAGTACTTTGATGGTGTGTGTAAAGAATCTTTGTTGAAAGTTAATGAATTGTATTTGAAATCTGCTCCAGACACCAAAATCAGCCACCAGAATGAGCCTAAATTCAAACTGTAACCATGGCAACAAGAATACACCTCACTTTAGTACTTGGTTGTTGTTTAGGGAAGTGAAATCTGCCAGAAAGACAAAAAAAATTCTTGTATCTTCTCACTTCTTTCTTTGGTGAAATAGCTTAAAGTGAAGGGATCTTTCCTCCCACAATATTAGGGCAAGGTGAATCATAATCACTTAGTTGTGAAAACAATAACAGGAGAACTGCACTTCAACAGCACAGTACAATAGGTAGCGCTGCTGACTCACAGCAAGAAGGTAACGGTTTCCAATCAACCTCTGCCTGCACCTTTCTTTTGTGGAGTTGGTATGCTCTGCATATGAATTTAATTGGTCTCACCTCCTCCTGTGGGTGGGGCTTCTCTTCTGTCCACACCTGCAGCATGGGAATGTGTGTCCTTACTCGCCTCCTAGAAATGAACAGGGGTTATTAAAGTATTTCAAAAATAACAATGTCAAAAGTTAAAAAGATAAACAACTGAGACAGATGAGCAGGAAAATAAAAGGACTACATACTTTAGATAGCCTTCGATCTGGCTGAGAAGTCGGTCCATCTCAACATCCTTCTTCTCGTAAAGCTCCTTCCCGACCCAGGGCAGACAGGACAGCACCACATAGACAAACCAGTCAGAACGGACCTGAGAAGAACAGAGACATCTTAGAAAATGCCACAAACCACACTTCAACATCATCATGACCCACGCCTACAGCCAAAAACTACTGAAGAATCATGGTACTTCCCATCATATGTTTTTTCTTATTATAACCCAAACTTCAAGTGTCTGATGTTTAAGTCAAGGGTGGTAATGTCTCTACATTTATACTATTAAGTTATTAATTAAATTCTAACACTGTAGGGACATTTTTGAGGATTTAGAAGGTGTAAAAATATTCATGTGACTAAATTAAATTTTGATGATTTTGATTGCCATAAATTAACCTTCATTTGTAATTCATTTTGTTTATTCCATCTTTTGCCGCAGTAACTATTAGATCAGCAGTTATATTGACGAATGCCTTCATTCATTCTTAAGTGTAGTGAACAAAATGACATAAGAATACAACGTCTACTCTCTAACAACCTGGGGTACATCCTCCTCTTGAGTAACACTGACAAAGTTTTCGAACATGGCCACCATTGAGGGAGCAGCGATCACATGGCAGTTGACCAAGTCAGACAGAAAACGCACCTACAAAAATAAGACACCGTGTTAAAAGAAAAGGAAAACATAGGAGCACAATTTTTGGCACTGGTAGAAGGTAAACTTACCAAGTAAACCGCTTCATTGTACAGATTGTTTTTCAGGGTCTCTTTCAGCTGTCTGATCATGGCCTCCACAAACTCACCCCCGAAGTTGTAGTTCCTGGCATTCAGCAGGCCGACTAAAGTCGTATATACAGTCAGCTTCTCGGGCAGGAGGCGGGCACTGACAACAAAAGGCAACTCAGTGAAAAACAACCGTGCCAAAAACACACAAGCTCACTTCAACAAGCAAAAGTGTGAACTGCTATGAACTTACACAGCACATAAAATGCGCAGGATCTTGTTTTTGTAGTTCGGAAGGTCGGCTTCCAACACGCCCGCAAGACCTTCCAAGTTGCTCTCCAGTGATGAAGTACTCTGGAAAGACAAAGTACGCAATTTAAATCTTGGCATAAGCAAAATTTTTCGTGGATTGTCTAGGTAGACAACTTTTACACGATACATCTAAATATATTGACTCTCTACCTTCTCCCCAACACGACATATCAGTGATTCCAGGCGGTCTTCAATCTCAATTGGTTCAGATGTTCGCCTCCTTTTGTGATCCTGCCCCTCTGAATTGGGAAATGAGACACAAAGTCATCATAGAGCGAGCGAAACAAGAAACATTTGCTTAAATAATAAGTTAACAATAACAACGGAATTATCACATGACATTTGTACAATAAAAAACAAACCAATTTCTTAACCAACCACTCCTTATGGAGTCACTTCAATATGTTTCCAAATGAAAAGCTGGATATTTATTCATAACTAACTGTCTTCCCGTCCTCTCTGAACACTTACTACAAATTACTGACTCTCTACTTTACACAGCATGACTGTATCCATGTGCAGCTGCTTGACATCATGAAGTCGACAAAAGCATACTGCACCTGTTGTTTGGGCGGTCACAATTGTAAAAATTTAGATCACCATTACAAAAATAACTGCTTGCTGCACAAATACACAGTCATTGAAAGAATAGGACCATTGAAAATTAAACAGTGAGCTGTGTTACTGGCTAAAATATTTGCCACTAATAGACGATAAAGTGCCACCATATAACATCGGTCTTACTGCGAAAACCAAACAGTGGAAATTGTGGTCAAAATTTGACAGCCTTGTTTCATCCAGCAGTTCTCAAACAGATAGGAAAAGAATTCGAATTATGACACAGATTCATTGCAGTTTTCCTAAATAATCATGATCCAGTGATATATGTTGATACATTATCATATGCTGTGACATGCAGAGATGTGGGTCTTCTGTGGGCTAGCCTTTGTTCCGCATGCGTACTTTTGGGTGTGCATGACCTTGTCTATTACTGGTTCACTTGTCTTCCCTATCAAGATACCTTTGGAAGGTACTGACCACCGCAGCACCCAGCAAGACCCACACGTTTGGAGATTTTATGACCAAGTCGTCTAAACATCAGGATTTGGAACTTGCCTGTGCCATTATAACAAGGGTCATTCAATGTTATTCTGACTTTACCTGCCAGTGGTTATAATCTTATATGTAACATTTTACATCGTCCCTATTTTGTTTTATTGGTGGTGTTTTTGAAAACGTATCCTAAATAAATGTTTGGATATCTCGACTTTTAAAAAGAAATCTATGTTTTATGACTGCTTAGAGTTGCTGGAACACACATTAAATGGGATAACTAGTTATTTGACTATCTAGTTAACGTTATGCTCTTGAACGAACACATTGCTAATCATGTTGGAGTCCAGATTTTCTTAAATTGGTCATCAATACATGCTGGTTCATCGCCTTATCAGGCGTAAAATTAACATCGATGCTTTTTATAAGTTTTCTACATCCGCCCCCATGTTGACTAACGGTCAGCTTAACAGTAACCGCTTAACAGTAACCGCTTAACAGTGTGTTGTAGAGCAAAGTAGACTATTTATAAGGGAGCCATGTATTCAAAACACATCTGTGGTGGCAAATAACAGCGTTTATCCGCGAATTTTAGACAGTGCCGATGACGGACTCATAGATTACCTTATCGATAGTCATGAATGGAAGCACAAGAAAAAATAGTAGCAGTACCCTTTGCACGCTACTCTTAGCTAGCTACCACACTTCTTGATGCGTGATTGTAAGGTTGACTTACCCTCGCGGTGTTCACTGCGTCGTCTCCTGGACATCGTTACTTGTTATAATTTGTCGAGAAAATCTTAGTTAATTGAGTTGGCCAAATAAGCTTCCAGATCTTTCAAGTCTGGTCGCCACTTGCGCTGCTCCAGAACAATAACGGCGTTCGATTTGGGTGATGCACTTCCGGGTCACTCAGTAGTCAACCGGAAAGAGTCGGGTGTCAGCCTTGTCAGATGGAAAATTTAAAAAGTTTCATATCATTGGATTAAAATGTTCGTCAAATATGATACCATATATTATATATAACCGCTGGATGGACATACCCTTAAATTGATTTAATTATATAAATTAATCATGTAAGTAGGGCTTATAAAACGGAGATATAATCGTTCACTCTGGAATTTTGGCATCATACAGAGGATTAAATTATATTACAAATACGATACTTAAGGTGGCTGCCCACTGCTCCCTCAGCCATGGGTCAAATTCAGAGAAATAATTTCACGATGTTGTACTGTGTATGGCTGTGTGTGATCCATAAAGTATTTCTTCTTCTTCTTCTTAATAGTGCACATAAAATTAGTGGTTTAACCCAGACAAGGCACATCCGGGGCAGTCAGGATTTAACCGGAAAGTGCAGCATCATATGTCGTCCGGTGTTGGTTGTATATTTTGCGCGATTATAGTTAGCTGGAGACGTAATTGTGTGCTTTGTGATGTTTAAGACTGTTTAAAGTTTTTTCACGTCTACGTCGACACTGAATCCTACAGAAATGCATGACTCTTAGTTGTTTAGCTCGCAATTAGAAGTAGCTCTTAAATTTCAACAAGTCTTGTAATTTAGCTGAAGAGTTTTTCCTAACTCACCTATCTGGGAATATTACCTGAAGCTGCGTCAAACCATGGCGACGGATGACACACCTTGCTTAGAGTTTGTGGACTGGGAACTTGACATTTCAACATCTAATGAACTAAAACAGGAAAGACAACTTTCTGCTTCACAACGGAGGTACTACAGCTTCTCTAGGAGGAAGGTGAGTGACAACACTGAACATCCTGATGTATCATGTTTTATGGCCTTGTTTTCTTACCAGACTGTCAGATTAACACTTGTTACACGAAAAAGTAATAAGCCCTGAATAAAAACGTAGGGAGAAACTCATGCTTTAAATGTTCATAAGTTGTCCCCTTTGAAATAATTTTGGTTGTGAATTCTTCAGAAGGTATTGGATGAATGGTTAAACTGAATTTTTGGTGACTAGGCAAAGGCTTAATTTTGTCATTAAAACCACCTGAAGGACAGCACTGACTTGAGTGCTGAATGCAGTAAGTGCTAGTTGTTGAGTAAAATCTTTACACCTCGAATGTCAAAGATCCCTTGTCTAATTTGTGTGAAATTTTCACATTGACAAAGTCAATTTCAGCTATTTTCAGTCTGTAGAACTAAGTCGGATTGTATTTAGTTATTAATTTCTCCTCAATGCTTTGGTCTTTTTTAAAACCCAGACACTAAACACTTCCTTTGCTTCCCAATGCAGTATGTGCTTTTTGTTAGGGCAATTTTTTGACCACGACATCTATAAGTTTACAAGCATTATCATTTAAAATGTGGACTGCAATATGTATTTAAATTACGTGCAACTAGCAACACAAGAAGATACAAAAGTGTTTACTTCATTGTTATGATTTCAAGTGATTTTTAATCACATCTTTTCCACAAACATTGGGACTAAAAAAGAAAGCCAAACAATCAAGAATGCGCACTCTGTCTGTGTTATTGGCCCTACTTGAGCACTGAGTTTAAATTGTTCATCAGGCAAAGATGTCTTGAATCTAAAGTGTAAGGAATTTCATTAAATTGTATCTATTATGGAGTTCATTCAAGTTGGTTTATTAATTATCGTGACCAGTGTCTTTGTCACCCACTCTTAAAACTAAAATGAAATGGACAGTAATCAAATGCGTTTTGAGTATGAAAAGGGATTTGCAATAACACAAACCAAAAAATAATTTAAATAATAAAACAAATTTCAAAACAGTCTGTGACTAATGCGTAAGTGTATAGACGAAGTCTGTAACAACTGGAATATCTCAAACCGTGCCAATGAAAAGCCCTGAATGACAGCCTTCAAGTCAGGTGATATGGTGTCCCTTAGTTCAGCTTGTGACAAAACAAACTAATAGTCATCTTCATAGACTTTTTCAATACCTCTCTGAGCGCTCAACTGAAGATGCAATATCCTCTTCACTACGACTGAGACCCTCCTCTGATACTGAGTACTGAACTTTTTAACTACAGACCTGATGCAGGCGGGGAACAACACCTCATCTACCATCTTGCTGAGCACCGGCTCCCCCCGGGGCTGTGTTCTGAGTCACTGCTTTTAACCTTGATGACCCATGACAGTTCTGCCACATCCGGTACAAAAAAACAAAGGAGATCATTGTTCACTTCTAAAAAAACAAAAAAAAAACAGACCAACTCACACTCTACTCAAGATCAATTAGTCTGTGGTGGAGTGTGTGAAGAAAGTTCTTAAGGGTGCATATCACTAACATCCTCACCAGCTTCTACAGGGGCAGGAGAGAGAGCTTGTTGATGAGCTCTATCGCTATCTGGTATGGGAACTGTAATGCCTCAGACTGGACAGCCCTGCAAAGAGTGGTTAATAAATTATTGGGACTTCAATCCCGTCTGTGATAGACATTGCTCAAAAACACTGCTGGACCAAATCCAGCTGTCTGGTCAGACACCCCACCCACCACTCTCACAAACTGTTTCTCTTCCTCCTCTCTGGAAGAAGGTTCCAAAGCATCGAGTGCAGAACAAATAGGTTCTGGAACAGCTTCATTCCCACTGCCATCAAACTGCTGAACTCCCTCCAACTCCAACACACTACAAAAACCTACCTGTGTGCAATTTAATATATTCTGTGCCAGTTAATGTTCTTGTCTTGACCAGTGCAATAATACAGCTCCTGTGTAGTATTCCAGTCACTTTATGTGCGGACTGCAACATTTTATGTTTACATTGTTTCATCTACTACTGTCATTGGCTGTTTACTTTTGTGTTTTCTTTATTTTGTGTATGGAGCAAAATGCTAAGTAATTTCTTTCTGCTGTGTACCACTATGGTGGATAGTCTTAATGACACTAAATTGAATCTTGAATCTTGAAATACCATTAATATAAGACATGAAAATGAATTTTAAGAAGAGATTTAAAGGTTGATACATAATTTACTCGACTGATATAATCCATCAGGGAGTTTCATAGGCGAGGGGGGGGGCGCAGTCAGCAAACACTTAGTTACCTTTTATTTCTTTTTTCTTCTTTCTTTTTTTAATATGTTATTGGAACAATTAAGGAAGTTTCTCTGTATACAAGTTACACATAGAATGTTCATAGACATGTCCAAAGCTTCTACCAAAATTAAACTGGCAGTTAATCAGTCATGTAATACAAATTGTGAAATAAGGCCATATCTTACATTCATTCATTATTTACTGCTTATCCCGTTCAGGGTCCTGGAGCCTATCCAAACTATCATCGGGCACACCCTGGACAAGTCGCCACTTCATTGCAGGGCAGACACATAAAGACAATACAACCACACACACTTACTCCTAGGGGCAATTTTGTGTCAACGAATCACCTATATCATAAGTTTTTGGACTGTGGAGGGAAGCCGGAGTTCCTGGAGGGAACCCATGCAGACACAGGGAGAACATGCAAACTCCTCACAGAAAGGCTGGCAGAAGTGGATTTGAACCCAGTACCTTCTTGCTGTGAGGCAGCGGTGCTAACCAATCCGCCACCATGTAGCCCTCCATATCTTACAGTGAAACGAAATTACCGTATAGCCGTTTATCCAGGTCCAGTTCAAAATTGAACTCTTCCCTGCCACATTCTCAATATTTATGAGTACAAGCTACAGATGACAATTGTTGCAATTTTTTACAATTTCAATTCATTAAACTGTATTGCTCAAAGTGCATTTATTTTATAAAATGATGTGACTGCGCAACATTAAAAGCCCATAATTCTTCTGTTTTACAGTCATTTGCTGCCTATGTTGCATCCAAGAGTAATGACAGTCACAAGGAAGGAAATTTGTCTTGGTGCTGCTGTGGCCAGACATTCAAGGAACACTCTGCCATTCACAAACATGTCGCCAGGACCCATGATGCTGAAATTCAGCGGTTCACATGGGTCGCATACGAGCATTTGTTAAGGCAGCTGGAAGAAGAACCTGAAACGCATCAGTCGAATCAGTGCGAAGCCGAGCCACTGGATGTTCCTACATGGATTCCTGAGACTGGTCACATCTCTGAGGAACAGCTCCAAAAGTACTCGTCAAATTTTGTTTGTCTTATCTGGGTTCCATTGTCCATGTCTCTGTATTGTTTTAAATAAAATCTGGCGGGAGATTTTGACATCCTATGGAATTTTTACATTGATTTCAACTTTTGGATGTTTAATTAGATACTGATTTCTCTCAATCTAATATTCTTTTCAGCGGTCCCGGCAAGGTTCTCCTTTATTATCATTACTGCAAGGTGGAGAATCCACATGTCGTCTGTGCTTGGCAGAAAACTTTGTGTGAGAGGCTCCACTTAACTGGCAAGGTGAGTCATTTCAAATGGGAGATTACAGAATGTTAACATTGGCAACAGATAAAGACTTTTTGTCCCTGATTGTAATGCAATTTATTCTTCCCTTTAAATGTATCCTGATCATTTGCTTTAGGTGAGGGTGGCAACTGAAGGAATCAATGGAACTGTTGGTGGCACCAACGCGGCCACTTGTATTTACATAAAAGCTATGTGTTCACATCCTCTCTTCAAGATGGATCAGCAGGATTTTAAGGTGAGACCCCGATAATAATCTTAATAACACTATTCAAGTAGTTATGTAATAATACGATTTAAAAAAAAAAAAAAACATGTTTGCTGATAGTATGGTTGAGTACCACCAAAATAATAACAGTATCACTGAGTACCTATCGAAGTGGGATCAATCTGTTCTGAATTCTGATACCATATAGTGCATTTGCAAGAACAAAAAAAAAAGTAACTTGGGAGTATAGCTAGCGAGAGAACGACGCAGACAAGCACTTGCTGCTATTCCTGATGAATGCACATTTGATCAGGGTAACTCATCTGGAGTCTTAATTATATAGGATCCATGCATTAAGTGAGCAGTATGCATTCATAAGAAAAAAAGGACACCTTGAAATTCATTCTAAACATTAGTGCTCTAAATCAGGGTGATTCGGGTCCGTCCCCACCTTGGTTTACTCGTACACTTACATATGCTAGGCACCGTCTTCTGTAAACGTCAGCCCACACCAAGTTGGTTCAGTTTTTGGTTAAATTTTTAGTTTAATTGTGATTTTTATTTTTTTTTGGTAAAGAGATTGTAAAGTACAGAAAAAATGGTAACATACATTAGGCCATGGTCCGAGGTTTATAGTTCCTAGTATCTGCTCCAAAATGAACAGCACCCAACCCTATGATTGAACATACACAAATTCATTTTTGTATGTTAGATACCTTAAATTGTTTCCACAAGGTAACCTAAATTGAATGTGTGCGTGCTTCCAGTCAAGTAATGGTGGCGCAGAGTGTTTTACAGACCTGAAAGTCGGGGTCTACAAGGAAATTGTCCCAATGGGAGTGGATCCTGAAGTCCTTTCTTATCGACTGGCAGGTACAGTTCATTCCAACGAAAATTATATTAATGTTAATAATCTGCTTGAGCTTCCCCTGGAGCTATTGTCCATAGTTCTGTTTCTTCTAGGTTGTACTTTTTATATTTGTATGGTTATATAGTCCAACTATTAATTCTTCATTTTTAAAATGGAAGAGTCACAGCCATTCGTTTACGAGCCTTTTTGAGGTTTAGGAAGGGAGGGTATTGTTATCCCGTCCTTGTCGTAGAAAAGATCTTGAGTCATGGCTTTCCAGTTGACGTTCTTTACACTGTATTTTTTGCCTCTTATTTTTTCAACTTGCATCGGTAGCATTGTAAAGATATTTTTAAGATGTAAATACTTGGAATGTGCACCTCACAATTATTTTTCACGCCACACAGGAGTTCATTTGGAGCCAGAGGAGTTTCATAAAGAAGTTGAAGCTCTTGTGGCTCAAGGGGATTTGTGCAATGACACCATCCTCCTAGACTGCCGCAATTTTTATGAGAGTAAAATTGTAAGTATTGCATCGCTCCAGAAACATTAGTTCCATGTCTTCTGTTTGTTGTTAAAATTTTCAAACGTCTTTGAGCAACATGATCAGTTCCTACTAGTTTCAGAACCGTTTCTGCTGACTTTGACATTATCCGAGAACATATTGCATGTGTAAGGTCAACATCCTCTCACCTCTCACAATCAACCACAAATTAAAATTTGTCTCTTCCTCCTAGGGGCAGTTTACTGGGTGTCTGGCCCCGAACATCCGCAAGTTCAGCTACTTCCCGGACTACTTCGACCAGAACCTTGAGCTCTTCAGAGGCAAGAGGGTCTTAATGTACTGCACAGGGGGGATCCGCTGTGAACGTGGCTCTGCCTACATCCGCTCAAAAGTAAGTTGACATATACGGATAAAGTTTTCGTAGTTTACTTTATTAATGTTTGGGTCGGTGCACAAATGAATTGGTCATAAACGTAGAGAAAGGATGCTTTGGACCATATATAGCGATTAGCTACATTCCATCTTTAGTAAATTAAGGTAGGTTAGAGAGAACAAAACACTCAAACACAGACACACTATAACATAATTTATTTGAGGCAGATTATTACAAATCTAAAAATTAATTTAGACATTAAAAAAAAAGATTTAAACAATAAGCATACTTAATAATGACAATACCGATTAAACCTCATGCAAGAAAATATGGAAGTCACAGGGTCCTTACAGGATTTACAGAGAGTTTATTCTTTAATGGCAATTTAAGAGAAAGCAGATTATGAGAGGGCGGAGCCACGCTTCAATCTCCACTTGAAGCAGAACTTGATGCTCTTCTACTTTGCTGAGAGCCGAGCCCACCGTCGCTCTTCAGAGGTGGAGGAAAGACATTATGGGTTGTTTTAGGCTCTAAGCCCCAAACTGAATGTGAAATTAAATATTTTATATTTAGCAAGTTTGACAATATCATGTCACAAATTCCTGTCCTGAACCTTTGGGCTAGTTTATGAAAAAACATAATCATTTAGTTGTGAGAAGAATTTTAATAGAATAATAAAGAATAATTCAGATGTGTTGTAAGAGAGGTTATAAATATCAAATTTTAATTTTTGAGAGTTCAAAGACATTCATCTTATACATATTATTATTTATAAGTTTTCAATATGGTATACAGGTTTTTCCACACAATCTATGGGAAAACGGTTTTTGTTTGTTTAAAAAGACAACAACATGGTTTCGGTTTTGTCTTAAGTATAAAGCGATACAAGAAGACACTCTTTTCTTTTTAAATTTTTTTATTAAATAACTTAAGGGAGTGGCTTGTCTTGTGGGAACTGTTCAGTCATTGCCCACTTGTCACTTCTGAGTTATTCAGGATTAAACACAAACTGTTGGCAATACAAAAAATCTCAATCTTCTGATTGAGAGACGACCCCTCTACCTATGTATTTATTAGATGGACTGAACATACTTCTCTGCTTCACTCTCTGTAGGATGTGTGTAAAGAGGTCTACCAGCTCAAAGGTGGAATCCACAAATATCTGGAGCGTTTCCCTGAGGGATTCTATCGAGGGAAACTTTTTGTGTTTGATGAACGCTACGCCATCTCCTCCAACGATGACATCATCTCAGGTTAGTGTGTGCACCAAGCTCCTTATCAGCATTTTAAATATCATAAAAACAACGTTACCAATACCAAGGAACAGTAATATCATTTATTAATTGTCCATCATTCTGTTCAGACTGCAGGTACTGTCTCTCTCCCTGGGACCAGTATGAGCTCTGCTCTACCCAGTTCTGCTGTCAACTGGTTCTGTCCTGTGTTGGGTGCAGACAAGATGGACAAACTGCCTGCTGCCCCACCTGCCAAACCAAAGGGTGTACTCAGATCGAGACATCCCCCCCTGATCTTCGTCACAAAGAGGAGTGTGAATGCACTGGCGGGCGTCCCAGAATCCCTCAGGATGTGTAACGATAGAGAAAATGCTCAGTGCTGCCAGCCACCTGAAAACCACTGCTTTTCCAAGGATATTAAACAGAATCCACCACTAGAATTAATGTAATGTGTCCAGTTTATTTTAAATTGTTTATATGAATGTTAAGTCAGATTGAATGTAACTTAATTTTGAGACTGTGATCCTCCATTAACTGTATATAAGATAAAACTAAAAGTAGTTAGCTTTTAGGTTATCAGCGCAATTTATTAAACATCGAACAAAGGAAAATGAGGGAAAAGTACTAAATAATGTAAAAACAGATTGAGCGCAAATATGAGACCGCAAAAAAAAGACTATTATCATCAATTGTTACAGAAATATAAAAACATTTTTTTCGGAAACCTGGGGTTGGGATTAATGAAGTAATTAGAAATCGTAGTAAAAGGGATTTTTCAACTTACATTATTAAAAATGAAAAGTCAATTGAATATTTTGAGGAAATAGTTAATACGTTTAATGATTTATTTGTCAATGAAAGCCCAAATTTGGCAAAAGAAATTAGTATTCCCTGTGATGAAAATTATAATTTTCATTTAGTTTTTAACAACACCAATTCAATGTTTCTTGGAGTTTGTGAAAGTGATGTTTTGGAAGTCGTCAGAAAGTTTTAAGAATAAAAAATCTATGGATGGTAATACTATTGATATGTAACTCATAAAATAAGTAATCGACTGTGTTCTTGAACCATTTACTTATATTTTTAACAAATCTTTTCAAACAGGTGCTTTTCCTGATACATGAAAATGACTAAAGTGGTTTCTGTCTATAAAAATGGCAACAAGCATATTGTATCAACTTATAGACCCGTGTCTTTGCTACCACAATTTTCTAAAATGCTTGAAAAACAATTTGTAAATAAACTTGTTAATTTTGTTGACAAAAATTTGTTACTGAGTGATCATGAATGTGTTCATGATCAATCGATCGACATCTTTAGCAGTAATGGAATTCAGAGAAAATCTGGCGAAAGCAGTATATAAGAAGCAGAACACTGTAGGTGTGTTTATTGATTTACAGAAAGCTTTTGACACAATTGATCATTCCTTACTTCTCCAGAAATGTGAACATTATGGTATAAGTTGTTGAAAAGAAGTGGATAACCAGTTATACGGGTATCAATATGTTAAAATCAATAACATATTGAAACCTGTTACGTTTCAATATGTTATTATTGAAACAATAAGATATTATGTTACTATATAATAACATATATTATATAATAATATCTTATTATTTTTATATATTATCTCCATTTGTAGATAATGTTTCTGTCTGTGGAATACCAAAACCCGGTCTGATGTTTTTAAGTCACCCTCTGCCGCACACTAGGTTTGTGGTTATTAGGCCTGGGTGTGTGTAGTCCAGCTGTAACCAGTTGTTAATGCAGTTGGGTGTTGTTGTTTTTTATGGCATTTGGTGTTATGTTTGAGGATCAAACATAACACAGTATTGCACTTTACATACTGTATATGCAGAAACAAAGCTTCAAGGTGGAATTTTAAGTAATTAGTTGAGTCATACTTACAAAGAGATAAATACCTATCGTGTGAACAATGTAAATCCAATCAAATTTAAAATAAATATGTATAGTTTCATAGAAAATCCACAAGAAGGGAGGGGTAATTCCATAGCCCCTTTACATTTATTAGATTGACTGGATATTCATTGTTGATTTGTGCATTGTGATTTTTCATAATCAAAACTCTTATTCAATATATCTGCAACATCATTTTGACTAGTAATGTTACTTTTGCCATTAAGATACATACAGTATGTATCTTACTCCAGGGGACAGATGGCATGCTCCAGAAGACCTTCAAATCCAGATATCCTAGATGGCTTTAATCCATGAGTAGCCCACATTTGATTTTTCATTACTATTTATGCTCATTTTGATGAAGTTATGGTAAGAAAATGCATTCTGGGTACTTCTTCAAATTTATTATAAATTAAATATTATAAATTCAAAGAGTTTTGAGTTTAATGGCTTAAAATATATTGTCTGTATGTTTTTGTTTATCTAAGAAAGCATGATGCGAGCAATATAATGTAAGAAATCCTGACTTATCAAATATGATTAAAATTTTTTTAATTAATGCAATTTTGGAAAATGAAAGCTTTTCAATGATAAGAAGTTCAAATAAAAACTCCAGTTTCAAATTGAATTCTTCGGGAATTTTTCACGAGTTAGGCTTGACGGCACTTTGTGGTGCATTAGCATCGCTTTCGACCTCGTCATGACGTCACGCGAAAGGTATCCACTAGAAGCTTTAGCCTTCATCCGAGCAGTTGTAGCCAAGGCCAAGCAAACCGGCTCTCCGTTCACCTGCAGCGGACTCTCCGGACATGTATATTTACCAAGCCGTGTGTCTGTTTGGTTGAGGACAGGAGGACTGAGCGATGTCTTCGCCGGGTTTTACGAACCTGAACAGCTCCGTCAGCTACCCCCAGAACCCGACGCCGAGTGGCGGTGATGAGCTCCCCTCCCAGAACGGTAAAGCAGGCCGGATGATGCGATTAGCCGGCTAGGCTAGCGTTAGCATGCTAACTCTGTGATGTCAGACTGACGATAGTACCCTTCAGTTGCTGCTCAGCTGTCATAACTTGTTAATTGGAATACACGATTGTAATACCAGTATTACATATAATGAGGGTGCATTGTATTTTACACGATAAAAGAAAAAAAAATTTTTTTAACTTAAAGCTAGTGAATTGCTGATACTAGCTATAACGACAGCTATTGAACCCCGTAGATAACATATAGCTGTTAGCTTTGGTGTCGTCCGTGACAGATTTCGTTTTATCTTTCCAAATGTTTGCTTTATGTTGAAGCTCTGGTAAACCCCCTGTTGAATGTGTTTACAGTGGAATAATTCAAGTTTTTAAATGTAAGGCTGTTACTAGTTATGCATATGGCTGGACTCATATAGTATATTATTATTGGGAAGATATGCGATCTAAGTGCTGTTTGCAATAACCAGATCAAACAGGAAAAGTTTAAATGACTCACTACAACGGATATAACATGTTTCCCACATCTAACACACGATGCTACTTTTACTCATTAGAAGTGTCCTTAATTCAACCTCTTCATAGGAAGCATTTCTAGTATTTTGAAGGAACCCTTTTGCTGGTACTTTGACCCGCTGCAAATATGATGCATAGCCCGACACCTGCTACCGGCAGTGTTCCTGTTGAATCTTTTTAGACCATTCTTCATCGATAGAGTCATCTTTTTCTGTAATATTCTTGGGTTCATGTACTGCAACTACACTCTGTAATTTCCCCCAGAGATCTTCAATGGAAATCAAGTCTGGCAACTGATCGCCACTTTATGATGTTCCAGGACTTTTTCTTACACCAATCCTTATTGGATTTTGAGGTCTCTTGTGATCATTGACTTTTTGGAATGTCCAATGACGCCCAAACTTTAGCTTCCCCACAGACGTGTGAAACCTTTTTCCTCGAAGATCTCCTGCCATTTGAAATAATCTGTCCTAGCTTTAACATGCTTTAGTTTTCCAGTGCCCCAGGAGGTTATTGCAAGCAGCTCATAAATCACGCATTTAGCTAATAAACCTAATATGCTTTGGGTGGGGAAATTAATAAGTCTGCCTCAACCTGAGATGTTTTGAAGATGCAGCTATTGATAAGCCTCGTTGTATGCAGCTTTACCTTTGTACAGAGATTTTTACATCCAAGCTTTTTTAACATTACTTACTTTACAAATTCCTCTATACTCTCAGGTCCGGCATCGACATACCCATCAATGTATCAACCCACTGGCTGCTCCGGAGCTCCACCTCAACAACAAAGCTACCACACTATCCCTGCCCATTCTGCTCCTGTTCCCAATAAATCACCCATTTCAAACAATGGCCACAGTGCCAATTACTACCAGAGCAACCATCAGTTACAGCAGCACCAACCTATCCCTCAGCATCATGTAGCTCCCTCTCAGTACAGCATTGCTCCTCCTTCTCAGCCATATGCTACTCTACCCTTCACAGGACCACCACCATCAACTGCCCACTACAACCATCAGCAGCATACACCATATGACACTCCTGGATCTTACTATGGACGTCAATCATACAGCACTCCCCCCACACAGCATGTTCAACAGCAGCCCAGTTTGGTGCCTGTGCCAGCTGGGGGCCCTGGAACTCCCGTCAACCCAATTGTTTCGTACCCATCAGCGCCAGGTACTAGCCAGTATGGCACCCTTAGTTCCTCCCAGAACAGCTCAACGCCAGAAGTCATGCCAACCCATATGGGTGCACCACTGCATCAGTACAGCACCTCTCAATCAGTCTCCACAACAACGATGGAGCCTGAGTATGGGTACAATGTGGCTCCTCCTCGTCAGTTGGTGCCAGCAGTTAATGGTCAAGGCAGCACAGGTATTTGTATCATACTCCAATGAGTCCATTCAGTCATTATGTCAAGCAGCCTAGTAGAATAGACTACTGTACATAATCATTAAGAGTGCATGCAGTGTGTTTCTTAAAACTTAAAGATAGATATACATGGCCACACTACCACACAATGAAGTAAGTTAAACTGGAAAATGAGTGACCAAACCAAGGCAGAAAACATGTTGGAGACGCCACCAGCCTCGCCCTCCACATTGTTAGATTTTCATTGCACAAAATGGTCCATCCTCATTTGCATGATAGTGGTGATGTGGGTTCCAAAAGGCAAATGGGCCTAAAGGATCCCACTTGGTTATAAGTTGACCACTTAATTTGGTGCCCATATATATATATAATTATTTTTATTATTTTTATTTTTTATTTTTTTATTTATTGAGACATAATTCAAGTGAGTAACTTAATACTGCCTACAAATTATCAACGGAGAAAATGTACTATACTTTTTTTAAAACACTTACTTGGGACATGTCTAAAATATATTAAACGTTTAAACCCTGCATTTGTGTTTAAATAAAAACAAACCAAAAGAAGACTTAAAAAGATTTAATCTGTTATTACTTTGCTGGTATTGCAGTTTAATGTGTTGTTAGGCAGAAAACCATTCTCCTTTTTGAAACTTCCCTGTCTTCCCAAACCACAGTCCACCACCTCTACAACCAAAGCCATCAGGCTTCTCTAAGCTATGACTTGTATGGTCGGGCCACTCATGGGAGCGGTGGAGGACAAACAGACCGACCCCACTCAGGAACCCCCTCTAATTCAGTCCATTCCTCGCCGGACCACCACCAGGGTAAGATTAGATTTGACCCTAGAGACACAAATATATGAATTAGCTCTGTTGCTTATTTTAAATGGTCCTGGTACTGCTGAATGGAAGCTTGTAAACCTAGGTTGTTGATTGTTGATTGATGTTGGATTTTGACAAACTGCCATTGTTCATTTAACCCTCTAAACAAAATATACATTATAGCTGTTTCAAATGAATAATTAAATTTAGCTCTAAGTATTACCTAAAAGTTATTTTAAATTTTTTGAGCATGTTGAGTCCAAAAACTGTTGATAGTTGGAGGGTATATTGCTTGCAGATCCTTACTTTCTGTCTGTGTAAATTGATGGGATGTTTTTTGCTATTCTGCTAAATGTAAGAACATTATAAGCTACCTATATGATAGGATAAAAGACATGGCTGAGCTGTGCTGTCAGGCTTTTTTTTGTCATATCTGGTCCAAACTGATTTGTGCTAGTGTTTGAAACCTGCTCCAAATTTAGAGTAGAAGTTTGCATGTGGTTCGCACATTAACAGGAATGCACCACACATAATGTGTAGCACACACACACATTTGAAATGTGCAGGTGTTTTATGCAAATGTGAGAGTTTCAAGTTGGAACTCATGAGGCACAACTTAACCAGCCAGCCGCTGTTTTATCAGCTGTGACCTTTGAATTATTCTACTGTCAGCGTAGCACATTAAGACCTGAGAACTGTTGCACCAGCTGTGCCTTTACTTAATTATATAAAGAAATGCACTAAAAAATTTATTAATTTTGGAAGCTTTAGCTTAAAAAATTAAGCTAGCTAGCAAGAAAGTATATCTAACGAATAATGAAAGGTATAACAACCATAAAATTTCCCCAGATTTTCACTCTCGATCCTTTAAAATGGCTAAATTGGTGATTTATTTATTTGTTTATTTATTTCTGGCCTGTGACACATTTCACTTTAAGTAACTTGTCTCTGATGGATCCAGGTCTGCCATAATGACTTCTTTTTTGACTACACATTATTGCCGCATTAAACAATATTGTTGTCATTTCAGACCATTTTATGTAACCAATTTAATAAAAAGACAATAGCATAATAATGGAACCCTATAAACTTCCAAAGAACGGAGTCTGAACTCATACAACAACAAAACTTTTCCTCTATAAAAACACATTGCCCAGTCCGTCTGTTTTCACTAGCTGCATATCAGTTTTAGATTTGATTGAAAGTGTTTGATCTCTAACTTAAAGTTCTGCAGGGCCTTTTTGCCCCACTTGCCCCCCTTTCCCGCTTGATTCTCAACAAGCCCGAGCTTTTGCAGAAAGGGCTCCTTAGTTATGAAATATGAGAATCTCAGATTACCAACTTCAGTGTCTCCTTGTCTAAAATCCTATCTTTATATAATAGAAAGCTAGGTTTTCTAAAGCTCCGTTTTCTTGTCTATGTAAAATAAATACAAGACACACAAAGATCATTTGTATTGTTTTGTCTGACAAAATTGGGAGATCACCATCCACCTTTAACAACAAATACAAGATTGTGGTAAAACACACACACACACACACACACACACACACACACCCCGCTGCTCTGTCTGCTGTCGTTTACCCAGGCGTTTAAAGTTTTCTCATCTACTTCTCCCACCCCACCCCTTCCAACAGGTATGCAGTATGGATATGCTGCTAATAGTGGAGCTAGCTCTGGCTCTGCCACAACCTCAGGCCCAGCCGCTGCCCCCTCATCATCCAGCTCTGAGGATGATGATGATGATGATGAGGATGAGGAGGATGAAGAAGCAGGTCTGCTCTAGTTTTTTCCTCCTCATAACTCTCTGATTACAACTTTCTCCGTCCCCATGATAACAATCAGCTCTGTCCTAAAATCTACTATACCCAAAAACCTTTGGGATTCGTTCCAAAGATAACAACCCTCTTGTTTACCATTGGTGTGTTTTTGTCCCCCACCCATTCAAAACTCTCTTCTTTGTATGATGACCATCTGTCAGAACCAACAAGTTTAAATCATTTGCCACTCATCTTTCACACCTTTCATTCCTAAAGGGCTAATCCACCATTTCCCACTCTTACTACATGCTGCCAAGTTCACACAATGTTCACCATACTTTCCCCCCACAGTCAACCACACTGACATTAAATTCTCTTTTGAATCCATTGAACCCTCACTCAAATCTGTCATGAAATCCTGTTTCTCAAAACGGTGAGAGGTGATTGGCTCAGCATTTTGGTTTGTCTTTAGGAGCTTCTTCCATATTACATTTCAGCGGAAAGAGTCCTATTTACATGGTACCAAGCTCTCTTTTAGTCAGTAGCCTATCATAATATGGCTATAGTGCACATCCAATTACCAGCAGATGTCTAACTGCGGTTGCGGACCGTGAAAAAAAATTATAAATGCTCTTACTTGTGGTAAGCTTACAATTCTAGATCTTAGCTTGAATCATTGAGTGAGATGTTACCCAATCACAAACCATTACAGGTTTCCTATTAATTATTTATAAAGTGTTCAGAACTTGCCAATACACTGTTTTTAAACCATTCATTAACCCTTTATAGGGGTAGTTATTGTAAAGAGGTACCTCACATTGTTATTTATGTAATATGCTAACAATAGATACGTTTATTATTTGACATGATTAGGAGAGATTTAAGTATTCTGTTTTGGAAAAAAGTAACATCTTGCATTTATTCAATATTAACTGGATCACACTGATCACTACTGTCCTGATAATACAGTAGCAACAGTTTCATGCATATGTGTGTTATATACCATTTTGGTTTTCTGCTGATGATTCTCCCTCGTCGCTTGTATCATCAGCCCAAGGTTAACGCGTTTTTAAATATAGCTACTCCCCTGCTAGCAAACCCAGTCTCAGTGTGAACTTGTCTGGTGATTGCTCATTTGGGAGTATGGGAAAACAGAGTTGAAGATTTAGCCACCTGCCAAAACTGTTCTTGTCAGGTGGCAAAACCAGTTTTGTATAAAACAAGCAGACAAAACAAGACAAAACTGGTTTTGTCTGCTAAAATGAAATACCATTTGATCTCTGGATGAGGACAGTGCTATTGATTGAGAAATTATTTTTCCTGGTGTTAGATATCATTTAATGACAAATACCTTCAAAAGTAGATGTAAATAATCAACTTGTGTGTACAGCCTAGCATTATTATGGACAAACAAAACAGAACTGAAGATAATTTATTTGGTTTCAATAATTCACAGAAAAACACCCTCCTGCTTTTGAAAATGGTGTTTAGCGATGATGTGATTGACCTCGCCTGGTAGTAGAGAGGCCTAGATGTAACTAGTCAAGCTGCAACAAGTCATTAATGCAGTTGGCTGAATTTTATCGGTTGTCTTTTGTAAATATATTGGTTTTTTTACACTGATCTGTTAAAACAGAGAAGTTCCTTCACGCCAAGGTGTGAGTCTCATCCTGGAATCTTCCTACTCAAGATTTAGCCAGACCATTATATGCTTACACTGGGTCAATCTACCAGCTCAGGCTATCCAGCGTCCTTCAGACTGAACAATGACATCATGATCACATCATTCACCAGACATAACACAATGAAAGACTATGGAAACAAGTGGGGCAAAGAGAGATTTCCTTTCCCTAACATCCAACAACTCCTAGATGAGCACGTGACGACAGTTGTGAGGATAAAAAAGAGCGAGTGCATAACCTGGAGTGGGGGCACAAAACTGATAGGTTTCGACCTTTAAGCCTTCCTAAATGAAACCATCATTGGAAAATTGTGAAATTTGGGTTCCTGAATTTTATTTAAAAAATTTTTTAAGAGCCTACAGAGTTTAAGAAATAAATGGAAGAAACCAGTAGGCTTTCAGTACTTTTTCACAGCATTTTATACTTGTTGTCTTGGCAGTGCCTTCACAAGTCTCTGCTCATTGTTGGGGTAAGTCTTCGATCTTGTAGATATGTGGTCCTAAAACAGCCTGTAGTTTTTGACTCCCGTTCACACTGTTCATGGATGATCAAATCAGTGTCTCTTGGGTTAAGTATGGGGACACTCTTGGCCATAGTAATCAGGTTGGCAACAGCATGGGGCCAGGTCAAGTCAGCTTTTGACCAGAAACGGTAGATATTTTAGAAGAAAATGGAAAACTAAACTGAAGAAAACATCATAATATTTTTCTTACTCTGCTTCCTGAGTAGCATTCAAATTATTAATTTGTTAGTTAGCAGATGGAAAGAGAAAAATTGGAGGAGAAGGAAGGCTAAACTGTCCCGGTGTGATCCTCTTCTTCCAGATTGGATAATCCAGAAGTCTGCTGGTCTGATTTAATCGAAGATAATAGGATCCTGTCCCGTCCAATAAGCTCTCAGCCAGAGACCTGTCATGTCTTGGTTTGCTAGTGTTGATTTCTCTTTTTGGCCCACATGGATTGATGGCTTCATTCAAATATTTTACCCATTATAGTCTCTCTAGGAATGCTATTCGTTATTTGCAGAGAGGGAAATACACTAGCCATAGTAGGCCATAATGCAGTATATCTGCAGTTTTTTGTTTTTTTTACAAGGTTATTTTGTTTGTTTTTCCCATTATATGATGGAGCGCCATAGACAGCTAGTCTGAGCACAGAAAAAGCTGGACAATATAATGAGTATGTTGTGCATTGGTTATATTTATAGTTTGAGACAAATTTGTAACCGTGATACCACACTACAATATTATTTTTAATAAGGGCCAATATGTAAAGATCTGTTATAACAACTGACCACTGACAGGTGAAGTCAGAATAACATTGAGACGGAAACAGATGATGCGCTATGGCAACCCTGAAAGGGAAGAAGATCTCATAACAATGTCACCTGCCTGTGGGTGGAACATATTAGGCAGCAAGTGAATATTTGATCCCCTACGTTGATCTGTTGGAAATAGGAAATGGGCAAGTGAAAGGACTTGAGCAACTTTGTCAAAGGGGTCTATAAAAGGGCAACTAGTTGACTGTTAATGGGCTCATGGGCAACCAAAGCTCTATGATGAGTGGTGAGCGAATTCTATCCCCTTTGTCCGATCCTTCATAAGAACTACTGTTGAAGAAATTGTTGTAAAACGTTTAGGTTCTGATGGACGGGTGTCAGAGAAAGGTGAATTTAATGAGATGGCTGATCAGCGTACACTGATATACAGAATGTTTTGCCACAGTTCTGTCTGTGAAATGTTAGGCATTCCATGAAATGTATGAACTCCCCACCTAAATTTTTTTGGACGGGAAGAAAGCCCGTAAATTAAGTGACTGCTGTCACTACGTCTTCCTCCTCCCATTTTGTGGGCTAAATATTGATTTTTTTAAATCAAGAGTTAAGAAAATGTTATGTGCCGTACAATAAATTACGATATATTTATCTGTAAAATTGAAGCAAATAAAGAGAATGAATGAAAAAAAGCCAATAAAGAGAGTGAATGGAGAAAAAAAAGCCAAATCACCCTTAACCTTAGCTTTATGCACCTGTGAATTTGGTTTTCCATCCATCAATAAACACAGAGGAATCAGAAGAAGATTGATAGGATTTGTAATACATTAATAATGTACCGAACATTCATATGGTCTAAATATGAGTATACAAAAGAGAGGCACAAACGAAATTCCAGTGCAAAGGGACTAATCTCTGTTACACCAATTTGTTCTAGGCCTTGTCATAACAGCTGGTGTGCTAACGTTTCGGCCTAGTAAGCCTTCATCAGAGCACGAAGGAAGACTGGAGATCAGACACTTTATAAGGTGGTATCTTCCGACTTCACAAAATATTTCTATGAGCCTGGTTGGCTTTGAGGTTTGATTGGAAGGTACCTTGGCTTTTATGCTCTGGTGAGAGCATAGTTGTGAAATGTCCATGTGACTTGGAGTTGTCTGTTGTCTTTAATTTTGCTAGTTGTAGGCTTTTACTTCTTTTTAGAGACATCCGTGACTTCTGAGTTCATCTCCAAATATGACAATAGACAGAAATGTGTCTTCCACAACTGGATCGGTGTAGTAAATGTCCTTACCCCAGTCAGTTGATTCAAATCGCTTGGCTGATCATCATAGAGGAGCTTGAGGTTATTTCTTTCATCTTATAGTTCCTGATCAGCAAAGTAGACTGTAGGTGCCCTCACTTCAGTCAGTTGACTCTAATCATCTTTTGGATACTCATATTGTGATATATGTTTTGGGATGATGCACAGCAAACTAATATACTGGGAAAACTTGTCTACTCCATGATCTTACTATTCATTTGGTCTCTTTCCTGTAATCACTCTCTCAGTCTTTGTTTGAGGCCCGAGGGACTCTTCAGGGCCAAACTGAAAAATACTTCCCTGTCAACTTATTGATGTTTTGTCTTTTGCTCTTTCCGTCATTAGATCCTATTTTGTACTTTTTTTGTTAACCGTCTGTTCTTTATTAGTGTTGACTTCACTTAGAAGAATTTCTTTCAGTCTCTCCTGCCTTCCCTCTTTTTTCATATTTCCATTTTATCTTTCAACCATTGATTCTTCAATTGCACTTTGTGGGGATTTTTATTTTGGCTCTCTTACTTGTTGTTAACAATATTAACATCATTGTTTATTCCTCGAGTCCTATCAACCAGTCTTTATCTCAGTTTTTAATTATTTCTGTCTTTTACTGTGTGTCTCTCTCAGGTGGAGACACTTCCTCTTCCTCTACTGGCAGTGCCTCTCCGATGCCCAATCACTATGATGCCCTAGAAGGGGGAAGTTATCCAGGTGGTTTTTCACTAACATGCACACAAAAGAATATATCACATTGTAAAACTGCATACCAAGGCCTTCTTGTGGGTGTCTTCATGATGGCGTGTGACACAAAAGCACTGGATTGTGCATTACATCTACTTACATTCAATTCAGCCATATGTCAGAGAAAATGTATTATGTTGGATCTGGTGTGCTCACGATGACAAATTCACCCCAAAATATCAGTTACAGAATGAAATACCAATTCACATCATGATTATAGTGACTAAAATGATTGCTGTTGTCAGTATTGCCATGTTATTATCTCATCCGGTAAAACATTATTTACCTAGTACACATCAGTTGTGGTAAAAAGACACACATGAGTCTCTGTATGGATAATCTTGCTGTCAGACGTTTAATAATATTACTGGCCCGTTTGTTCTAATAATTACTGATCAGTGTGCGTCAGCAGTTTCTGCAGTTTCTAAACAGCATTGTTTTCTATTGAACTGAAATAAAAAGCACAGCCAAAGAAACCCATCACAATACTACAATACCATATTAATTTATTCATTGATTGAAAACATCTTCACCATGTAACAGAGAAGTGGAAGGGGAGTTTTTCTGATGATGAAGATGGTGTAAATGGCGGTTATGGAAATGGGACACACATGCATTTTATATATTTTATATTTATATTAATAAAGGGAATATCATCATATTTTTTAAATTATGAACTGTCCCCTTTGCCTAGATTCCAATCCAACTCACAATTATACGACCAACCAAGCTGTACCTTACAGTAGCTATGGTTACCCCAGCATGCAGCCAGCCTATCCCCAGGGGCCTGCCTCCAACGTTGACTCCTCCCCCTCTCATGACCTGTACGACCAGTCAAGCTATAATCAGTACTCCCAGGTGAGGTCACAGCTGGTGAAAGTTTTTTCTGTTTGTTATTGTTGATGCCAGTATATCCAATTTGCAAGTGAAAAATGTTTTTACACGCATGGTTCCAGATCTGTCTCTGAACGATTCATAGATCTTTGTTGCTCTTATGAAGAGTTGTTTCCTCAGTTAGTGGAACAACTAACCAGAGACTTTGTCATCAGCTTGTATCAATTTTTTATGATTTGGACAGACAGATTACATTTGCCGTATGTGATCAATAAAGGATACGTTATTATTACTATTTATTTTTTTAATCTTTTTGGGAAGCTTTTTTTGCACAAATCTTTACCAACATTACAGTGGTACAATCCAACTTAACATCATGACTGGTTACTGCGCTGTGAACGAAAGCAGGAACACATGGCATTGAGGATAAGCTGAAAGAGGAGGAGGTGGAAACAATATTCAAAATAAAATGTGTACTGTTTAAAGGAGACCGACCCAACAATGACTGGGACCCAGAAACAACAAGCATAATGTTTTGGTATTTGGCTCTAGATAATGAAGATATATGGCGTCAGAATATTAGAATATTTTTTGGGTTTTAAATATTTTGCATAAATTTACCACACTATAATTTTTATCTTATTAGAAGTTTTTTCCTCCACATATATTCTTAATTTTTTTCTTTGAACACTAACACCTTCCTGTATTTTCACTTAATTTTTGTATCAATTATTTTTTTCATCTTTTGCCTCTCAGCACATAGCACTTGCAAAGCATAAGGAAGTTGTAGAAAAGTGGTTTCAATACGGATATACTTAATGCAAAATGCCTTAAGTTAGTTAAATTTTTCATTCTCTCTTACAGTAGCTGGAGCGTGCTTGTTGTACTGAACTGATGTACACCAATTCAAAAGTCCAGATTTATTACAAAAGTAAAAACTAACACTTGTCTCTCCCTCCTCTGCAGCCCTTTCCAAACTTGTCGCAGCTGTCTGCAGCCCTGGGAGGGCTGAGTGGGGTACCAGAGCTGGAAGTGGAGGCTCTGAGGCCAGTAAATCTGCTGCAGGAGAGGAACATTCTGCCCCCACGGCCCCTTGAAGCCCCCGAACCCAACCTCAGTCCCGAACTCAAGAAGGTCAACTGTAATCCACAGTAAGTGAAGTCAAGAGAGTTTAACTAAAGGAAATGTAAATGTTATGTAAATTATGTATATTTTTTCTGTTGTATTTGTATGTTTTTCTGTCAAACTGCCACATTCTTAATTGACCTACAATAGTTTCTAGTGGATATTTAAGTGTGAGTGACATAATTAACTGTTAGACGCATCATAATTCAAACATCTTTTAAGAGATCAGTGTGTTAAAGTTTAAAAAATTACTGGAGTTTTAAAATCAATTCTAACTTATCTTACTGTTATACTGTGATACTTGTTTTATTTGAAAGAATATTTAGTTATTGCTTGCACACTTATCTCCTCATGTCTCTTACCTGATCAGGACATTCAGGTGTACTCTGACCAGCATTCCCCAGACCCAGGCCTTACTGAACAAGGCCAGGCTCCCACTGGGCCTCCTCCTACACCCTTTCAGAGACTTGCAGGTATGATGTGATGCCTGAAATGCACATATGCAGGATGAATTGTTGTTTTTTTTTTATTCAGGGACTATTTTGATCGTAATTACTAAATCAGACAGATAACAAATATTTGTAATCAATATACATTTGTTGTAAAAGCTGGAATGGTATATATATATATATATATATATACTCGTTGAAATGGTTTTGTTTTCATTAATGTATTTTCATGCTGTGAAATAGATTCACTGCAAGTTCACCAGCAGTCAGTGTTAATTTACATCTGCTTTAGTGCTTTACTCCAAAGTCCTCTGCACTTTTGATAATATCAATAATAATTTTTATTTACGTTTGAATAAAAACAAATGTTTTTTTTAAAGCAAAGTCAGCTTTGGATGTACTTATCTAAAACTTCATAATTTATACTTCAACCACCAATTTAAAACTCAAATTGTTTAAGTTACTAATGTTGAAGTTTGACACACTGAGTAAATTAAACTAGTGAAAAAAATCCTGAATTCATTTTACAGTTGATGCAAACCTGCACATTTTACAGCACCATGGGTACACTGGATTGTACTGTATTTAATGCACTATTTGTGGATTATAATTTGTTGTATTCTGTCACTGCTACTTATGAAATGTGGAATAAAATGTTTTTTTTTTGTTAAAGTTGTGGTAGTGTTTGACAAACTGGTGGAAATAAAGAAAATTTTAAGTAATTTGAGGTAAGGCGATGAGTTACTCTAAAGAATAAACAGCCAGAATTGTAACTAAAAAGTTAAGTTAAAGTTAAGTTAAAATTCTCCGGTGACTCCACAGTCATATAAATGTGAGATACATACACAAACAACACATACAGAGGAGTCGCCTCAACGAAGACTGCAGTTCAATGGTCTCAACAATGTTTAGTGATCAGCTAGGGCATGAACAATAGAATGTTTTGAAGAGATCCCGATTGAAACTAAACTTGAAATCAAGCAAGAAATGTTAAATGTTCAGCTCTGAAAGGCACAACTGTACTTTCTCTTAGAATTTACTTCTTTCTCCCCGTTTTTTTTCCTTCTCATTACAGCAGCTCCCGGTGATCACATCAAACACAATAGTCCGGTGTCGCACCTGTCGGACCTACATCAACCCGTTTGTCACCTTTCTTGACCAGCGCAGGTGGAAGTGCAACCTCTGCTACCGGGTCAATGATGGTACGATGATGATATTTCATCATTTTTTCATCAATGGATTCATTTGCTCTCTGATTTGCTGCCTGCCACCTTGCTTGCCTGCGGGGTGGGGTTATGCTCCAACAGACGCGAAACAGCAGCTTAGATGATGGCACGCAGCCGCGATGATGAAATGGATGGATGTATTTTACTTGCATCAACAATGATTATAATCATTATCCATAAGTGCATTAAAAAGGAGAGAATGTAATAAAAAAATATTTATTACACCTACTGGAAAAAGTTCCTTCATACTCTAATCAGGCCCCTCTTAATCCACACCTGGTTTGTTTTATACCGCCGGATGAGGCTGATTGTGTTAAAATACTGAAAATAAACTTATGATATCTTCAACAACTGAGGAATGTCTAGAAGAAAGGTGAACTAGGCTGAGTTATAGATTAAAATGAGATAAAACATTTTCCCCATCACCTATACATGTCCAAGCAACCACTTCATTATTTATAAAAACTTAAAAGACAAGGCAAGCTAACTTATTTTATTAAAAAATGTTGCAAAGTTAAGTGTTTACATTAAGCCTAGATATTGTTTTCTATATTATTTTATAATATAGTTTCCGAACCATTCCATGTTTACAATTTTAAATGTATTCTTGTCAAACAAAAGTTTAACAAATGAGGTCTATTCTTTCTTCAGGCTTCACTCATCATCAGGCTTCTTTTAAGACTGGCTGCTAATTACAAATCTCAGCATAGATTAATATGGAAAAAATGATAATGATCATATTTTTTATATGATCATACCCGCCCTGCCCTCTGTCACACCTTTTCTCTATTCTTTTCCTTCTTCAGTTCCTGATGAGTTTATGTACAACCCAGTCACACGGTCTTATGGTGAGCCCCACAAGAGACCAGAGGTTCAAAACGCCACCGTGGAGTTCATTGCCTCCTCAGACTACATGGTAAGCTGCCTCCACTGTCCCTAAACTTTGGCCATTCCAGTGTGTTCATTCTGATTTACTGATCTTCCACAAGAGGGCAGTATGATCTTGTTGCCACATTTTGGGGGAAAGACCATAAACCGGGGAAAAGGAAAAGTGTAACTTCACTGGATTTCATTCAGATTTCACTAATTTTGTGAAACAGCGTGTACATTCTCACATCTGTTTGCTACATCGTCTGCTGCTTAAACACTAAATCAATTTCCGGTGTTTGTCTTACCTCTTATGTCATCAGTTGCGACCTCCGCAGCCAGCAGCTTACCTGTTTGTTCTGGATGTTTCTCATAATGCTGTGGAAGCAGGCTACCTTAAATACTTCTGTGACTCTCTTCTGGAGAACCTGGATAAGTGAGTGCTGTTTAAAAATCAATACAACATTTATGAATTTGTGTTTATTTGCATAACAATTAACCACGTCAGTTTTTATTATTTCCTCATAAAACATTAAAGATGGTTCTGAAGGTTCTTCCTCCACCTAATCTATAAACCATCTGCTTCAGGTTGCCAGGAGACGCACGCACCAGAGTGGGCTTTTTAACCTTCAACGACACCATCCACTTCTACAACCTACAGGAGGGATCGTCTCGGCCGCAGATGCTGGTGGTGTCGGACATAGATGGTACGTCTGCTCGCTGAAGTCAGACAAAATTAGTAAAGGAGCTTTTTGTTCATAAGCCGTTGGTAATTACCTGGCAGCGGTGTCTAAAAATAACTTAAACAAACAATATTAAAGATGTAGAGGACCAGTCAAGTCAAGAGGTTGGAAAGCTCCTCAAGTACCCAATGATGTGATAAATATGTAGATACGGGAATGTTTTCAACCTTTTTGAAAATTAACAAACACAGTCCAAAACGTTATATATTTTAATTAATAATGCTAATAATAATTGAATCTATCCTTTATTAATCACAATCAGTCAACCACAGTACAAGATGCTGAAATTATTATTATATTATTATTATTTCTCTGCATTTGACCCATCCTTGAGGGAGCAGTGGGCTGCTCCTTTGAAGTGTCCGGGGGAACATATTGGGTTTAGGGTCTTGCTCAAGGACCGTCGAGCATGTAGACCTAGGGACCTTGAAAATCCCCCACCTACTGCACTTGATAGAGCCCCAGTTGCTACAGCTGAGGGCATCACACAGATGGCCCCAACCCCACGCCCCATCATCACTGAAGTAATTTGAAAGAATTATATGAAACATTACTTTAAAATAGATGTATAATTATTTAGTGCATAATTATTTGCTTATTATATCAAATAGAGGGAAGGTAGAGTATGCTACCCGAAAGATGGATACAGAGCCACAAAGAATATTAATAATGACTTCTTATATTAATGCAAGAGGCTGTTTACTTATTTGGAAAACAACGGTTTCCACCCCATTATTTGAGCTCTTTGATCATATGTAACATTTTTTGGAAATCCTTCAAAAACTGCTGTGATCCACATATTTCTTTTTTTTTCCTCTTGTCTCTTTCCAGACATCTTCATTCCGTATCATGACAGTCTAATGGTGAACTTAAAAGAAGGAAAGGAGGTAAGCATTTTTTTTTGTAATTCCTACAACTCTTGGTGTAATCACACTCTGTCTTTCCATTCCTCCTTTTTGTAACTCAACATTTCCTCAACCCACCATTCGTTCAATGTTGTTTCTCTCTCCTTCATCTCCCTGTCTCCAGCTGGTGAGGGACCTGCTGATGTCGTTACCAGCCATGTTCAGCCAGAGCACAGAGACACAGAGCGCCCTTGGCCCCACACTGCAGGCTGCCTTCAAGCTCATGTCTCCCACCGGGGGCCGTGTGACGGTGTTTCAGACCCAGCTGCCAACTGTAGGCGCCGGTGCACTGCAGTTAAGAGAAGACCCCAACCGGCGCTCGAGCACTAAGGTAATGAAGAAAAGATGTGTGTTTTTACAGTGTTATGAAGGCATTATGATTATTTAAGTCTTTATGTTTTTGAATGATGGTAAAATTTTAGTTTCTGTTGAGAGTCTGATTTAGAACTATGTTATATTTATATTCCTGCCCCAGCTCACTATTATCAACAGCAACCATGTCATAATTGGACCCAGTGTATTATTTTAGATTAGCCACTAAGGGTGCTGAGCTAAATTTTAGGCAACGTTTTCTTGAAGTTGCCTATGTCTGTGTCAGTCTGTGTTTTCTTATTCCGAAACTGTGGTCTATTAATCATCATCAACTCTATTCCATAAACTGTCAACTGAATAAACTGCCAAGAAGTTGCAGTAATGGTGTCCAAAAATCCAAAATAAAGCAAACACAGAACAGATGTGTTTCCTTTCTTAGGGAAATGCGATGCTGTTTCTTTTTTGAAGGATTTTTGTCCATGAAGAACATGGATATAAGGGAAAAGGTTACTGGCCAACTCAAGCAACGAACCAATCACACTGTCAGACAACATTAGCACTCATTATTTTTTTCCATATTACAAATAGTGTAATGGACACCTTAACCAAAGAAATAAAAATGACATGATCGTATTTGTTAAAACTCCCTAAACCTGATGAAACCTTCTTTCTCTGCAGAGCACACAATTTGTTACAGTGCTCAGTCTTTACTCTTTTCCAGGGTGTCCAGCACCTCGGCCCAGCCACAGACTTCTATAAGAAACTCGCACTGGACTGCTCAGGACAACAAATTGGGGTGGATCTTTTCCTGCTCAGTTCCCAATATTCAGACCTTGCATCACTATGTAAGAACACCCAGAATTTCAACCTCATTGTCCATCTCTGGAGCCACAAATGGACAGATATTCTTAGGAGTGTGGTTTATCTCAGGGTGCCTGCAGGGCCTTAAAAAGTATTGAAAGTCGCTGAATCAATTTTGTCATTAGAAAGGCAGTTAAAATTCTTAAACAACATTTTCAGAGGTTATTAATTATTGAACCACGTTTTAAAAGATTTGTCTAGATTTTCTATGGGGGTTTATGCTTATTTAAAAGATGCATAGTCACTTGGTGAGACACTATCTTGTTACATATTTATGGAATCCTGCTATCTTAAAAGGACAAATATTGGTGAACGCACTGAATGTTTCTTCGGTGAAAGGGTCGCAATCATCCAGATTAAAGGATTCATAGAATAAAATAAAAAATCAGAAATTCATGCCAGTGCCAGCTCCTTGCATGATATAGAATATGTGGAACATTAGAGCACGTACGTCAAGCAGCATTGAACCCAAGCATAAAAATATTGAATGCAGGTGCAAAATGTAATAAAGTAAACGGTAGATAACAACATACTTGTACAACAATACGCCTTTACATTATCAACACTGACAGTAGACGTCAGAATAACATTGATTAACTCATTAAAGTGGTACCTCTGAGTGGGTGGGTATATGTTGGGCTGCAAGTAAATACTTTGCCCAACAACCACAGGTTGGGTTTTTCCTGGTCTGCACTGGTTAGTACCTAACAAAGTGTGTTTACAAGTGTCATTGATGCGTTAGCACTTTGAGATTTGATCCAAATTTAAAGTGCATTATAAATTAAATGTATTATTATTATTATTATTATGTGGTGCAACCTTGTGTTGTCTGATCCCACAGAGGAGCTACTGTAGTACAAATTGCTGAAAAGGTTAGTGCTTGTTCTGACATAAAGATTTCAGTAATGGAATATAGAGTGGTTGGGTTGAGGAAAGCACATCTCATTACAGCTGTTTTGGAAGGAAAAAGGGAACCTACACAACACTGGACAGAATGTTTTAATGTTATGGCTAAACTATGTAATGTAGTTGCAGTAGAGGAAATAACTACATTTAGAAACATATTTGATTGCATAATAAAGACAATATGCAAATATGCAAAATAATTCATTTTAAAATTGATAAAAGTGCAAAATACAGTTGTGCATATAAAATGTTAAAAATAATTTTACTGTGGTCCATCTTTGGAGCTAACCAGGAGGCAGATCCGTAGCTTAAGAGGAGATCAAGGCTGTCCCAGCTCACAAGCCTAGTATATAAATACATTTTGGTTTGCTAAAGCACACATACAGAAAGTGGCTATCACATATTTCTTTGCTGTACACACAGCTATGAGCAAATGCATTTATTGATACATTCTGCATAGACTAGTTTTTATCGAAATGCTTGTCTAAGCAGGCTGTTGAAGACCGTGAATAGCAAATTTAAGAAACTGCATCACTGAAGTCACTGACTCTTAGAAATGTCTTTAAAATTATTTCCATGATTCCTGCATGATGAACATGTATCTACTGGTCCAACACACTCATTTACAGGGAAATTATTTAACAGCTATTTGGTGGGTTACAGCGTCAAAACCTTCACATCACTTATTGGCCAAAAATAACTGAACCAGTTACTGACCTCATGATAATTTAGCAATTTGTATTTACAACCTGGATGTGTTGGCTCCTTCACTACTTCAGTTTCGATTCTCAGCAGTAACTGGATTCTCATGGAGATGTTAAGAGATGGCCAAAATGTATTAAAACCTCTGAAACAATTTGTCAAAATGCTTCTGCAGCATTGTCCTCTAATTAGATAAATAATTAGATAATAAATTATCAATTGTTGCTCCTCTTGCCCAGCATTGACGGGTCATATAATAATTGATTTCAAGAGTCTTCCTCCTCATGGGGCAGCAAGCTAAAAGCACTTAAGAGCCACCATTCAATGTTCAGACTCATCATATTCAGTATTTATTTTAGAGTAGTCCTAATATTTTAAACAAACATATTTTCTTAATAAAATGAATTATTAAATACTTTAATGTGCGATAGAAAAAAGTTAAGAACCAACCGGGAATCCCTCTAACAGTAAATAAATACATTGTAAATGAGTGCTTTTCTCCTCCTTCTCTTCAGCGTGCATCTCCAAGTACTCAGCAGGCAACATCTTCTACTATCCCTCGTTCCATTACATCCACAACCCTGCTCAAGTGGAGAAGTTCCAGAGGGATCTGGATCGCTACTTCACCCGGAAGATCGGCTTTGAGGCGGTCATGAGAATACGATGCACTAAAGGTAACTGCCGTCAGACACAGGCGTTTTATTTTTGGGTGTTAAAATTACTATCCACTAACTCAGTATATTTTTGCATAGTATGTCATATTCTTGTAATTTTTCAAACATTTTTTGTTTTTTCTGCACCATCTTAGGTTTATCCATCCATACGTTCCACGGTAACTTCTTTGTCCGCTCCACCGACCTGCTGTCCTTGGCCAATGTGAACCCAGACTCTGCTTTCGCCGTCCAGATGTCAATCGAAGACTCTTTAGCAGACTCGTCTCTGGCCTGCTTTCAGGCTGCTCTGCTCTACACCTCCAGCAAAGGTACCCAAGAGCGCGCGCACACACACACACACACACACACACATACACACAGGACACAAACCTAATCCTTATTTTTTGGTGGAGGATAATAAAACACTTTGATACTAGAATTGCGAATAGCACCATTAGTATTTGCTCTGCTGTATATTATATATGAACTAGCGATGAGCAGTGATTTTTGAATATTCATTCATACCAACCATTATGACTCATTTTGTCATTAAAAGGTTTTTTTCCTTGTTTTTAACCAGAAAATGGTAAAAAACGATATGCAGATATGCAGTCCTCTGCATATCATGCATGAAACCATGTGACGACTGTAGCATGTTTGGGCTGTTGGAGCTGGGGTCATACCCATTTTCAAGCGGGAGAGGAAGGTTTTTCTTCTTTTGTTAAATGTGGTTGCAAACTGCATTTCCAACAACTGCAGGCAGTAATATCACATTACTACCATTTTCTGGTTTAAAACAAGGAAAAAAACCTTTTAATGACAAAATGAGTCATAATGGTTGGTATGAATGAATATTCAAAAATCACTGCTCATCGCTAGTTCATATATAATATACAGCAGAGCAAATACTAATGGTGCTATTCGCAATTCTAGTATCAAAGTGTTTTATTATCCTCCACCAAAAAATAAGGATTAGGTTTGTGTCCTGTGTCCGCCACGTTTAGTTTCCGGATTACTCAAGAACTGTATTCACGAAACATTTCACACAAAACAATAAGGTTTTAACTATTCCGGGATTTATTTAGCATTTACATTTGTTTTGCTTCTCGTGTTACACGTTAAACTCGGACCCATTCTAGATGGAATTTGTTTTAAATATGAGTTTTGGTTTTAAACCAAATGTACATCTTACAAACATAATGTGAATTTTTATGTCCCATATACCAGATATTTGCCTTTTCATTTATCTAGAAAATTGAGCTTCCACACAGGGGATTCTGAATATTCCATGTTTGCTCTTCATCTTTCTCTCCCTGTAGGAAAGAGAAGAATCCGGGTCCATACTCTGTGTCTGCCGGTGGTCAACCAGCTGAGTGACGTGTATGCTGGAGCTGACGTTCAGGCCATCACTTGTCTGCTGGCCAACATGGGTGAATTTATAGCATCAAACCATGGCTGTCTTTTAAAAATATTCGTTGTACAATGAGATGCATGAAGTGCTTTTATAAAAGTGATATTTCCGAAGTCTTTTTACATTCAATATAATCTATATGCCGCAACAATAGAAATGAGCAGAAAAGGAACGATCAATAAAACAGAGGAATAATAAAGAATAATGTTTATTTCCGAAACTCCTAAATAGCAGTATACGAAGTGTGAATAAAATGAAACACTTAATAAATGTAAATTTATTGATTATTTAAAAGATAGCAAGAAGCACTAACTAAGATGACACAATCACCTTTAGTTGTGAGCCCGGAATGAGGAATAATCCAAAGAACCCTGCCTGAATATTTTAAGCTGCGGTTCGGGCTAATAAAAAGTTAAAATATTTACATTATAGCAAGGGGCTAGGCTCTCCAATCTTAAAAGGTAATTAGAAATCAGTTCTGAATATAGCTGGAGACAATAGATTCATTTTTGATTACGGTAGGTATAGAAAGAACTGCTGTTGTCCAGAGATGAGAGAAAAGCTTGAATGACCTCTATCAGCATGATATAACACTTTCAGACCTGATCTTTTTTTTTCTTTCTTCTCAGTATACAAATACATATTTGGATGTCACAACTCGACAAAACTTAAAATGGCAAGACATTTTTAGACGGAATCATTACATTGTTTTATTGCAAAACTCATGCATGAGAAATGATCTGAAAGATTTTAAAAAAGACGGTGATGAACAATATATTTTAAATATAAAAAAGTTCACTGAATCAAGTTACAGGTGATAGGTTGATTAGTGGCCAATAAATGACCTATTTATTTTTCAATTATGAAGGCAATTAAAGTTTTTATTGTTTTAAAACTTTTCATGGACGCAGGGTCAGAAGGTTTAGGCTTTGTTAGCTGCTCCTTAAATGTCCTATCACTTTAAAAAAAAATACAAATCAATCATCGGGTTCTGGGCAATACATTGCTTTACATCACAGCTCCACTAGTTCTTAAAGGTGCTTATAAAGAACTATTTGAGTAAAAAATATTCTTTGTAATATAAAACAGGGGCGTTTTTGGAGTATGTCATCCTCCTGCAATAAATGCATTTCATGTATGCACCTAGAGCTATAACAATCCACTCACTGTTGTCCACACTCATGTTTCAGCTATTGACCGGTCGATATCGTCCAGCCTGTCGGACGCTCGCGACGCCCTGGTGAATGCTGTAGTGGATTCTGTTAGCGCCTACAAGAGCAACGTGTCGAACCTGCAGCAGTCTGGCCTCGTCCTCCCTGCCGCCATGCGTCTCTTTCCAGTTTACATCCTCTCTTTACTCAAACAGGTGTGACAGACGGACAACAGTACATGATGGCGCCACATATGTTTATTACCGACTTAGGATGTATATATGACTACAACACTCATAGAAATACACCCGAGCAATAACAAACACACAGCATATTAACATCTAACTATCCACCTCTGAATCAGTGATACACACCTTCATATATGAATGCTGTATGTCATCATTTTACCTCTACACGCACGCACACACACACACAATAATAAAAGGTGCATTTAGGGAAATCCTGTCTCATTATGTGTTCAATGGCTGTATTCATCCAGAAGGGACTTGTTCATTCACACATTCAGGGTGTGTCTATCTTTACACACCCTCACACACTATGCATCATCTGAGACAACTACCCCTCTGTCCCACTAGTGGACACCATAAATGTTCATAACAGTCTCCATTTATACAACACTGGTATACTGTATGTATACAATAAAATTGCAGCAAATTCCTATGTAGAGTTATCAGAACTTGTTACTGTTTGGCACAGCCTGAGTTTATTCCACCTTAACTTGCATGCAGCTATTCCAAATGATAATCATAAAGGAATAGTTCAACCTAAAATGGGAGTTCTATCATTATCTACCCAACACCATGATGGTGGGATGTAAGAAATTAAATTGATTGAAATGAATTGGTCTACAAAACATGTCTTCAGTTTAACAGTTAAAGAGTATTGGAGCATTCTTCTGAACAGCTGAAAAAGATGAAGAAATGGAATTGCTGATGCCAATCGAAGATATAAATGAAAATAAAATCATGGATTTTAAGTTTAAATCCCACCAGATGCATCGAAAATCTCCTTAGGGACATTAGAGGAGTCTGACACTCCGACTTGTCTGGTGAACAGAACCTGAAGTGGAACTCATAGAAAAACTCAGAGCAAAAATGCATATAAATGAAACATTAACAAAGAATAATACATACATCTGTGTTTCTTTCCAGAAAGCCTTGCGGACCGGCACCAGCACGCGGCTGGATGAGCGGGTCTTTGCCATGTGTGAGTTCAAGACGCAGCCACTCCAGCAGCTCATGCGAATGGTTCATCCTGACTTATATCGGCTAGACAGCATGTCCGACAAGGTAGGACAGGGACTCCACCAGATTGTTTCATGTTTCGGTTGAGTGAATCAAAACTGTTGGTGTCAAAGTAGTTGAATAATTATACTTGCAGTTGATTATGATTATTGTATATTAATTATTAATGATTGTATCCTGGGATTATGTGTATGACACTGTACCTGTGAACAAAGTGTCATGTAACATCAAAATGAAGACTCCACTGCACGATTTGTGCCACACCTGCAGGGGGCTCTCCATCTGAACGACACAGTGGTTCCCCAACCACATCTGCTGCGCCTGTCCACTGAGTGGCTGAGCAGAGAAGGAGCTTTCCTCATGGACTGCGGCTACGTAAGATTTCAGAGTTATTTATTCATGACTAACTCTATAGCAAAACTCACATCCTTTGCCAAAAAAGTTTCTGGTTGAGGTCTTTTTCTGAACTATTGGAGATAATAAATAATAAAAGATATTATAAGCAATAGAATTTCCTTTTTTTTAAATAAACAAATTCTACAGATTGGTTTGGATTGGATTAAAACTTGTTATTAGAATATATTCCGAATAAAGGAGCAGCCAGCACTGAAAGAGGGCAAACTTCTAACAAGGCATGTGTACTTCCCCATTATGTCATTGCATCTAAAGGCAATCGTCTCATGATAAGCCTTAATTATTATGAGAGAAGTCTTTATTTGTCCCACAGTGGGGACTTTTCTGTGTTACACCAGCAAAGAGCAAAATGTTGAAGTTTGTACAAATATTAGAAGCATGGTAGAAAAATTAGAGCCCAAGAGACTGTACCTCTGGAATTTTGAATAACTTTTGTATCAATATTAGTGTAATACAGCAACAAAAAATTGCATTTCACTAACGACTGTTCTCCTCAGGATCCTGCTCAGGATTGAACTTGTCCTAAATCACTCAACTGATTAATTACAGTCACAATTAGAGTTTTGTCATGATTTTCATCTCTAAAGCCCGTCAATTACTTGGATTCAGATCAGACTTTGATGTGTGGTAGATCTTATGGATGTCATTGTGTAGTTTTTGAGTAACTGCTAAAAACTATTTTAAGTGAAATTGATTTAATAAAAAACAAAGATTAAAAAAAAACAACAACACAGAATTACAGTGATCAGCCACAATATTAATACCAGTTATCTTTTCTAAAGTGGCTGATTGGTGAACATCAACAGTTTCTAAACACTATTGATGTTTTCTGCTGAGCTGAGATAAAAGGCACATCAAAACATTCAATGTCGCAGTGCCATAAATGATGAAAGATGTGACATACACCCATCAGCCACAACATTTCAAACCTGCTGTGGCTGATAGTTGTATCCATTGCTGTTAGAGGAAGTGACACAATCAAGGATCAGCCCCTTTATCCCGATCTGGAGCCCACTCAGTTTCACTGTAAAATTAAAATGCGCTTTTTAGAGCAGCCTTGCAGAGGTTTAGTGTCAGGTAGTTTCATTAAAGGAATTTTCATCCCAACAAAAATAAGACGTGAAGATTATAAATAATAAGTTGTAGTTGTAGTTAAAAAGGTCCTGGCAACTTATAATTATTTCTGTCCATGCACCCTTACCATCCCCCAACTCTTGATTAATTATGCCTGAGGATGTTTCTTTTAACTCTTTATGCCTGAGGATGTTTCTTTTAACCCTTTATTATTGTTTTCTTAAATCACAAATCAGTCTACGTCATAGGGAAATGCTTCAGATGACTGATGGCTTTTATCTGTGTCATGAAAATGAGAAACTCTGTACTGATACTGCTCTGTTTCTGCCACTGTAGGTTTTTTATTTGTGGATTGGCCAATGCTGCAATGAAATGTTTATTCGAGACGTTCTGGGCTGCCCAAACTACGCTTCAGTACCCTCCAGCATGGTCAGTAGGTGGAAAACACAAAACTGTATCAATCTGCTGTCATTCAAAAATGAGACGTTTATCATTTGAAAACTAGATGAACTTAAACTCAAGAGGAGATTTGTACTCAAGATTAACAAAGCAGTAAACCAATGCACCATTTTATAGGTGATGAACACCATCGCCCAGTCACTGCATGTGTGATGCAATGCACCGATGTTCATCTTTCCTATGGAGTCACAGTTTCATGATAAAAGGGTTGCTACTTTCACAGTAGCAGTAACTGTTTTCTGCCTTTTAAGAAACTTAAAATATCAAGTCATAATCACACCCTGGGCGTGATGGTAACACTCACAGCAGCTCTTAGTGATGCAGCTTACTGTGTTTTCATTGCATTCAATACCACCTACAAATCCCACATTTAACCCCACAGACACATTTTACCTTGGATGATATGATATATTCAGACAATCTGAAACATATACCCGGTTTTGATGTTTTTCTTCTCTCTCTCTCACTTCATGAATCGCAGAGTCACATTCCTGAGCTCAAGAATCCTCTGTCTGAGAGAGTGCGAGCGTTCCTGGACTGGCTGCAGGACAACCGAGCATTCAGCTCCATAATACACATCGTCAAGTAAGCACTGCTGCACATCTGGATGGAAATCTGACATTCAGTCACACTCAGGGTCTCGTGTGAGCGCACACAGGCCTTATGACATCCAGATACTTTATTTTTAAAAACAGAGATGGAAAAAAAATGTATATTTATCATTAGTTCTTTCAACACTCTAAAATTCAAATGTTTGACATTTTTGCCAACACTGGATTCATATAATGGCAAAAAAAGTTTCTTCCTCTAGCACTGATTGTGCCGGACCCCAAACTAACACTTAAAGCCATAACATTAAAACTACCTGACTAAGATTGTGAAGATCCCCAATGCTATGCTGACTTCACCTGTCAGTAGTTAGAATATTATGGCTGAGAGGTATAGGGCGCTCACTTTGTACTTCACTTTAGCCAAAGGAATATAAAGCCATAACTTTTGTCCATCACTAATGTTTTTTGTTTTTCTGGAACAAGAAGGCTTAAGACTGTTGCAGCTGGCCTTGAAAGAATTAGTCAGGAAATAAAAAGCAATGTTTCTTTCAAATTGATTAATGGTTAAAATCATTTATCAAGTCAATTGTGGACAGATTTCTTTCTTTAGGGGGATGAAGACGGGAAATGTGAGAAACAAACACAGGGATTAAAGTTTTACAGTTGCAATTGATGTGGAGATGTTGCAGTTTATGCTTTGTGTCTTAACCATCCAAAAAACGATACTTTTTGATGTCTGCATTTTAATGTCCACTTCACAATGGGACAATAGTGCATAGGAGTAGTCTGCTCTCAACTATACATCCCTGCACAGAAACTGGGTGTGGCCACTCTCATGCTTAAATGGAATCCATCTCAGCTGACAGAAAAATATTTCCAGTGTAAACACGTAGTAAGCGGTGATGTCACTGTTTGACAGCAGTGGTAAAAACTTCAGCAAGAATGCATTGTTTCTGTTTCCTCTCTCGTCCAGTGTGGCACAGCATTGTTACTCAGTCACATGTTACGCCACAGTGTTATTGTGGAGGATGGCTGATGTTAGTACAAACGCACCGGGTGGATGTTTGCATCACTCCAACAGATTAGAATTGCATGTGAGAGGTTGCATGCTCTTTTGGGAAAGCCACGCAAAGGTAGATACAAACACAGCATCCCCAGAAAAAACAACACGTTTCCTCAAACAACAAACAACAACAACAACAACAACCTAAAACTTTTATGAAAAAATCAAAGTCCAGCACTCAAAGTTTGTTTGAAAAGTCACCATTGTTTTTCTAACCATATTTCTAAGATCCTGAATGTCAGCAACTCTAATCCAAACCAATTACTGGCTAGCTCTTATTATAGTCTGTTATAATTTATAGAATAATGCAGCTGAATGAATAATGCTACTTCTGTCATATGTATGTATCTAACTCTCTTAAATACCGGTCTACCAATCTACTGCATAGATTTTACTTTACTTAACTTTATTTTACTTCACTTTACTTTATTGCCAAGCATTGAACTTAAACTCTTCTCACACCAGACCAGGTCTATGAATGATAGAAAAGTCCCATCTAATAATTATTTTCATCAGATATTCTACTGATTGTCTTCTGCCTATTTTGCACGATGAGAAATGCACTTCAATTTCGTTGGCTATATACAATGACAATAAAGATATTGAATTGAAATAAAGACCAGCAAAGGTTGACATTTTAACTTCAGAAAAGAAAATAGGTACTAAAACAACTCAATTTAAAGTCAGTAGAGCCCATATGTCCTACATCGCCAAAGGTAAAGGTCCTACAAACGTCTGTTTAGTTAACACCACTGTATTTTGGCATAAATTGGTTTTTAAATTTTTATGAAAATATAGAAAATTTAAAAAATGCTGCTATGTTTAAGGAAGAGGAAGGAATTTCCTAGATCTGTCACTTTATTCAGATCAGCACCAAATTGAATAATGTAAAAGTAACTTTTAATGATGTCATAAAGACAGAAAATTGGCACAGTTTAGAATTATTGTTATTTAGATTCAGTCCAAATAAAGGGCTTGATCCTTTTTATTTTCTATATCGTTATAAAATCATTCTTAAAGTTTACGAATTTCAAGTCCAATCTATGTGTTGTTCTATAAGTAGAGATGTTGCGCTGTATGTAGCGGATGAATCGTAGAACACGGGATAGTACGTACCCATTCATAAGGATCTTGGCAGGTTGATATTAGCTGCCACCTGTTCACATCATCAGTGTGTTTGGTTGGGAAAAGTCTGTTTATATAAAATATAAAATCTCTAATAAAAGGATCCTGAAACCCAATCAAGGGGTTCAAAGTTCTTGTTGGGTTTATATGTCTGATGAAATGTCTTTCTCTAATATTATATGTTTCTGTATTTTTAGACATACAACACAAATATATAGAATTCAAAAATTATAAATCAAGTACTGCTATTACTGAAACGCTCCCGTCTTTCCTTTCTCCTCCCTGCAGGGAGGACGATTCGGCTAAAGCTGCTTTCTTCCAGCACCTGGTGGAGGATCGCTCAGATTCGGCTTTTTCCTACCAAGAATTCCTGCAGCACATCCAGCAGCAAGTGTCCAAGTAGGCTCCCATCACTCAGAGACAAACGTTGGCCACTACAATCCTCAAACCAAAGTGAGAGAAAGGATTTCAGCTTCATAGTGGGAAAACTAGCATCAGCCAACGACGACCATCACCCCTTCAGACCAGTTTGATCCGTCTGGGCGGTTCCTTCACCCCTAGAAGAGAAATAGAATAATGAATAAGGCGGACTTGTTCCTTGGAAATGAATTATTGAAACTACTCCTTCAGCGTCTCCTTGCTGTTTTTTTAACCTCTCCTCAAGTCCATCACTGCTGAGAAAGGAAGGGGAATGTCGAGCCAAGAAGATGCCACTTGATATGTTTTTGTGAGACTCATATTGCTAGTGTTGTTTTTTGTTTTTTTCTGTTTAACGTCATGCTTTTATTCCTCTAATTCCTCAGTTTAACTTAGAGACTGTTCGAAATACACTGGAGATCAAAAACAGGCATTTATTCTCTTGTTTCTCTTTGGCATGTGCTCTGAAACATTTAACGCATGTCATCATTTGACCAAAGCTGCTAGTCTGAGGACGACCGTCTGTGGAAACGACAAGCATTTGAACTGTTGTTTGTTCCTTGTCGGCTCTGCCCCCCCCTCCACTGTGTGAACTCCTCATTTGTTGAGACCCAACTTCAGAGTCTATGACTGTCGATAATGTTCTCATCTATTTTATTTTTCCAGGCCCTCACTGAAGTAGCTACTCACTTTGTAACTATTGAGAAGAATCTTTTAAGTGCGATAATTTATGAATCCGCTTATTAAATAAAAAACAAAATCAGAGTTTGCTGTTTCATGTGATGCTACATAGATGTCAGATTATCTGTCACAGTGATGAATAAACCGTTTGTTCAGCATGTGGAGGTCGGAGAGACCTGCCTAGACAGACCACTGACCCTCTGCCACTGCTGGATGATTTTGCAGGCAGCGGAATGTTCACCAAAGCATTTCCAGAGTCTTTCAGATGCGTCACGTGAGATCACCATGATCCTGATCTCACATGAGAAGAGAACAGGGCTCCAATGGTGAACCAAGTTCCCCAGTTCTTGTACCAAAGTACTCCAGCTCCATGGTAGCAGGCCGAATGCACAGGTCCCACTAGAAGATGTCAGACCTTCATGCCACCATCACGGAGTATGTTTCTGACAGTTTGGTCAGAAACATACAGACTAGTGGCCAACTGGACAACATTCTGTAGGCTTTTGCAGTGTTCCTCCTGCTCCTCCTCACACAAAGGAGCTGGTACTGGTCCTGCTGCTTGTTTGTTGCCAGTTTATGGCCCTGTCAAGCTCACCTCATGTAACAGCCTGTCTCCGGGACTGATTTCTCTTTATAGCCCAGAAGTTGTTCAGGCAACATGTTTACGCTGCTTCTATGTACAAACACTCAACAGCTGTTTCTCCGAATCAGAGGTTGATATAACGTCACTCCCTCCCTTCTCTCAGTCACGGTGTGACATCATAGGACTTTGAATAATTGCTCTCATGTTTCGACATGTTCTCATCCTCCATCTCTCCCCTCCACCTCATGTCACTGTAGATCTCATGACTCCTACAAATCCAACAGCAGCTAGTCCTCAGCGGGAACGACTGTTTGACTTCAAAAATCACGTGTATTTGAAGTTTGTCAAAATATAGACATGTAAGTAAAAATAAAAATATAGTGACAAGGTTTTATAACCCTTTTTATACATAATCATCACAGGATGTCTCTACATTGGCTATTCAGTACATTACAAAGAAGACAAGTTATATTATTTAATGGATTTGTGTTAAACAACTTTTACCTCCAGAGTCTGAACTGCCCTAGTCTGATAAGCAACATTTTTTTCCGTAAACAAATGTTTTAAGATTGGTCGCAGGGACAGTTCTACACTGCAGTCGTACAGCTGTGGAAAAGCAATGGTTAAAGTTTAGATTTGGATTATGTATGAATGAACCAACCAACAACGCCACCTGGGGAATTTCACCACCAGGAAATATGGATGAGAATGTGGATTACCAGTTCTCATTTACTTCAAATACCCAATCTGGCACGCAAGTTCTTAAACTGAAAAAACAGTCATGTTCCACAATAAAGCAAAAAGCATTTTTGCACATTTAAACAATTTCCCCGGTCTGGAACCAATATCTAGTTCAAAAACACAGTTCTTATCTTATTTCCTACATTATTTCTATCAGAAATTTATGACAGAAACCCAAAAAGGCCCAAATCACAGTCTGAAGAATCATCCATTTCAATGTTTTGCTTTTTTTTCTTATTGGAGATTCAGGTATTGAATAATCCTTTTGACATACCAATATACATTGAAGGAGATCCTATCAGCAATAACTGTAGTGTGGTTAATGTAACTAATCCGCTATGCTCGTTTTTATTTATTTTCTTCTAATCATCAGAAAATAAAAAAAAAAAAAGTCCATCTTGTATTTTTCAGACTTTTTCGGTCCTGCAGAAGACCTACACCTGAATATCAAGTTAGTTGTCTTTTGTGCTGCTTGAGAGGGAGCGGAAAAATGCTCTGAAGCTAATCGCCTGTAGTAAACACACAAACAGTTAGTGAACCAGTCTCTGCTCCATTTGCAAACATGTCTGGCTCCCATCTGGTCCGTCTGCTGTTCTTCTCTCGGAAAACTCCACTCCAGACCTCAAATATGTCAGCCGGTCGTGCTTCCAGAGCCGGCTAGACAGAAAAGAAAAATATTTTTATCTACAAAGTTTCTATATTATTTTTAAAAAAAGCAACAATAAAATGGTGCGGTCTTAAAAACGAGCATCCACGTTGGACCACATCCAGCTGGGGAAAAAGGTGTTGGGGAAAAAAATTCCAAAGGGGAAGCATTTGACATCTTTTTACAGAATTCAAAGTAATGTCGGATGTTGGTCTGATCCTCTCACACTCTCATTCACGTGTCATATGAAGCGCAGATCCTCTTTGCCGTTTTTGTCACAGTCAACAACACGTTCAAAAAGAACTCCTGTCTTTTTTTTCACCCCTTGAACAAGTGACTGCTGTTATTCTAGCTATATTTAAACTCCAGCTTTGACTGGTCTGAGCCCTCACATTCCCACTCCCAACCCAGCCACCTCCCCTGAGCCACCACTTCACCATAGAGCCTCTTTGATAAAAGTATGATCAGGAAGTCACAGTTTCCCTCACTACATTCTACCTCAGGTATCTTTCTCCGCTATGATTCCTTGACAGTGGAAATGGTTCAAATGAAGCCATAATGAGAGCAGAGGTAGATTCTCTGATGTGAATAAAACAATAACACAGTGTGTGACTTGCTGGTTGGAGGCTCAGCCATATTAACAAGAGTTGAGTTTTATTGCCATTACATGTTTTGAATTATTTAAAAAAAAAATACTTCCACCAGTAATGACTAATGCATTGCTGTGTTGATTAAAAGATTTATTACAGCAACTAAATGAACGTCACAATTATGTAATTTATCATCACCAGTTATGGCCACAGGGAACACATCATTCCTTCAGGCCCGAACACTTAAACTCAGTGGACGACTTCATTTTTGTTTTTGTGCACATTATTTAACGTTTTATGGTTTGTTGTAAAATTATTATCTATATTAGTTCATAAAAGATGTCTTATCAAGACAGACTTTCAGAATCAGCCTTATTTGGCTAAAATATAGTTTATTTAGTTGTGTAGTAGCAGCATGAATTAAGGTCTATGTACAAATCGATTACTGGGAAAGATCAGTGCAGGTGCTGAAAAGGATTAAAAAATGCAATCATGTAAGAGAATCAATAAGGTCCCATATTTAGTACTGTACTCCAGCCTGGAAGTACAGTACAGTTCAGGTCTGTCTAGGTATATCTGTCACTATATATACACACGTACTGATCGTTATGTAGGCCTACTGTAGTTCCTTAATGTCAATGTCCTTCCAGTGGAGACCTGACCTCCGTCCATGTACCCGCTGAGCACCGCTGCCCATCTCCCACTACAGACGATCAGAACGTGTCATGACCCCCCGTCATACATGACCATCAGAATCTGACATTATTATTGACATGAAGCATGAGCGATGGAAAACCGATCATGTGATGTCCCAATTAATTTTTATATTGCCTGTGCCACCCAGGGCAAGATGCCACCATGGGCGGCTGCCCATGTTGCCCATAGCTAAATCCACCACTGGTGGGCCAAACATGAAACGGTGGTGGACATTTTGCTGAATGATTCCTCATTCATTCAGTTATTTTTATACACTTGGAAGGAAATTATTCTAATAATTGTGGTTCGTCCAAGTAATTCCAATGATATGATTATGTAGTAATTAAGTAATGACAGGCCTAGTGACAACTTTACAGTAGTCAGCATTTCATATCTTTTCATTTTAGCCTGTCTTTCAGCTTAACTCAGACTTGAATGGAAAACATTTACTCCATAACTTGATCGCTTGTCCTAACATCTCATGAGAAAAAATATTATATTTGCCCAGGAATCACATTTTCAATCACAGCGGATCATAGATGGTACCAGAATCTTGACCCAGGAACGGATGCTGATTTCCCTCTACCTGCTGAAGCCTGTATCTTGGGTTTATTTATGAAAACTACACCAGTCAGTCTTAAGATCAAAAACACTTGCCTAATGTTGTGTGGGTCGCCCTTTAGCCACCAAAACTGCTCTGTAATGTATTGTGTGTTCTTATATCTTTTAACCAGAGAAGCCATTATCACTTTCAGCAATTTGTGAAACAGTAACTCTCGAGAATTCTGAAAACACACGCTAGCCTTCACTCCCCACATGCGTTAGTGAGTCTTGGGTGCCTGCGAACCTGTAGCCAGTTCACAAATTGTCCTTACTTTGACATCTATGGTAGGTTCTATCCACCGCAGACTAGGAACACCCAACAAGATCTAGAGTTTTGGAGATGCTATGACCCAGTTTTCTAACCTTCACAATGTGGCCCTTGTCAAGGTCGCTCAGATCTTTACTCTATCCCCTCTTTTACTGCTTCCAACACATCAGTTACAGGACAAAAATATTAACTTGTCGCTTAATGTATACCACCCACTTGCGGGTGGTATGGTAATAAGATCATCATGGTGTATTTGTTTTGTTTAAAAAAAAACCAAACAAACAAAGGATTAATTTTCCAGGCAGTACAGTTACGACCATGTAGGTTGGAGCAGCAGGGTGGAGTTGTATCTTTATTGGCTTCTGCATACTTTGTATAAAGTTTGAGCCAGCCTCTAGAAGATAAGCCCTCTGCCTCCCTTCCACATCTTCCTTTCTACTATCTCTGAAATCCAAACGAGATTGTTGGACACATACGTAGCTCCGGTCTCGTGCCCCCAGAGGTTATCGGCCCTTGATATGCTGTTGGCAGTGCGTGGGAGTTTTTATGGGAGTCTATGCTTCAATCAAACGCAGGTTCAGTGTTTGTCCTGCGAGCAAACAATGCAGTATTGTTTCACTGGATGGACTTCAGAAAGTTTCCGTCTGCAGTAAAAATAAAGGGAAAATATTTCAGTATGGGGCCAGATAAGGTTTCCATGCGGCTTGTTTTTGTCCTGTTGGTTCAACAGATCCGGCTTCTCCTACTTCTTAGAGTAGAAGAGGCTACAATGTGGTTGCATGTTTCCCGTATCCTTTTCCCAAAGATTTATTCTGTGGGCTTTACTTGTGGTCATTGAATTTGACATTTCCACGAGTAAAAACAAAAGCCTGCCCTCATAACACCTGTCTGTCAGAGCGTCATTAATGCTCTCAACACGTCCATTTATAACCGTGCCGCTCTGGGAGGAATAAACACAGTTATTTGTTCAGCTTTCCTGCAGCTTGACACAGCAACACGCCAGCCCTCTGCAGAATAAGCCCTGAGCCTCCTCGTGGAGCTTTTTAACTGTCAGGAGGAAGAAAGGGAGAACCCAGCTGAGTTTATTTTGATGAGCATTCCTCCTCGGATCAGTTCTCAACTTAAACCACATGCAGAACGACTTCAGAGAGACTTGAAAGCTGCAGAGGCCTTGAAACAGAATGCAGACCCCGGCAGTGGTAAAACTGGCGGTTTTCATCCCCAAAACATAAAAAAATGATTGGGGGTCATGGGTATGTTGGTGTGTCTGTAATATTTTTTTGTTTTGTAAAATATTTTGCAAAGTACGCAACCTAGCATTACTGAACTTCACACACATTTTAAAGATGATAAATAGTTGCAGCTTTTTACACTCTTCAAGGAAAGATGATTTTAAGGTGACTTTGAAGGTTGGTAATGATGTTCGTAAAAGATAATAAACCATGATCAGCCATAACATTAAAACCATCCTTCTAATATCATGTAGCTCCTGGCCAAAACAGTTTTGCGATGCACTGTGTGCTCTGAAACCTTTCTGTTGGAAAGGGCATTGACCCTCCACTAATTTGTGCTACTGTTCACGGATCCTCTGTGGCCCCTTCTGGGTAGCCTTTCCCTCCCTACACGCATTAGCAAACCTTGAGCGCATCCGGACCCTGTCACCTGCTCATCAGCTGTCCTTCCCTGGACTAGTTTCACGGGTTCTAACCACTACTGCACAAGAACACCCAACAAACAAAACAATGTGGCCCTTTTGCGTTTTTGTACACTTCTCCTGGTTCACCAAAGGTGATGGAGGAAATGTCATGCAGAGATGCATATGGTTGGTAATGATGTTGTTGCTCAATATCACACACAGAGGTGACATTGCTGCCCCCGGTATGCACTTTTCAATTAAGTTTTATTTCCGTTTCTGCATTCTCAGTCAATGATCTTATAAGAGGTATTGGTCATACACATGTTCTACTTTAAAGTTCCCTGTTTGTCAGTAGATTTTAGAGTGGCATGGTGACATATTGGTGTTTTTGTCACATATCAATATGGATCTTGGTTTGAATCAAGACCTGGGCTCTTTCTTTTTAAAAAAATCAATAAAAATAATGATCTATTATTTTATTTTTGTTTATTATTATTTTTTGTTTTTTGCATGTTGAACAATTTTATAAAACTAAACTTCTTGAACTAAAGACAGCAGTGAGAGAGATTCTATTTCTGCTTGTGCTCTTTTCATATGTAGTCATATTAGTTGAAGACAGATGCTTTAATGGTTATTTATTGAGCCACCAAAATTCACAACTATTTGAGATATTAAAACACAAACATTCAAACAAACAGTGATGGGTGATCACCACTGTTGCAGTAAATACACCGTTTATATACAGTCACATATGAACAAATAAATCATAGATATTATGTTTCAACCATTTCTAATTGGATGTTGCCTTGATGTTGGCAAAATCACCGCCACTCTCATCAAGGCTTTAAGCTGGTGTTCTGTCTCTGCTGGTCGATGTAATATCAGGTCCCCTCCCATGACAAACCAGATGTTACACCGAGTTTAATTTGCTTTGAAATATTCATAGCCAGCAGGCTTTTAATCTCTTGTGGTCCACATGAGCTCCTTGGTGGATGGAGGCGCTGGGGGATCCAGAGGGTTTTGTTGCGTTCTTACACAGAGTGTGCCGGTCTCTCATCAGCCAAAGTCTGTGGTGCTGCGCATGAATCACTCCCCTTCCACACTTAGACCTGCTCAAATCTGTCTTGAGGCCTCCTACACTGTTGCAATGGCATTTACGAGTACTGCTCTAGGGGTGTTGGTCCCTGTTGCCCACGCCAGCCTTTTACCAGGAGGAATTGGCTGTCCCTTCAGCAAAAAATGTTCCTTCACTTGAAATCCAGATTTTCGTGGAGTCACTGGTGATGCCAACATATTTGTGTGCATCATGTATGAAATCGTGATCTGTTTTGCTTTTAAACAAGCGTTTTTTCCCAAGCTCCTTAACTGGGAAGTATTTTTGAGATGGCAAAATCTGTAACAAAGCTAACTTCATTGTTTTCGACTTATTTCTCTGTGGAAACTAAATCGCACAGTTGCCATTTTAAGATTATGAGATATGTATAATTCCTCAGACCATGACTGCTGCAAGCACACAAAGCTTAACTGATTAGATTTTGGTTTTCAAAGTGAGTCCTCTGAAGACAAACCCCTGAGGACTTACTGTGACCTTGAAATCCATCAAAAACTTTCTCAACCTTCCTCTGGAATTTCACCAAACAACTAAATTAGCGTGAAAATGACAATGACAAATTGTATTCAAGGTTGAGATTATCCAGTTTTTCTGTTATTCATATTTCTTAATATATTGTATAATCTTCGCAGGTGATCTTGAGCAAATAGAGCGGTTCATTATTCAGGATTCACAGCCTCTCAGTGTTGCCAAAATGGACAAGAAGCTGGTTTAACTGCTTTGTTTTTGGAGTTAAGCTTAATGCACTTCCATAAAAAGTTGGAAGTACTTCTGTCTGTTGTTCTGAACTGTTGTACTTGGCCAGCGGCACCAGCAGGGATTCAGAAATCCTGCCGTTATGCAACCCCTCTAAAACGTTGTGCTTCCTCTGAAATGGTTGGAACCCTAAACCGACTAAGGAATTCCTTTCCTGCTTGTCTCCTATCCCCAACCATGTTCCTTTATGGTTCAACATGGTTTCTACATAACCTTTGTTCCCTGTTTTATAATATGACAGACTAGCCATAACATTATAACCATGGACACGCGATGCCTCGTTGCAGTATGTGGGATGTATTAGGCAGCAAGTGAACGTTTCGTCCTTGAAGTCGATGTTTTTAAACCAGGAACTGTTTCTCTCAAGTTAATGAGAAAAAATAAAGTTGTTTACTGGTATTTTCTAGATGTTCATCAGAGACCAAGAGTCTAGCAATCAATTTAAGATAAAAAAAACAAAACACAGATGGAGTTTCCATTCTTGATAAACAAATCCGATTCTACTTCAATCCAGGTTTAACACAGGCAGACATTTCTTTGTATGCCATGGTTGCACATGGCAAAACCGGAAGTCAATATACAGAATTTTCCTAATGGTGGATAGAAGTTTTCTCAAGCAGGTGTAATACACCTTGTTTACTGTAGCTTTAAGAACTATGTATGTTGATGTCATTATTAGGTTCATTTGTTGTTTTCTTCCATCATATTTTTGGTTCTTCGCTTAACTTCAAGGTCACAGCGGTAGCAGTCGTAAATAAATATCTGGCAACATGGCTGTTGGAGTTGGAGGAGATGTAATCACCTGTATTTGTCTATGGAGGAAAAGCAGTATGAAATAACAGGTATTCAGGTATTTCTTCTTCATCCTGGAGTATGACCTTAAAGATCTCCGGTGGTACTGCTGCGGTGGTCTGTATCCATTAGCTTTCACAAATGCTCACACATACGGACAAAATGAGAGTGTATAGAAAAACTCGTCGTCCGTTTCCATCTTTGACTTTGAGCATAAATGAACCTTCAGTCCAAATGCCCATTTTCATAATTTATTAGCTTTTGTCTACATTACGCCACATAATATCTGTTTTTAAAAATTATGGTCACAATGTTGAGGTTATAATTCAGCAACCAGCGATGGGACGTAAGCGGTTCTCGTTAGCAGCTTATACCAACACCCTCTGGAACCGGACCAGGTATCAAAGATCTTGTCTTTCATGCAACTGTTTCAGTTTCCGATGGAATCATCCTTAACGTACAACTCAGACTTCTCCATGACGGCTGGCCGTTCATAACAGCTGCACACATTCTGTCTTTAGTATGGGTCGATGTCATGATGTTCAACGGAGGTCATTTAACACTTAGGCCCAATCATCCTTTAAAAAAGGAATTTGAATGAAAGGAAGAAAAATTACTTTTTTTTAATCTTAGAAATTTGTGTTATTATTTGTCTCAAAAATAATTGTGTTAACCAATGTTTCACATTAGAATAAGGAAATTATATTAAAAGACATTTTGTCTCATTTATAGGAATTTTTCTTTTAATTATTTGTCTTGGACGAGGATACTGATTCTCCGCTCAGTCAAGAGACTAAAATACTTATTTTAAGTAAATCATTCTTTAATAAACGGTTTACTTACTTTTTATCGCTTTTAATTTGCAAAACTTGAGTGGGCAGTTGTAGCTCAGTGGGTGGAGTGGTCGTCTCCCAGTTGAAAGATCTGCTGGTCGATGGGTCGAGCCCAGCAGTCTACACGTTAAAGGGTCCTTGGGCAAGCTCCGCCCACAGAACCTCAGGGATGGGTCAGCTGCAGACAAGTAGTTACACTATGTTGTTATGTGTATGACTATAAATGTGATTAACGAAGGATACATTATTTTCATCTTTATTCAGTTTGAGAATTTTTGTCTGAATATAATGCCCCCTAATTCCGCAGCTAATTATTTTGATGCCTGTTTTGAAAATTCTAGCAAAGCAGAATTTTATTACCTCATTGGCAGATCTTTTTAATTTTTTCTGCTAATTTCAAGACAATATGATAAGAATTGAAGAGTATTTGGCTTTTTTCAGGAATGGCTGTGTTTGAAGTGCATAGTGACAAACTAACTACTGTGTTACAAACAAAAAAATCTCTCTATCAGGCATGCAATAATATGCTCATTAGTAGGCTTTGCTTGTGTTTACATCAAAGCTTTACCATTTCTTGTTTTGGCTCTTTGATTTAACATTTCTATTAGCCTTGATATATTCTAAATATCGTGTGGTCATGTGTCCACACAAGAGATTTTGCATCTGCAAATTGACTTGATCCTGTCCACTTTGATTCATTCATCCCAAGATTTCATTTCAACGCCCTCAAACTGCAATTTTCTATTTGAAGGGATCAGTAAGGCAACAACCTCTTCCATTCTTCCCTCCCAGATGTTTCTGCTTCACGAGGGAGTGAAGCAAGGCCATGTGTCGACTGTGAAGCTCAGCCAGTAATGAACTCTAGTCTTCCAGCCGTCTATCCGGACTTGTGGACTCTTTTCAATGAAAACAAGCCTCCTTGAATTACGAGGATTAAACGGCGAGGATGGTGACCTGGCTGGCGAAGCTACTGGAGGTCTGTTTTTCCAGATTCCCACAGGACTGGGATTTATAAATAGGAGCCTACTGCGCATATCCAATTCTCCATGGATTTGCTGTCTCGTGAGGAGGATGAGGCTACTTCTCTGAACACTAAAAGCCCACTGTCTGTCTGGGATTTACCCCAGAGTGGTTAGGTCATACACCAACATACTCCTTGCCTTTCTAGACATTTTTTCTTAAATTAAAAGAAAATGAAAGGACAGAAAAATATATTCATCGTTATCCAAGGTCACACAGTATTTCAGTGATCTGTATAGATCTTACTTCCAAAACAAGTTGAAAACAAACACATTTCTGCCTTCTCAAAAATGAAACTCTTGGAATGAAACTTTTTAAAATCTCTGTTATCGTGCTTGAATTTGACTTTGTTGAATAGTTAGTATTTGTGCCATCAGGATCGCCTTTGTCATATTTAGTCGTTATTGTATCGTCACTGAATACTTAAAAAGAAATTTAAAAAGTAGGGAATACATTTGACATTGTATTTTGCACTAATATACAAATTTGACATAGAAGTGGTAACTATTATTATTATTATTATTATTATTTACATGAACATTTCAACAGACAGATTGTTTTTAGTCAGAAAATTCTCAAAAAGTCCCAATTTTTGGAAGCCTCACTTTATTCTCTAGCCTCACTGCAATTCTTCTTGTAGAGGTGTCCAGACTTATGAAACACAGCGGTCCCACATGAGCTACAAGGGGCCCCACTTATGGTGGTTTTGACTGTTGGTGGTGGACTGCATAGAGCCTGCAATTGAGGAATAAGGGGGTTTATAGTTGACTGAAAAGCCCCCTTTTGAGGCCATTCCCCTGATTGAACCCCTAAAGTTAAATGCGACTCATTAATAATCTCAAACAGTCCATATGGACTCAACCTGACTATTTCTATGAAGTCAGCATATGCTCTAAGATAAGATCACCTAGTGACTTATTAGTGAAGATAAACACCGTTAAATATTCTCTCTGATCTCCAAAATAAAACAAGGCAGATTGACTTAAGTCAACAATTGGACTAATGGTCTTGAAGTTACGAGAAACATGTGTTTTAAATATAAACTATCACAGTGAAATAATAAATACACAAGATAGATCTCCTTGCGTAGATTCATATGAATCAAGGAAGACTTAATCAGATATGCTATATGGTTGGGAAGTAATGGTCAAAAACCTGTTTTTTGGACACAAAAAAAGCCTCCCTAGTTAGTGAAATATGAACAATTACAGTAAAATAGGAAAAATACAAGTTTGAACTCTATGAGGCAGATTTGGACTAAAATGGTCAAAGTAATGCTGAAAAACAGTGTTTTTCTGTAAAAATGAAATATGAACTACTAGAGTAGGGTATAAGATATTCATATGCACCAAAGGTGGAATAAATCGAACCAACGGTTAGAAATTATGGCCAGAAGACTTTTAGGGATAGAGCGCCACCTAGTGTGAGAAATATACAACCAACCTTTCCCAAAATCAATCCAGTTCTTCCTTTTTTTAAAACTAATATTTGAAAAACGATCCATGAGATATTTTTTGAGTTATCGTATTAACGTGAAAGATCTGCGGTGGATGCGGTGGCGATGATGACAATTCCATAATACCCCCGACTTTTCAGGTATATAATTACAAAATAATCAAATATGAGAGGCACATTCAAATATTTTTAGGGGTGCCTCAAAAAATTTTGCCTCTCCTGAAGCTGCGCCCCTTCTGCCATCCCAGAGTGGATCATGGTTGACAGATAGAATGTTTTTTGGCAGTCTTTTGGCAGTCAGGAATCAGGACTGAAGCCACGGTACTTAAAACTTCAGCATGTTTTTTCCATGCCGATAGTATTTGGAGCTCTTTATCTTTGCGTGCATATTCCCCATCTTGGTCCTCTGGAGAACCTCTGTCTCCTGCCACTTTATGAAGTAGCTTTTTAAGGCATCTGAAGTGGAAAGAGCTTCTTGGTTTGCCGGCTGTACGCTGTCCATATTCTGCCGGCATAGAGAGCATAGGGCGGATCGACAGTGCACAATTTGTTTTTTTGGAAACTGATTCCTCTTCTCTCTCACACCTGTCCCGAAGGATGACGGAATTGGCCCTGGCTGTTTAGTAAAACCGGGACGGTGTTTCCAAGTTGGATTAGTTCTGGAACACTGTGAGTTTCTCATTGACAGTGGCTTATGGGGAGCCAAAATAAATGTCAGGGTCTCTGCTTGCTATGGCAGTCAACTCGGTGCAATACAAATAGGTATTTGAAAGTTAAAAGTTGAAGCAAGAATGTTGCCTATTTGTCTCAGAAATGTCTTGGGTTTTATTGATGAGGACCTGGTTATTGTAATCTTGCTTAGAGAATAAAAGCTTTTAATCATCCTTATGAAAAAAATCCACAAAGTAACATATAATGAAATAACGAAAAGGCAGTGTGAGATCGTAAACTGAGATGGAGACCCCCCATACTCTGTCTCTGATTGGCCCCTCACTGACAGAACATTGACTACAAGAGAAATGTCATCATCATACCAAGCCAATCAGAAGCAGGATAGTTTAGTCGGATTCGTAAAAATAATTCCTGGATCCAGATCAGTCATACGGATGAGCCTCAAAATCTAATCCCCTCCTATTGGACTACCTTTCCACAGAATTTCAGGGAAATGCAAACCTTTTTGAGTCACCCTGTGAACAGACACACAAATAAAAAACAACCAGCATTGATCACATAACCTCCTCCAACTTACATTGGCAGAATTTAAATCCATATCCCATAATTTTTCTAGGCCAGTAGACTTTAGTCCTAATCAAGCCGCCCAACCATCAAGCCCACCAAGGTTACGCTGGAAGGTTCTTTGCAGGCAAACGGCACAAGTGACTTCAGTTGAATTAATATTTGTTTTTTTGGCACAAACAATTGCATTCTCCTCTTTGTTTGCCCCTCTGTGTCTCTTCTTCAGACTTCCCTGTCGGCTCTGCTTTGCCACAGCAGAGGAGAGGAGAGCGTGATTAGCTCATTCAAGTCAGCTGTGCTGATCGCCCGGTGTCGCTCCAGTGAGCTGTCTCCCAACACCTTTCTCTCTCACCGACAACTCCATGCCGGAACACACCCACCTCCACGGTAAGGTTCCGCACCCTCTTACAACCACCAACAAAATGAAAATGGCATCAAAAGTAAGTAGGATGCAACAGCGTTTCCACAGGCGTAAGGCTTCATCTGGACCTCATTCACACAACAACACCGCCAAACATCTTCAGGTGGGCGTAATAAGCAGCTCTCCAAATATGTTCCTCATCTGAAGCTATCGAGTCTGTCCTCCTTCCCTTGTTCATAAAATAGTCCAACAACACGGTCGTAGGGAACACCGGTGCGAATCAGTTCCATCCTAAATTCCTTTTCCATATAGCATGAAGGCCAGTTCGGACAGGCTGTCAATAGGTTTGTTGAAAATTAATGCTCAGCAGGAGTCAGAAAAGGAGACGAAAAATGCGCCTTCCAGAAAGGTAATACTGACGCAGGCAAGGCTGCCTTAAGAACACGTTATATATATATATATGTATATATATATATACATACATACATATCCTCAAGTCGATTCATATGCACCAAATTTCGACGAAATGAATGAATGAATATTATGACCTGAAAAGGTTTGGAGAAAAAAAAGCTCCCTCTAGTGTCAGAAATATGCAACCGAGAAGGATTGATCCCAAAAATCAATCAACTCCCACTGATAATGCCCTTGTATTGAATATTGATTCGTTGACAGTTAGATTATAATCCCTCCTTCCTGTTTGATAATGAATTTAAATCCTAATCCTAAGGATATCATGAGGTCAGCCTCACACTGTCAGAAGCCAACAGTGTGAAACTGAGCATCTGTATCCACGTTCATGTGAGAAATCACAAGTGGTCGTGTGCGGAGAGTCTCTGACAGGACTTTGACACTTGCACTGTAATTACGTGTAAAAACAACTCTTTACTGCGTGCCTGAATGTTGCAGTAATCCGTCTCACCTACAGACTGAGGAGCTGATCCCGTGTCTCCACGCCACATGAAATCATCATGATTCAGATGCGGTCATGGGAGCGATTACCTCAGGGCTGTTCTTTTCCCAACAAAAAAACCCATCCTGGAGGAATAGAAGGCAGTTTTAGATCCACACAGTAACACTGTTATTGGGTTTCGCTCATAAAAAGCTGGTCACGCTAACCTAATGTTGGTTTTAAGGGTAATTCTTCTAATAGACTGGAAAACTATTCTATTGTATTTAGTGTTATCTAATAGTTAGATATGTACCTTAGTGTACTCTAAGTTATAATATATGGGTAGAAAGTTGACATCTTTGCTTTTCATCTTTGTCACTGATAATATTAATGTGTCAAAATATACAAAGCAATAAAATACAACATGTAAACAGTCAGAATTAAGATCGCTAGCATTAATAAAACAAGATATAAGACTAAAAGAATACAAAATGAACAAACATAACTCTTCTGCAAATACAAATTAAATGACCATGCTTTGACAAAAGAGGTATTTCAAGTATTCCAGTAATCCATTACTCATTTCTGCTTATTTTAAGGCAAAGATTCAACCAAGTGCTGGCTCAATTTACCTCACATTTATCTTTTGGATTTGATAGCAGATAAAGATTCTGTCGATTGAACAAAAAAGACAACTTGAAGCCAACGCGCCACTTTCAGCTGAGAGACATTGGGATGAGAATTGTTTTCACATTTTATGAATATATTATAGATTAATTGAATAATTGGCTGGTCAGGAAAATTATTATCAGAATAATCACTTATGAACAGACCTCTTCCTTGCATTAAAGAACAAATGAATATAAAAAAATGCAACCTGAGTAAATACAAAATAAAGATTTAAATGATAATAAATTTAGAAATTGGGCCTATGCGATAAACAATATGCCGCTATATACACTAAATCTAAAAAATGACCAAAGTGTACAATAATGGTCAGCGTTCACGTTGCCATTACTCAACAAGGCACTGGGCGAACGTGGCGTCCATTGGCGAGAGGCAAGGGGGAAAGCATGCAGCAAATTCTGAGGAAGATGGTCAGAACATCAGTCCACCTCTGTTTGGCTTAAAAGTAATAGAATTCAGGTTCCTCTCTAATGAGGTTGCACTAAAACAGTTCTGGAGAGAGGAGTCGGCCAAAATTCCACCACATCGATATAAGAGATCTCCAGAGAGTTACATCGCAGGTATTGTTGCCAAAAGTGGTACAACTAACTACTAAGTTCAGTGAAGCGACTGCTTTTCAAGTTGGAAACTAAGATGTCAGATAACCTGTTTGCCTTATTACACAACATTATCATTTAAAATCTGCAGATTGTGTTTACCTAGGTGCCTTTGTTTTATGTTAAATTTAGTCTGATGATCTGGAAAAGTTAAGCATGACATCACTGTTTATGTTAATGGAGGCCTTACTGTGCTATAAGATTACATTTTGCAGCTCAAAAAAAGTCTAAATAAATAAATGGAAAAGCTTCCAGACAGGAAGTTAGATCAACAAATACATCGGTCTTCTCTAAGTGTCCTTGTTAACCCCAGCGTTACAGGATCAGGACTCACTCAATTCCCTCATGTACATGCTGTAATACGTGATGTCAGGACAGAGAAACATCCGTGACAAATGATTTCACTTTGTCCTGACCTGACTAGAAGTGAGGGGTCATGACCTGGGATATTTTTAACTCTTATCCAATGTGGACTCACACACACTCATCCTTACCATCCTTATCATCAAACACCATGCTGTTTTTAGACGCTGTTATCCCACACCTACAGTAGAAAAAAACTACCGACAGGCTGACTCTGTCAGCGGTCTGTCTCATATCTATGTTTATTTATCTGCACTTTCAGAGTTTTCAGACCAAACCCAGTTGCTGCAGAATGCTGACGGCTGCCAAAAGAAACACCTCATCTGCCATACAAATGCCACAATTCTCATTTTTAGTCAGTAAAAATATTTAATATGCAGAGGATGAATAGAGATTCTCATTCCTATTATATGGCTTGTTTTTCTTCATCATTTATCATTGTGCCTAAGTGACTGTTGAAAATAAGATTAGTGAGAATTCAATGACATTGGATTCCACTGCAAATATTAATTTCACTATGTTATGATTTGGTTTGAATATTTTATCTTTATTGCTTCTCTGGATCTGATCACACAGTAGCCATAATCAATATCAGAGAACACAGGTTATATTCAATGACTTGTGCAAACAGTGAAATTTGCCGTCCTCAATGTTTACCATCAGGCCATCCGAGTGAACTTTGGATCACACAAATAAAATACGACCTGGGTGATCACAGCTGTGTTATGTAAGGTATGCATTCATCTATATCCTCCATAACAGTAAAATGAGTTAGGATTGTCTTTCATAAACTAACACCTGTTATCAGAAGAATAACCAGATGATGTGTCACAGGCAAGGTTAACGTTCAATCATTAACGATCCTCTGAGTGTAAGGGACAAAATCTACACATCTGCATAATACAAGACAACACCAACATGTGCATAGTGGTCTGGTTAAAGTGATTATTTGTTTAAATGTTACCTACGCCAAAGACGTTATTCTTTCACTCCTGTGCATTTGTCTGGTTGTTCATTTGTCTGGTTGTTTATTTGTCTGGTTGTTTATTTGTCTGGTGTTTATTTGTCTGGTTGTTTGTGAGCAATATTACAGTAAAACTACGTAACAGATTTGCATGAAATGTAGGTTTAGGCTTTTCCTAGAGGTGATTAAAGTTAAGTAACGTTCCATGTTTGGCAGATTTTAAAACATAGTAAAATAATATGGCGTTTGGAGTAGTGAAATCACACTGAAGCTGTTGTTGCCTTTGATGCCGTTGATGTTTCTTTGGGGGTGGAGCTGGGGGCTCTGTGGGCTGAGAAGAGACGCTGAAGTAGAAGGCGCAGGAGAAGACAGGCTGCAGAGTATTTGAAAGATACTCAGAGTTTGTTGAAGTTGTTGGTAGATTGGGAGGCTGGAAATAACTAGGCGGAGGTTAGCGCTCTCTGAATGCTTTTTCTAGTTTTTATTTTGTATTCACAAGCAGGCTTCAAACACAGAAAAAACTAAGCTAACCTGTCAAAGCTTATATTATTAAGAATCTTGCAAATATGGCTGGCTAATAGATGTATAAACAGACTGAAATATCTAAATATGCTTTGGCTAGTCTAAACACAGTCTCCTTATCACTGGGGAGATTTCTGTGTGGATTTGTGCGAGTGATATATTTGCAAGTAAAATCCAGGCAAGAGGAAATCACCCAGCAAGCTCTGAAAACCGAGCTCTAAGAGAGAGTACCACATAATTACGGCTCTAATTATAATCCAGAGATAGCATCAGGAAAAACACTGTGTGTTTAGTAGAAGCATAAACACGCCCCTATTTACTGTTTAGTAGCATGTGAAATTCAACATGCATGGTCAGGATGTTTCCTCTACAGCAGACTCAACACAACAGCCGCTATCTGTCCCATCAGTGCCACAAGTAATCCACTCTACAGGACAACGCCGCTATGATCGCACCATTACACTCACTAGGGTGAAAGAGTGAAAAGGTTTATGATTTAAGGAGCACCTTATCTTTGTAGTCATGCTGGAACAGGCACCTCCCAGAACATTAGCTTCTCATCAAGTCACTCAACATGTTCACTAATGAGAGCGGTGAAGATTAATATTACTGGTAGGACTGCTGTGCTTAATGACAACATTAAGTCTGTATTTTATGTTTAGTTTTTCTATTTTCTATTATTATTCTTACTATTTCTTTATATTAAAAAATATGGGAGTTATTATTGCTAAAGTAAAACAATATTCCTGATATTGCCCTATTGGTATCACAGTGGCAAAGTGTTCAGAAAAAGGTATTACCTCAATTAGCCTTTGAACATCATTCCTTTATTTTTTCATTATTTTTTTTAAAGTGATCTTATACTAAATGTTGTAATTATTAGAAGAAGAAAAGAAACCAAAAGCTTCTGATAACTGGAGATCAGTCTTTGAAATAACTATAATGGTATTGCCCATTTCAGGACCACAGCATCTTAATGGGGTTCAGTTCCAGTCTTCCATGAGATCATGACCAAAATGTTTAGTCCATCCCTTTTGAGCCATTCAGAAGTGGACTCTGCTGGCATCACTGTTGCTTGCTGCATGACCCAGTTGCACTTGTGTTTCGACTCACATACTGCTGATCTGACATTCTTCTTCAGAATTTTCTTTTTGGTAGAGAGAAGAGTTCATGTTTCCCTTGATTATGTGAAGTCACCCTGGCCCTGAAGCAGCAAACATCGCCACAATATTCTACTGTGTTTGCTTTACACCAGTTGTAATGGGATCCCTATCTTCCAAAAAGTTCAATGTGACTATCCGTACATAAAATACTCTCCCCAAAGCTCTGAGGTTCTTAAAGCTGTGTTGGGGCTTAATTCATATGTGTTTGGGGGTTAGCAGTGGTTTTCTCCTCACCACTCTCCCATGCCACTTTTGCCCCGTGTCTTTCGAATAGTGGAGCCATGAAAACTGAACTTTAGTTTCTGCAGTTCCTTGGACATTTTCTTTGGATCTTTTGTGACTTCCTGAATGAGCCTTCTCTATGCTCTTGGAGGAATTCTGGAAGGTCAGCCACTTCTGGGAAGGTTCACTATTGTTCTCCATTTGTAGATAATGTGTCTCTCTCTGTCTGTCTCTTTGTGAATCTCTGCAGTCCAAGAACCATAGAAATTACTTTGTAACCCTTCCCGGATGGATGTATTTCAATTGTAATCTTTGTTTTATATTGAATTTTGTTTTTGACCCAATTTAGACTTATATTCACGCAAAAATAGAAGAAACTAGGAGAGGGTCAAGTACTATTTCCTAACACACTGTATATTACACTGCCATGAGTTAATAGTTAACCCCTGTAGTTTTCTGTTGTATAATATTCCTGCGTGGTTTGTCCGTTTGTAAGTTTGTGGTTACATTTATCCTTTACCAACACGTTCATTTTATTTTGTGCAAGTAATCTTAATGGCATTCCTACAACTTTCTAATAATCCCCTTTTTAGCCAAAGGTTTCACACTTGGGCCACAATTCAACTCTATCATTCCCACCGAATGACTATTACCCACTTTACCATCTGGAGCGTCAATGGATAACAGCTGTGCTCATCAACTGACCACATTAAACTTATTAAGATGGTGATACATCTTAATCATTACCTTATTATAATAGAATAGAAAAACGTTATTAATCCCCAAAAGGGGAAATTAAGTCGCTGCAGCAGCTCCAGGATACAGGTATTCTAAAGGTGACTAAACATTTAGACATACTATATAATACGGCATCCCTTAGTCATGTTTAGATAAACATAATATATAAACTATATATATATATAACATATACCTGCATATACATACATATACCATTATCATCTTGCTGCTGTCTTTCTAAATACGATTCTCTCCATCCAGTTCTTTCATGCTGCTGGTATGTGGGTCCTCCACCTCCTCATCTCCATCCAGTCCTCGCAGAACAATCAACCCATATAATCATCAGTCATAGCAGACTTATAAGCCGCCACCAACAGTATCCAGCACTAACTCACTCACTAGCTGACTGACTCACTAATTCACTAACTTACTAATACACAAAAATTAAATAACTAACTCACTCGATAACTAACTCACCAAGTCACTTACTAACTCATTAATGCACTAACTGACTGACTTAATAACTAACTTACTTACTCAATAACTAACTGATATAAAAAGTAACTTCAGTCGCTCACTCACCCACTCACTGATTGACTACCTAACTATCTAACTAACTTTCATTCACTAACTCACTAAGTGACTGACTCACCAGAATTCACTCATTCAGTGACACTAACTCACTAACGCGGATTAATTAATTGACTGACTTACTCAACGTGTCACTTACTAACTCGGTCACTAACTCATTAACTAACTCACTCACTCATCAACTAACTGACTTTATGAATAAATAAGTTAACATGGAGGCTTACCCTTAAAATTCCCACAATACTCCAGTGAGCGCTGAGCTGTTTGGGGGAGTTGCGTTCAGGGGAGGGCTCTGTCGGTGGGAACGGCCTCATGACGTGTCTCTGTTGACAGTAGTAATGAGTCCACGCACACCCATCCACGCACAAACACTCCCGCTGAGCTGCCAGTGATCCTGCCCGCGTCTCCGCGCTCCTCCATCCCGGCGTCCTCTTCGCTCCGCGGCGTCTCTGCTCCGCGCGTCCAGCTGTGCGCTCCTCTCTCTCAGCCGCTCCACAGACCGACGCAGAGCCCGAAGCTGAACGGCCCAAACACAGACAGAGCGGAACGCAGGAGGATTCAGGAATATGGCTTGTAAAGCTACGGGACATCTGAACTTGTCGGCGGAACAGATCCAACTTCTGGAGGATAATTTCAAAAAGATCAGCAAGCATCCGAGTGGGATGACGCTCATGCTGATCGCTGCAGAGTGCAGACTGACAGAGGAGGAGACCCAAGTGAGTCAGAGAAAAAAATATTAGTGCGTGTTGATGTCCTCAACTGGTAGAAGAGATGTGAAATTAAAGATATTAGACTGAGGTGCATTTATTCTTGTTGCTTAATGCCTGTCCTATCATATAACATTGAGCAGGTCATATTAATGTACAGATTAATTATCTTCTGGTTCATTAGGAACTTCTCGGGAATCCCTTCACATTTAATCGTGATTCAAGCATGTTGGGGCTAATTTGAAAAAAAAAAAATTATTTTCGAATTTGGTGATCATCCCCTATGGAACTTTCAATTTTCCTATTATATTTATACACTGATATTGTAGTGTGGCACCTGCTGAAAAAGATGACCTCAGTAAATGTGCTTTGTTACTTCCCATGACAACAATTTGAAGAGTTTTGCTGGCAAAACAAAACAGGTGGCTCAGAGGCAGGAAACTCGACTTTAAGCTATTATATAGTTCAAAAGGTGCACTGGTTGTTGTTGTGAGAGAAACACTATGTTAAGCTACATGTGGATATTTCACTGTTTTTTTTATAGCAGACTTAAAATGTCTGGAGTCTCACCTAGAACTTGTCATGCAAAGCTGAATGGAGGAGGTCTGTGGACAGTGTCAGTGCTCAGGGCGATCCCAGTCAATATTCCTGTAAAAGGGTGTGATGAAATGAAGCTCTCTTCTCTGTGTAAACAGTGACTACGAAGACAGCAGTGGCCCATTGATCGCCACTGGAGCACATCCAGGCTATTTTTCTTGATGAAGTCATGTCAGCGTTGAGTTTCCCACAGCTTTTGTTTTCATCTTTTGGAAGAGACTGTTGGTCACGCTCACAAACATTGTTTGCAAAGGTGACTTCAAGTTGGTGGTTTGAGGGAAAGATCGTCTATCAATCAAACTGTGAGGGTAGGGCATTTGGGGACTGTCACTGCCTGTGTTTTTATGCTTCTTAATTACTGAATCAATCACCAGCAGTTTAACAATTTTAATATTACATTTTTTTACATATCCGTAAAATTGCAGACACTCGTGTTTCAACATCTGATGTATTGGGTATTTATTTATTATGTGTGACAGAACATTGAATAGCCTCTAATTTTGTGCTGTTTATCGCACATAACTTACTGGCTTCAGGACATCATTACGGTCGTCCTACAGAACAAATAAGTCGATTAATTGTCAAATCAAGCTGAAGATTCACCTAGCAACAATAGTCATTTTTCAGCACAAGCTGAAACTTTTAGCTATTTGAACAATCAACATCAATTCTTTACCTTGGGAACAGTCCTTTTGGAAAAAAATAAAGTATCCCAAGGTCTGCTTGTGAGCTTTTTTCCAGAGCTTTCAGCCTTATTGTCATCAGTGGAATTTTGCACAAATTCCAGATTTATTACTCATTCCCAGGGAGCATGGAAGAGAGAAAGTATTTAAAGGTTTTTGGGGACAAAACACCTACTCTCTAAGTCTTTATGAATTTTCCCTGGAAGACATTGAGGGTCTCATGTTAAAGTTTGTTAGGGCTACAAATTAGAATGAATTGTGATATGCAGTAAAGTAAATGGAAGGATATTTTTGAGAAACTAAAGAAATAGTTAGGATGTTCTCAATAAAATAAATTATTTACAAAACACTGATCATTGCAGCTCAAGGGTTTATGAAAAACTTTCACTCCAGCAGGAAATAGCCAAAGGACTGCAGCTTATAAGCAAACCATTATTGTCAAGAATTCTAGTAGGAAAACTGCCAATTATTTAAAACATCCCATTAACACTGAGGTATTTAATCTCCACCACCTCCCGTCTCAAACATGTAAACACTCCCACCATCCCTCCATCTGAGGAATGTCTTGGGTCTACTGTAAAATCTGTGCAACTGTCACATCAGGAGCCAGATGCAAAGTTGTAAAACATCCAGCTGTAAAACTATTCAGGCACATTTAGTATCATTCCTCTGATAGATGGATCACTGTAAAACCACTGAGCTGTTCAGGAACCAAGAGATTCTGGTGAACTGGAATTTGGAAATAAAAAACTATCTTTTTCTGGATTTGGCAGGCGAACCATGTGACTATTTGCTTTAATGGATTCTGGGAGGTGAAGATGCAAATTTGAGGCAAATTTCTTTGCGTTCATGAGGCTATCAGATGGGTTAGCATAGCTCTCACACAGCATTGAACGAGTGTTCCTCCCAGGAAAGTGAGTACACCTCACCAGTTAGTAATTCATGTACAGTAGGTTGCATACTTGCTTGTCACTGGTTTTTCCACTTCGTCTCAACAAACCAGTTCCTCTACATTTCACAGAATATACCTAAGTTGTACAGGAAAAAACAAACAAATCTGATAATCAAACTGTATAAACAGGTATATCAGATACCAGCTGCAGTTGTAGCCTGTTTGTGTAGGTGTAGCAGGTGGCAGCATTCTTATGCCAAAACACAATTTTGGGTTGCAGTTTGGTGCCCAAAGAGTGATCAGCTCCACTGATTTAGTGCTGTGTTATGCCATATATGTGTGAGACAGATGAGTGTAAAACTGGACCTAGTGTGTGACCTAGTAAAGCTTTTGTTGCCTCTGCCAACATCACCTCTATGAAACTACACAAAGAAGGGTGGTGTGGTTCACTGTAGCTCTCTTTCACCACCAAGGCGATTCCAGGGTAGTTTCGGAGTCAGAGGTTCCTTGCATTCATACGTCAAGAAAACTGTCTCTCTGCCAGCAAAACTGGTGCCAAAGTGGAACCTGGCACCAAACCAAACTTCTGGTCTAGATACAGCTGTGTCACTGGCCCAGGAGTGAGATTATCATGATAATCATAACTTTGTGACTGCATTTTTTAAAACACAGATACTGTAGCATAGTGGAGATGAAAATTATAAAGTTGGATATGATCGGGGTTTTTGGTCTGTTAGTTCTTCGTATTTGTACATGTTTCATGAAACCCTTGCTGTCCACACGTTGCAATGTATTTAATGGCCTCACCGACCACCACCAAATGCACTGTTGCCTCCGCCTTTGCTGCCTTATGTTACTGGAATGTTATTGCAACCTCCCTTACCATCATCATTTTGTTGCGTTTGACTCATAACTGCCATCTTCTGGCTGTGTCTATGCCACAAGCTTTCCTGGGGAAAAGGAATCAGTACATAATGATGTGGCTTTAGAATGTCTTCATTGTAATGATGTGGCTCTAGTACCTCTGTGATCTTATGACGAAGCTCTAGTACCTCTGTGATCTAATGACTAAGCTCTAGTGTTTCTGTAATATAATGGCATGGTGCGAGTACATCTCTGATGTAATGACATGGCTCTGGTGCTTCTGTGATGTAATGACACGGCTCTGGTGCTTCTGTGATGTAATAACATGGCTCTGGTGCTTCTGTGATGTAAGACATGGCGCTAGTATCGCCCAGACGCAATGACGAGCTTCCAGTGCTTCTGCAATGTAATGGAATTGGCTCTAGTACCGCGCTGACGCAATATTTGGCTCTAGTGCTTCTGTGATATAATGACATGGTTCCTGTACATCTCTGATGTAATGACATGGTTCTAATAGCGCTCTGACGCAATGATGTGGCTCTAGTGCTCCTAGTAGTTCTAGACATGCTCTGTTTGGACAGTGCCTTCAGATTAGATTTGTTGTGATTTGTCGTTATATGAATAAATGTGACTTGACTCGACTTATTAAGCCGACACCAAAATTTCTCAAGCACCAGCCTAGAACCAGTAACTGGTTCACTTTGGTGGAAAAGTCCCAGACACACACCTCCTAAATCTTCCTTTGTTGATCCAACAAACCAACGTGTTTCATGTGCGTAAGTAACACAACATTGTTCTGTTCAGTACATAGAAGTATTATAATAGAACAATAAATATGTGTTTGTCACATAAATCATGAAATATTGCCAATTTTGTTCTCTGTATTTGACCCATCAGTGGGCAGCTGTGTATAGTAAACGGCGAGCAAGTTGGGTTTAAGGGTCTTGCTAATGGACACTACAACATGTACGTGCACGAAGAAGACAGGTTAATGGATCCTAAATGGCTCCATCCCTCATGATTTAGTATTCCATTTCAACGTCACCACGCCTACATCAACCTGTAAGTGAGAGATATTTCCCTCCACTGATCCTGCATTTATACCTTTGGCGTCCACACAGACCCAAATAAAAGTCCTGCCAAGCAGCTGATCATTATATTCATGTTTGTGACATTTTCTACTGTAATAAAGGGCTGGGGGTTGTGTTGATATGAGGTCAGATATTTTGGATGACATGCCGCTGTGTATCTACTTTAATCTGTTAACATCGGTGCGTAAATGGAAAGTAAGCCCAGAGGCTTACAAAGATGTGAAGAGGGGTAGGTTGTTCTGCCCCCAAGTCAGTAGTAGAGGTAGTTACAGAACCAAATCAGAATTCTTATGAGCCAAGAGGTGGTAGAACAGGGTGAGGGGCTCTGGCGTTATTGAAGATATATTATGTCCTATGGCCTTCATCCCTGAGATCTAAAAAGCTAGTCAAAGTTAGCAGCTAACTCACTGAAGTTGACAATCCAAAATATCTTAAGACTGGGTTGAAAATGCGGGACCAGGATTTAATTACCCTCACTAACAAACATCATTTTGTTGTTTATGTTGCTGCTTGTGATACATCATGCCACTTTTTCTTACAAAAAGCTAGTATGCTACTGAAATAATCACACACCGTTGCTGCATTATTCTAGCAGTGATTTATTCAGTGTAAGTAAAGAATGGCGACATAAACGATGGTGGTATTCCATGATCTGTGTAAAATAAGCAGGGAAACATCAAAATTACACTTAAATATACACATTTTCTGAAACCCTACTCAGAGTTTCAATGGGTCGTGTTTTATTCCTTAACCGATAATCAACCCCCTTTAAAGGATAAGTTAAACTTTTTTTAAAATCTGTCTTAGTATAATATTTAGCCGCATAAGTACCATTTCAATAAAAGCTTAAAAGTTTATTTGTAGAAGACATTCCTGCCCATACCACTTATATATATCCTGCACTAGTATGACTAGGCCGTGTGCCAAAGCTAATGTACTAATGAAGACTCAGCCGTCAGAAGGACCCCTCTGCTGTAAAACATCATTGAAAAACTATCGACTGGAACAAAAAAGGACTTTGGGCTGTCATTACTAGAAGAGTAGAAGAGTTGGCTTTGTCCACTGACGTTTATGAATGAAGTTTCTCTGCCTCCATAGAGGCAATGATAAAGGTTTGTTAAGCCAAAACTGCACCATGCTGCTCCTTATTCCTCTTCCAATTCCATTGACTGTGTCCTCTATCGTAAACAAAGGCAGGGGAAGCTGGACCAACCTGTCAGGGGAAGCCTGGCCCTGGGTGAGGTAAAGATCTGGCCCCTCATCAAAAGACCTGAATTCCATTCCTGCTGATGATTTCTGAGTCTTTTTTCTTCTTCCCTTCCTGCCTCCATAGAGTGTTTTGGACCTTCAAACAAAGCCCTCATTAGAAAAAGGTTGAGCTGAAGAAACACACCCTGGTTACCACTCCCCGCTCCGCATTAACAGCATGTATTTAATGCGATCCAGCCTCTGCAAAGCATGTTTGAGCTCCATTCATGGCCCATTTCACTTGTTTTCAGTCAAAGACACAAATGTAGAGTCAAGTTTGAAAGACCTTGTTATGTAATCCGGTGTGGGTTAAAGGGAAAAAGTGAAACAAAAACCATTGTACAGCTCAGCAGGATTCTAAATCAAACCATTATCGTTCATGTGCATAATTGCTTTAAAAGACGTTCAAGGATCTTTTGTACTGCAGGAAACTAGAAACAAAACAAAATAAACCAACTGAGTTCCATTCAAAATGTGGAAGGGAACGTTTTATTTTGAAAGAATAAATGTGTTACCTTTATGAAAGAAATGATCCTGAATTACAAACATATAAAACACAGATGGCTGCATTAAAAGAAAGGACGATCGGTTGTAAATCTCATGACTGAAAACATAAAACCTTTTTCTTATGCCAGACACTCGTCTCACACAGCCCACCAGGGTCTCCAGCCTGCCTGAATCCCTCACTTTCCCCTTGGCGTTATCAAGATGATGTCAGCAATGTTGTGAATCCCTTGACAACATGAACTGCAAAACAGAAATGCACTGGGAAGGGGGTGTGTTGAGGTGCTGCGTGGTCATCATCTGGTCAGATTTTCAGAGTAACAGTAGTTGGTGGAGCTGTCAGAGCGCAGACAGCTTTTGCTGGGAACTGGATCCACAGAATATGGATAACAGAAGCACCATCGGCGGTCTCTGTTTAAATTGGATGAAAACATCTGAGGTTAGCCTGATATAGTTTCGCCTTGGGGTCGCTGCTGGGTCACATGAGTCGGAGGCCACATTTATATCCACTGACTAACATGACTGCAATGCATTTCTGAAATCTATTCTCTATAGATGATAACACAACAAAGTTTAAGTAACCTGAAAACCACTGCTCTGAAGATATGTGCAACGTCCCGATGTTTCCCTTCAACTCGGACCCTCCTGAAACCTTATTAATAGTTAGCAAAATAGTAACTCTACTTTGAGATTATGTTTCTATGTCATGAAATACCTTTCCGTCGTCCTATAAATACTATAAACACAATACACTCATGCATGCTTTGTATGACATCTTGCACAAAACAGAAATTTCAATGTTGACATCTTACCTTAGCTTGTAACCCTGATGATACAAACTATTTACCAACATATCCTGAATTCAGTTTAAATTGATGAAAGCGGAAGAATATGAAAGTATGAAATCTTACAAACTTAGTCACCACCATCAAACTTTATTTCATTAAAAACCTATTTATACAGCCCTTTGCAAACCGTTTTCATGCTTTTCAAGGCACTTTACATAATTAATTAATTGATTTGATTAATGAAGCAAAAAGACATTAAAAGGAATGTAACGATATAGAGACTAATGAACATCATTTTAAACCTATAAACAACAACAATAAAAGATGGGTTGTTAAGACAAGAAATATTAAAGAGAAATAAAGATAACAATTAAGAAAGCGAAAGAAGACAAGAGAATGTAATAATGAGATTTGACACAGAATATGTAATTATTATAATGAATTGAACTATATCAAGTTAATAGTAAATCAAGTGAAACATAATCATAGCAGAACGAAAATAGCTTAGAATTTGTAATGACTAACAGTAAAAGGTAGATCACTTAATGTTAGCCTACTAACTTCCATATTACTCTACTTGTATGTTGAAATCCTTCCCAACATCACATTAAAGTCCCCAAATTCTACACTTCCTGGATGTACTGGATACATTTTATTAATTACTTAGGCTAGGTTAACGTTTCAATGATAAAATGCATTAAATGTTAAAAGCTAATTTCGGCTTAGGATAAAGATGTTTCAGGTAACATGCTAAACTACCCTGATGAGTAGAATATGTAAGAATGTTGGCGATAGCATGCTACATGCCACCATGTGTTTACGTTCTGTTCAGACGATGGATAGTGCTGATGTTGTAATACAAAAATGCAAAATGTTATACACTTAATGTTAGTATATTAGTTACAATATCGAATTCATTTGATGTTAACATGCAAATGCTTTAATCCCTGGTGCTATATGTGAGGTGACGTTGGGAGTAAGCATACATTTAATAGTATAACTTTTTAGGCTATGCTACATGGATATTAGCATGCCAATAGTTGATTAATAAATGCAGAGGACTACATGTCAACATTCTGTAGGCCCATATTCAATTTGGTTGAATTGTTAACATCGAATATAATCAATTTGGTTGCCATGGAAGATAAAATGCAAAATATGGAAAGCTTAATGTTTGCTTATTGGATTTTAACACACGGAAATTAGAATTCCAAATTACTACTTGCTTATATCAACATATATCAAGATCAGTAGCAGTTTAGGCAACATACAGTTTGATTGATAAACTGCAACATTTTCATGGTAAATGTTGGTTTAGTTAACTTTCTGGGCTATTAACATGCTAACCTTAGCTTTGTTTTTGAATATGGTTCCAATGTGTAGGCTATAATCTTTTAACTGTAGGTATTTGGGGCACATGCTATGCTAAGTAACAAAGCACATATAAACAGAACTATCAGGTTGCCGGGTTTAAAATCACTCAGAGAAGGGAGATGAGTCTCAGGGATCGTTCTATAATAGTCGTGTGTGTAAATATAAGCAGTGGCCCGCGGATGAGATAACAATGCATTTGAAGAGCCCGTTAATTTCTTCAAATTGTTCTTGAAAGTAGAAGAACTCCACCTGTGTAACTGATCAGGAATATTTAGGTCAGAGGCACCAGTTACCTCATCGCTCGTCTTTCAGGCTCTGCAGCACTTTGTTCCAAACTAACACCCTGCCCTTCTTTTTGTTTGTTTCCTGCAGGAATGGTTTAAGCTACGTAACGCACAGTGGAGAAAGGAGGAGGGTCTTCCAGCTAAAGAGAAATCAGTGTTGGACTGAGGCTGAAAAATCTGCTGCTGATTTAGTTTCTCCTGGACAAACTGACCTAACAACCATTTCCTCAAACAACTCCCCCTCTGTGTGCATCTCTTTTTAGTATCTATGAAGCTATTTTGACTTACTGTATGGAATGTGAAGGTATTATTGCCAATATAATCGCCATGTTTACAAAAATAAATCTTGTTATCAGAGGTTAAAGTGGCTTGAGTGTGCTCCGAGGCTACTGTACCGCCGCGGTTTCAATTCACAAAGGAAGCAGAGTTATACAATTGTGGGGATCAAGTTTAGAAAGGGTGGAGGGCTTTGGGACAGTATGCTTTTGTTTTCAGGCTTTGTTTATATGTATATCTGTCAGCAGGGAGCAGTAGCTGGATGACGAGCTGTTCACAGGACTATAAAAGATGTAAAGGCTTGCTGAGATTACAATGGATGCTGCTGGAATCAGCCGCTATTATCCAGAAAGTATCCAAGCACAAATCTGAAACACATCCAATAGTATGGGATGGGGAAGGTGTGAGGCAAATAGAGGTAACTGAATGGCATCACGGGCTAAACAAATGACAGGTGATGTCATTGCATTGTCTCTTTTCCCACATCTGACCACTCTGCTAAAAGGATGTGAGTAGAAAGTTAGAGCTTCATGCCTCAACAGTATTTTGTATTTCTATCTACCCCAATGGGATTTGGAAAGGATTACTGTGTGCGGTCACCCCTGTTTGTTTGTCCAAAAGATATCTAAAAAAGATTTTAACCAATTTGGGTGAAGCATTGTGTGAGGAAAAAACTTTTTTTCTAACATTTTGCCAATATAATGAGAAATATGTCCCTAAACTAAGTAATACCAAGGCATGACCAAACCTTGATGTTCCACCACTTAATGCAATTGGATCCAAATCCAAACCATAATCCCGATCTGGGAGATTATATAAACCATTCATCCATAACAATAAAACTACCTGTTGGAAATTGTGTATGTCCCCATTTGTTTCGGACACCTTGCTATCAGAACAAGTATTAGCTTTTTCCATAATTTGTCCTATATTAGCTCTTCTGTTGGAATAGAACTCTATTCGTGTCTCGAAGAGTTTTGGGTATCCTTTCAAACGTTCACCAGCTGTCCTTCCTTAGACTACTTTGGTAGGTGCTCACCTTTGCAGAGCTAGGACTCACAACTAAAACTGCTGTTCTGGAGATGTTCTAACCCACTTGTCTACCCATCAAAATTTTACCCATGTCTGAGTTGCTCAGGTCTTTTATTTCTTCCCATTTTTCATGTTTACAACACATCTACTTGCTGCCTAGTACATCTCACCCACTGACAACTATCATTGTAACATGATATTATTCACTTTACTTGGTCATAATATTATAGCTGATAAGTCTGTATTTGGGGCAATATGTATTGGGTAACAATATGGTAAGGGAGTATGACTCTGTCACCAGGACTCAGGTGAGGTAATGCAGATTACAATGCTAGGAGTTGGTTTCTTCTTAGTTTGGCAGATCTGAGTAGAGCAAAGCCGTCATGGTGACATCACCATAGTGTGTGTAATGCTTGGTGAAATGATGCAACAGCTGATTTAATATTTTCCAGAGAAATTGAGCAGAAAGATCCAAGACAGCAGTGAAACGGTGCAATCAGTAGATATATAATCTGTATGGAGGGGAAATCGAGTACGTCTTCTTCCGCTGCTCCTTTTTCATCCAAATACAATTAAAGTAACAATTCATGCCATAATCAGGAATACACATTTTATCTGCAGTGTTATCTAGCAATCAAGATCAGTGTGAATTGCTGGATTTTGTAGAAAAGGACAGTAGACATGTCTGCCTTCTATTGAATATAAATTAACTGGCATTTTTGGTGCTTGATGTACCAAAGATAATAATAATACTAATAGTTGGAGAAACACAACAGCGACATCTCTCTGCATGTATCATGACCTTTTGATTTATATACAGCCTTGTCGAGACCGTGTAGTCTATGAGTAGATGCACATTTCTTACTGCATGGTGTTTAGATGTAGTTTGGTAGTAATGACAGAGTTCCCACATGAAACTGCTCAAATAAAAGTCCTGGAGTTTATCTTAAGTAACCAGGACATTGTTGTTGTGTTTTTGACATGTTTGTCTTTTTGTTTGTTTGTTTGGCTACTTTGAACGCAAAACTAAGCAACTCACTCCAAAACAATCTTGGTCGATAAATAACATTACACGGGGAATAGGAAATGTTTTTGTTTTTTTGGGGGGTGAACTGACTCAAATGAGCCACACTGTTAGACTTTCATTGGCATGAACACACAACCATAAATGTATTCTGACTCTAAGTCACATACACAATCCTGCTGCCCAAAATACTCACTAAAGTGCAAAATATTGATTAATCTGCTTCTGAAAATAGTCATATACTCAATAGTCCCCTGACTGTGTTTGGTCTCCTAACATCTACACGGACCAACTAGGACATTACTATTTGTTTTGACTTCTGGTTTTGATGTTGATCTTTTTGTGGGATCAAAAATAACGTGAAAATACTGAACACCTGACATTTCTTAAACATTTCTTTAACATACATTTTTATAGTGCAGAGTCCAGTGTCTTAACAGGAAGTTTTAAAAATATAAAGGTTATGATACTTTATGGAAGGATGTTGGTCAGAAGAAAACCGTCAAGATTTTGGTATGGATTAAAAAAAAAGTCTTAATTCCTTAGACACATTTTCTCTGTGCAAAAACCACAGGATTACTTTCCATGAAACTCTGAGGGGGGGCTGGGTCATTGGTCAGGCAAATTGAACAGACATGTGGACGATTGTTTTTCTTTGGCTGAGGTATGCAGAGATCACGTTAGTTGTGATTTATGTTTTTTATTGAAAATGAGTTATTGCCAACAGTTTTAAAAATGTTTTGGCCTTTTGTCACGTTTTACTGTGGCTAAAATAATGCTCTACACTTATTTCAGAAAAAATCAACCTAACATTCACACATTCATTCATACATATTTATATTATATAATTATACATATTCAAGGAAGATTCCAGCTTTATAGGATCTTCATCCATAAAATAAGGTATTTTTTGCTTCTCCACAGAAGGACTGCAGGGATTTTAGTTTATTCATCAACCGGCCAATTGATCATCTCCACAAGAGAACACACACCATATTTTCTGGTATATTGATATACATCAGTAACAGGTTTACAAAAAAACATTTTTGATATTAGGAGGATTCTTAATTCTTTGGAATTGGTTTGTCGCCAACACTTTGCCAGTATTTCAAACAGCTACAGTATTGTGCTTGATAACAAAGAGTGAGGGCTTCTTTCTAAAGCTGCCAGAAAACCCGTTGAACAAAATATACAAGGGTCAATTTCTAGAAAACTGGGTACAAAATTCTGAGATGTTTTTCCAAATGCTGTGCCAAATGTTTAAATTTTACCCAAAACCATTAAATTATTTAATCAGATATTTGCTTTTGTACAAATTTTGCCATAGAGGAATGACATCAGACGACCCGGTATGAAAAAGTGAAGCTTGAGAAAGTGAGTGTGTTGTTTTACAGTAATCTTGAGCATTCTGTATGTGAAGAGATTGAGGGAGGATGGAGAAAGTGAGCGAGGAGGAAGTTTCGTGCCAAAGAGCCTGGAGTGAAAACGCACCGACTGTAGGAAGTTACTGCACAACGAGCTCAACAGAAACCAAGATCCCTGAGCCAACAGGTAGTTCAGCCGCTCATAAAACACACTGCTTCCTTTATGGGCTGCAGCGACAGAGTGTTTACTCTGGCATCTGTTACACACATATGACCACACACTAATAAATTCATCAGACAAGAACACTGATCCATGCTGAATAAAATTCTTGCAGTTTAGAAGTTTTCATTTTTGACTAAATGGCCTCACTTTGGCAGCTTTTTCTATTTGCTTATGTGAGTATTTGAAACCCGATGTGTGGAAAAACATAACACACACACTCACACAGACTCACACTCATACTCCAATGCTCACACACACACACACACACACTTTGTGGGGTCTGTTTCCTGATCCTGCCGATATTTCACCTGTTCTGCTGAAAAACAAGCCTTTATGTTTACAGTGTGCACACACAGACTTGCACACACGTACACACAAACACGTACGCTCACACACACACACACACACGCAAAAGCTCACAAATACCCACACAGTTCGTAGTTCACAGTTCCACAGTTCCTTTCCCATTTCTTCATAAATCACTGTTTAATCTTACAAATTTGACTTATACACACCATGAATAGGTTAACAGTTATATCAGGAACCATATGACAGACTGTCTAAACCTTCAAGAGTATTAAAATGAGGATGATTTTAATGGTGTGCTGCCGCTGACTGGATTAAATTAGGTGGGAGGAGGCTGGAGAAACTCTGAGGGATTCCACACAGACTCAGGGATGGCAAGAAAATTTGCTTGTGTAATAGAAGACTCTGGAAAGATTAGTTAGTGACTAAACCTCTTTACTCAAGATGAAGTGAAAATGGAAAGTTTAAAAGCAAAAAGTAGTCATTGAATGATTGTATGCAAATTAAACTGAGCCTCATGTCATATTTGATATAATATCAATAGTTTGAGCATTCATGATGTCACGGGGTTAAACAAGTACACTGTGCAATCCTTCCAAATCCACAGTAGTAGTAAAAAAAGTTAAGTAGTAGTAAATAAGCAGATAAAGACTATAAAAAGGTCTTTAATGATGAGACAATATGTACATAACAGTGTGTTATAGAGTTTAGATGAAGTTGCTGCAGTAATGATGGCAATTAGGTGCATAATGTTCATCTATTGTCTGATTTGTGCTGATGTAGGACTGTGTATGTGTGTGTGATGTGCACTTTTGGGTGCATTGTGTGTGCCTTTAATCTATGTATGTATATTAATTAAAGAATTAGGAACTTTATTTCGTCTTCTATGGCGGCCTCCTACAATCAAAAATGTAATCAGAGTAAATGCCCCTTATTTAAAGAAGAATGGAGGGGATCGAAAAACACGGACATCCCATCAATTTAGCTGTCTTCTGGACATCCCGTCTGTCCTTCAAAGAGAACTTAAAGGGCATTGCCACATTTCAATGAGCCTCTCTTCTTTATCATTGTTTTATATAGCATCATTGACATCCCTGGATCTACTTGCCCCAATGTTTGCGTTCGCTCTGTCATCTTATTCACCTTTAGAACAAGCCAGCAGCCATTTGGGAAAAAAATCTGTCTTTCTTGAATTGTTGGGTTGGTCTTGTGGAGCATCCCAGGTGAAATATCCCTGTTTGTTGATAATGTCATACACCAAGACCCCATCCATAGTCTAATCCTCCATAATTTGTCAGTAATAAAATTAAGAAACAATCGAATAGTTTGAACCCGGCATTAGAGTTGCCTTTTGTTGTGATCAGCACAAGACACACAAAAGTCATGTTGTGTAATTCACATCTTGATATACCATGACTGTCAGGTGGATGGATTATCTTGGCAAAGGATAAAAGTTCATTAACACACAAATCGTTGCTTTATGTGTTTTATGAGCATGAAATCTTTGAAAAGTTAACTTCATCTTGTTCAATCTAAAATGTACCCATATTTTATTGCTTTTAAGGAATCCAAAGGTCATGAAGCCCTGATGGTGCAACATCAGCGGCCCTGATCCTGTATGATGGAAACGATGTTCCTCTGGACTTCTCTCTCTGGAGTCATTCCATTGAGAGGATGATCCGAGCATCTGATGCTTTTCCATAAGAGCTGATGAGAGTGTGTGCAGAATTTGAATAGAGTCTGGTTTTGTCTGTTGCTAAGAGGACTCTGCAGAGCTGTGAGGAATCTGCCATTTAGAGATCGCCAGGCTGAGTCAGTGTCACTTCATGCAACCTGACATTTTATTCCACTTAATGTGACAATAGTATGAAGACGTCATTGACATGTTTAACCGCCAGGATCTTCTCTATCTCTTTGTCAGGTAGTGTCGGTTTTCTTGTTAGCTAAACTACTCAATAAAAAGAGTAACATTTTCAGAAAGCCTGGTTGATTAAATATTTGGTGTGGAACCAGAATGAGAGGCAGATGCAGGACTTTTTAGTGACTTTTCTTATCGTTGCAAAATAGCGCTTTTTCTAAACTAATAACCTGCTTAGTGGACACAAAATGGGTAGGGTTGGTCTATCGGTCAGGAAAGCAGATCAGGAGGATGTATGCACTCAACTGAATGCCAGTCGATACAGTTACTGTATGAAACTCATCGTCTGGTTATCTATATTCCAGAAATAAGATGCAAATGTGGCCTGAATAAAGACAATAACCAGAAAAACTATAGAGCAGCACAGAAGTCCCATTTTCATCATAAATTCATCTCATTGTTCAGTAAGTCACTTAATATTACAAACGCCTAAAACTGCTTCTTAAAATGTCCTACAACCTGAGGGGATGAATACTCATTTTTTGCTTTCGCCGAGCTGCAATGTACGGAGCTCCCTGAAGTCCCTTTTTGAATTTAAAAAAGTCTTGTGCTCACAGGCTATTATCTTTCGCGAAAAATCTAATTATCATGTAACAAGAATATTATCTTGTGCGCACAAAATAAATTCGGCATTGCAAAGGCAGGCCTGTTCTTTGAAAACCACTAGCGTAGCTGCTGCCTCTTGTCTTTCATAATACACAGTCAGTAATTCCTGCTGATGACAATCCCGTATCCCGTAATCCCTGTTAGAATATGATTCTGTAACTTATTTGTTCTGTTCATGGCTTAAGCACATACTTAAATTTAAGCATTGTGGCAACAATGTGTATGTGTTCTGACTTGATGAAAGTAACGTACACTCCGTCCCCCGCAATGTGTGTTTCTTAAACCAGTTGTATGGCATTCCAAAGTGAAAATGATGCCTGGTCAGCCCATGTGTTAAATGGTGGCTTTGTTTGGATTAACAGTAAATCAATAAGTTACTATTTTGCGCACAAGATCTTTTTTTTTCTCTCAAGGGTCTTCGGGGGCTTCATAGCAATTCAAAGCAATCGATTGTAAAATAATAATAAACTGAGACAAAACAGGAGATAAAGTTCCCCCTCCTAGCTGGTTTGTCTGCCATGAGTCTAATAATAGACTAATGAGCTCTTCTGATTCAGCTGTATGTCTTCAGCTACAATTAAAGTTTCCATGGCGACATTTACTGATACAAATCATTCTGACACTGGGCCTGAGAGGAAAGCAGAGACTACACCCAAACAACTGAGGCGCATAGAGAAAACAGTAGTTCATATTGTTGATCTGACCTCATTCTTGCTCTCCCGAGAAGTTGCTGAACAAGTTACTGTATGATTCATCAGAATTGAGTTAAAAAGTGTCAAATTAAAAAAGATAATAATGAAAGCTCTCTAATTTAAAATCTTCTCTCATTCATGATGAGAACCTACGGAGCAGTTTGTTGCTGCTAAATGTCAGCCAAAATAAAAAGGCTGTTAGATTCCGTACTGGCATGATGAATACCTGTCAAATATTTTCCTACATCTCTATGTAAAAAGTATTGAAAATTGTGGGTATGGGCACAATTTATCTAAGTGATTTTTAGAATATTGATGCAGCTCCTCCCCTCTCCATTCTGACCATGAGCTCACACACTCTGTGACATCATAAAATGAAAATTCAGGAAATTATTATAGGAAAACTTATTTTAGGAAAACTTAAAGTTATATGAGTGAATATTATTTATTTTTTGACAGTTCAAGATTGTATTAAAGTTTTTAAGTTTGAATGGAGTTACAGAGGTAACTGATGAGGTCTGGGATGAGTGTTTGAGGTGTGTGCACGACTGTTGGGTTGATGTCAGACACAGATTTATTCGATTTAAAACAATGCATAGACTCTATTATTCCAAAGAAAAATTGCATAGCCTCTTTCCTGATGTTTCTCCTTGTTCTAACCAATATGGACAAAGAGAGTGTTGAAATTGAACTTAAATCAAATTAGACCTTTTGGTTAATTTTCTTCCTACCTATACACATTTTGAATTTTCTATTTACATATTCTATCTTACTGATATTAATTTAACTATTAAGAATATCTTTTTGTGTTTCTGTTCTGTAAGTTTTTGTGGAAAAATGTATTTAAAAAGAATATATTTTAAAAAAAAATGTCGGTATCAATGATATAAAAAGCAAATAATCAACAAGTTAGAAAATGAAAAAATATAGAATTTGTATAATTTCTAGGACAAAAAATGTGATATTTGACTGTTCTTTCAGAAACTTTAATAGAATCAATTAAAACAATCACAGCAAGAGTTGCTCTTAAAAGTGCACTGTGGAGTTTTTGACCACTAGCTGTGCTAAAGTGCAACTGGGTCCAAATTTTGTTTGTAATTGACCTATGCAATGAGTTTTGATGAGGGTCTCTGGATTTAAAGCATGGGATAACAACGGTCATTCAGCCTTTTTAGATTAATAAGTATTATTTGGCCCAAACTCTTTTCTATCAACACGCTCCTCCTCCTTGCATCTTGCAGTCCAAGGTCACGACTCCCATGGGTTTATCCCAGATTAGCCTCCAGCAGAACATGGATTCAATCCCCTTTCATGTGCAGTGAAGTTGAGGCAGGCCGGGCCACAAACCCACGTTTGCTGTCTCAGTGCATAGGTATTGAGCAATAATCAGTGACTTGATGCACACTGTAGTTGTGACCGAAAAAGAGAATCCACAAAAGAAAAATGCAGAGGTCATCCCTCCATACTGAGGCTCTGAGAAAGGCAGCAAATCTGACAGTGATATGCTTCATTGCTGATTGTCCATCTTCTCTGCTAAACTTTAAGGTCTGGGATTTAAAACTGCAACAATGCATACATTTAGTACAAACTTTTCATTCAAACATCTCCAGGAGGGCTCTTTCTCCAGACTATACTACATTATTCAAAATATCTCTTCTCCCTCTTCCAGCCATCTGAGACAGATGTCGAATGCTATCTGGCAGCCTGCAGTTGAGAGAATATACGTAGACCTCCAGTTCAAAGTATTGCACCAACAGAGGCTCGCAACAGATGAGCCAATGATGCCACACTGCCCCCGCCAGCCTAAAGCATATGTTCTTTTCCTGTCAGTCATTATCCCCATTCTGGTCCTGAGAACCTCTCTCAAATGTATAACACGACCGTTCCCCCAAACCCTGTGAATGTGCCAAATAAGGTTTTCTTCTTCTTCTATTTGGAGAAAATCCCGAAGGAGGAGCTGCTTCCAAGTAGACAGTCTAACTCCCTTAGCTTTTGCTTCCATCTTGGCCCGCGGGCTTATTCTCCTTAAGTGGAAAGTCAGGAATCCACTATTGTAGACTCACTGGGTCAATAATGTAGCAGCGCACCTTAAGTTGAAAGAACTCAGATTCCAAGATGCTTTAAAAGATAAAACTTGATATTGCAGTGCTTTCTGGACTATCTTAACATTGTGACCATTTTGATGGAACAGATTCTTGTGCAGACCCCGTTCATGATCCGGCTGGTTTTACTTTCATATTTCATTCAGGCAATCTCACCAAAAAGCTTAGTCTGACCTTAAAAACGTCCCGTCATCTTCACTTTCTTGGACTCGAATGCAGGAAAATGAAGGAACCATTGAATGTTGTTGTCTCTATAACAATTTTATCCCCGAAAAGTCAGGGATTTTTTTGGAATCGCCATCGTCATCGCCGCCACTGCAGATCTTTCGCGTTAGGACTCTATTAATACAAAAGATCTGTTTCATGGCTGATTTTCAAATTTTATACCCATATAGACCTTAGTGCGAGGAAGTTTTAGAGTGATATTGGGAATAGTCGGTTGTAGATTTCTTAAACTAGGGGGAGCTTTATGTGGATTGGGGACTTTTCCGGGAAACACCCTTTCTGTCGGGGCGACCGCGTAGGCTTAGCTTTGGAATTGGAAATGTTTTGTTGTCCACACAGGTAACTCCTATAATAGTTTTGACTCTTTACTCCTATATGGGTTTGAGCTGTTCCACCAGTGGCACTGACTTAAAGCTAAATACAAATGTTTTCCTGTTCAACCCTGTAGCAGGCAAGGCTTTTTGCAAATTCAAAGTAAAACATCTACTTTGGATTTTTGAGATGCTGCCTAATCTTATCTCCCCAAATAGCTGATCTGGTTTAATATTTGCTAACCTGGTTTAACTTCTTCTGTTTTCATCCTGAATGTCCAAACAGTCCAAAGAATATTTTTATACTGGAAACGAACTGTGGTTCAGTTTGGTCGGGACTGAGAACTTGGTTCTTGAATGTCTCATAGTTGCGATTTTTATCAGAAAGTCTGGAAGTACATTCTTAAAGTTGATAATATCATGTACATCTAATTTATTGTGGAAATGAGTGCCGGACCGTCACAGGCATATCAACACCTTCTCATTACACCTGAGAACATAAGCAAGGAGGCTAACTTTATTTACAGGAACCAAATCAAAGCAATATTAACAGTCATTTATGTCATGAAACATAAGAGCAGAGAAGAGAGCAGGTCCTGACTGTCCTTTTTATATAATCCACTGTGTTTCAACCATAAGACACAGCATCAACAATGACCTATCTGATAATCGTTGCTGTAACATCTCAGTCATCATCATTATCAATCACCAGAAGGTTGGTCAGCAATGATTCTATAGAGCTTATAAAGCAGCAGACATAACAAAGTGCTTTGTGTTCAATCTAGAATCATGTTTAAAGATTATTAGCAGGGCAGGAATGAAGCGGCGTACATGAACATAAATAGAACGATAAACTTCCTTACTCAGAGGTAATTCACTTAATTAAGTTTCAGACATTTCACAGAATGAGAAATGTCAGATCTCCGTTATTGATTCCATCATCAGATTCTGCTTCCATCAAGTCTAACAAGCAAAAATTACATTCTGTCGTTTTGTTCAACATAACAGTCAACTCGCTCCTCATCATTTACAGAGAAGGCTAAAAACTATACAGAGGAGTCAGAGAACCTGCAGCGATTGTTAACTTCATAAGTAACTGGATCAGGTTGTTTCCATGGTTACCGTATGATGCACAAGAGCCGCAGATTAGCTGGACAGTGACAACACAAGACCCGGTTTACAAGATCCAATCATACTCAGGGAACACGGAATATTTAGCCAGAAAAAAGCCTTTAGAAAAAGGCTTTTTTCTGGATAAAATTAGATAATTAAGTCCTTATGATGGGAAAAATAAGCTTTGTCATAATATAATAAATATCTTGTGATTTTGAGATAAAAGCATGAAAATAATAATTGCCACTGTGGCCGCTCTATGCCTCCATAGAAGTGTGTGTGTGGTACGCAAATACCAGTTTATGTGAGTGGAAATGTTGCACATGTGGATTTTATGGTTACAAATTATGCAGGAAGTTATAAAACATTTAATAATTTAAAAATCATTCTGCTGGTTTTACAGGAAATGTAGTATACTCTTTATAACCTTTCTCAGATCCTGTTATTTAGATTCTGTTATGCGATTCTAGTAACTTCTCTGCTCATCCTGATTTTTCTTTCAATTGTTTGGAGTTTACTGTTCTCTAATTATAGTGATTTATTTAATCACTGTCAAAGATCTATACAATATATATCAAGTTACTGATAACTGACTCTTGAGAAATAACATGAAATAAAATATTGTGACTATAAGCTCAACATAAGTCGGGAAACATTGAATAAAAGAATATTTCAATATTTGAATATGCTTAAAATGAATGTCCATGAAGCACGGAAATAATCTTAAATATCCAAAATTCACCTCCAGAACTGTCTTGGCCATTTTTTTTAAAATCAGAAAACACATTTCAGGAAAGCTCTGATTGTCTGATTGGTTGAAGTGTTGATGGAGGACGCTGTGTGTTTCTTTGGCTCCACTCTGCCTCTCTTGGAGGTATGTAGTCCTTCAGAAGCTCTTTGGGCTTTGCCAGCATATCAACATGAGCGCTTGCTGTGGTTCTCCTCGCTGCCCTCCGAACCTGATTAGAGATTCAGACATTTAATAGAGGCCGTGTTCCCAAACTTAAATAAAAAGAAGGGTTCAAAGACGTTTCAGTTATTTCCAGGCGCATTCCCCGACACCAAAGGGGCTTGCACGGCAAATAATTAGACGTACAGTGCATTCAGAAAGTATTCAGACTTCTTACACATTTTTTTATGTTGCAGCCTTATGCTAATATTGTTTAAATCAATTTTTCCACTCATCAATTTGTACTCTATACCCCATAATAACTCAACACAATCCTGATGTCACCTCATAGCCAAGAAGAGGGGAGGCTGTCATCACTTCCAAAGGTTCAACTAACTGCTGATTAGTCTGAATACTTATGTCAAATAATATTTCATTTATCTTTTTGATAGGTTTGCAAAGCTTTCTAAAAGTCTGTTTTCGATTTGTTATTATTAAAAAATATATATTTATAGAGTTTTAGCAGGCTTTACAAAGGCTCAGAGGGAATTACAAAAAAAAAGGAAAGGCAAAGGCTAGAATTTTAGTAATGTTAAGTCCAAAAAATGTATATCAATTAAGATTAAATAGTTCAAAGATCAAAAAGAAACAAATATTCACTTTAATGTATGAAGACTCGACAAAATTAAGTAAAAAAAAAGAAGATTTATAATAAAAAATTGAGTGAAAAAAAAACTGAGTTAAGTAAAAGGAAAGTTTAAAAAATATATAAGTTGAGAAAACATCAAAACAGTTAAAGAAAGGGGGTAATCATTTTTGTATACTAAAAGCAATATAAAAAGTCAAAAAGGATATAAGGAAAGATACTGCTACTACTTTACTACAGACGCCAATGTCAGAAAATCCAGCAGGATAGAGCTTCCAGGATAAAAATCTAAAGTATGTTGGTGCCGACACAACAAATGATCGTAGACATTAGACATTATTCTGTCTGCTGTGATGTCCTTCATCTGTCAAAATGAGACCCAGACTCCAAAACCCCAGATCATAATGACAGATTTGCCATGCTGCAACTCTGGCCTTCACTCGGTAGAACGTTAAATTATGACAATAATTGGAAAAATCCACAATCAATCGAGAAATCTATTCATCCTGTGAAACATTGGATAGCTGCTGACAACAGATAATGAAATGATGAATCAGTAGGTGCTCTTACGGTCCAGATCGATTCTTCTGGTCGTCCGAGTTCCCAGCAGATGTTGCTCCTCCTGATCCTCGGCAGAGACAGCTGGACCAGACGTGGAGAGATTTGAGACGTCTTTGAGGAAACAACAGATTCTGCTGTCTATGGAACAAAGAGAGATGTAGAAAATTTAGACTTCATATGCGTCTGTGGTTGTTATCTAATCAAAGTAAATATGTCTTAGTCCAGCGCTGTACAAGTGATGCCCCTCAGAGTCTGAAAATCTGTAAAGCACTTCAACTTGATGACCTAGTAAGACCCCATCCTGGTTTCTTCTAACTTTATGTTATCTTATACTAAATTATTTTGTATTTCAAAACAAATTTTTGACATAAAACAAAGGCAAGCTGAGTAAACACCAAGTTGGCTCATAAGTCTCACCAGTAGCACACTATGCCACATCCCGAAAAAGTTCAGAAGGGATGAGGAGGAACACAACCCCGAAAAAAGATTTATGTCTGAACAACATCATTTTTCATAGTAAAGAGTTCCCCTATTGAGTAAACTAGGAAGTATTAGAGTAAAACACAAACTATACAAGAAAGATCTCCTCGACTCAAATCGTATGTGCCAAACTTGGGCTAAACTGAACTAACAGTTGAGATATGATGGCCTCAAAACATTTGGAGATAAAGCTCCCCCTAGTGTCAGGAATAAAAACCCTTTCCCAAAATGAATCCAGTTCTTCCTCACACCAAGTTCTATGCGGGTATACAATTTGAAATTGTTCCATGAAGTCGTTTTTGAGATTTGTCTGGAAAACAGTGTTTTTTCGTAAAAAGAAAGCTCCCCTTAAAGAGTTAAATATGAACTATTAGGGTAAAATTTGATAAATGGGAGACCAGGGTTCGAACCCAACCCCTGACGCAACATAACGTGGGTCCTTGAGCAAAACCCTGACACCTCAGCTCCCGGCGCTTCACGGGGGCCGCCCAATGCTCCCTCAGGGATGGGTTAATGCAGAGATAAATTTCACAATGTCGTACTGTATGTATGTGCTGTGTAACATGTGATAAATAACGGAAAGGTTATTATTACTATTATTATTATACAAGATAGATCTCCTTGAGTCGATTCACATGCATCAAATTTGGATTAAATTGGACAAACAATTGTGAAATTATGGTCCGAAAACTTTTGGGAGATAAAGCTATGCATGATGGCTGAAATATCCAACAGACCTTTCCTAAATCATTCCAGTACTTCCACGTACTAAGGTCTATTTGGATATGAAATCTAAAAATAATCCATAAGTCTATTATTAGTTATCACGTCCACACATAGGGTTGGTAGACACGACAGCGGTGATGACCATACCATAGTTACGAAGTTGCTTCTAAGGCTCATGGACTCCACAGATACACTGAGATGGATCATCGTACAGGTGAAATATTTCCTGCTTTTCATTTCAGAGAGGAGAACTTCCACTGGTGCCAACAAGTCAGGAGCAGAGTCATCAGCAGGAAGCAGCCGTTCACTTATGTTTTGCCCGTTAAGCCAGTGCCTCTCCCGGCCAGAGGGGCAGTTTCATGGGATGATGGGATGTCTCCCCACCATCCCCTGAAACTTGAGTGATGACCCCCCAACCTGACTCATTATCTACAAATAGAGAAAAACCAGGAACAAAAGTGAATCTTCACAGAAGACGCCAACTTTCCAAAATTCCTCCAATAACATTTCAAAGACGTGTTAGAGAAGTAACAAGACATCCCAGGAAAACGACCATAGAGCTGCAGGCCTCTCATCTTTATAAAGGTCAGGGTTCACTGCTCCAATATGTGAATGAATCCAGGAAATAATGCCAAAGAGCCTCTGCTACCCCTGAAGACCATTAAGGCCTGTCTGAATTCAAAACACCTTGATGACTCCCTGAGCTTTAGGAATAATGTTCTATGGACTGATGAGTCAAAGGGGGAAATGTTTGGTAGACAGCGATATTGTTATATCTCGTGTAAACCAAACATTTCAAAAAAGGAACATGATACTTTTAGATGAGCATGGAAGCTGGAGTTTAATGATGCTTCAGGATCAGTACACTTGCCTTACAGAAGGAAAACTTGACTCCTCCTCTCTATGGGAAATTTCTGAAGGAGAATGTAAGGTCATCTGTCTGAGATGAAGATCAAGCACAACTGGGTCGTGCAGCAAGACAGTGATCCAAAGCAAAAGAGTACGTCAAACTCTCAATGGCCCAAAAATAATAAAAGTAAAGTTTTGGAGTGGCCTGAACCCCATTGCGATGCTGTGGTGGGACCTGAAAAGAGCGGCGTTCTGTGGCGCACTTAGTTCTTCAAAGAGGAATGGTCCACAATTCAACCACAGCAACATCAGACACTTATCTTCAGTTATTAGAAGCTTTCGTTTCAGTTGTTGCTGCTAATTTAATATTTGTCTGATGTTTCAAGCTGAAACAAAATTTAGTATGAAGTGCAAACAAAAATAGAAGTATTCATATGCACAATAACTTCTATTCTGCAACAAGAAAGTCCTCAATGAGTTGATAAATTACTCAGATCGGTTAAAGGAATATTGCAAAAAATGAAATTTACAGCTCTTAAAGGCTCTTCATAGTGTCGAGGTTTCGATGATCCAACCACAGGACGGAGCTACTCGAATACCGATCACTCAACGATGCAGATGCTAGTAGCATTTCCACACACATACATTATCTGTGTAAGGTGCTTTCGGATCATACCTCTCTGTCGCCCCGGTAGTCTGGATGGGTCATTTTGGGGTTGGCGAGCTGCAGCAGTCTGAAAGTAATCCCAGAGTTCCTGGCTTTGGGATCAACGTGCCAGATAGGACAGTTATTCTCACACTGAGAAGAGTGTGGAGGTCTGTGGGACCAGCAGAAACACATTCAAATACACTGGTAGAAAACAAGGAGCTGTGTGTATTTTATTACAGAAACACTCTGATAGCCTTTATTCCCCAGGACAAGTGTTTGATTTGGACGGGAAAAGAATTTTATCTGACTTGTGTTAGGTCGGGTTTATTTATTTTGCTTTTTTGTGATGTTTTTTTGAAGCAATAAGAAGAGACGACTAACTTTGGACGGCTGGTGATTATTATGTTTTCTGCAGGGTCTGCCAGTTAAATCCAAAAAGCAAATATTCCTTTTATTGACTTCTGTTCTCCCTGTATAAATCCCTCTTCATGCTCAAACAGTGTGTTGTCCTGCTGCATTCAGGATTTATAAAAAGACTTGTGCGGCTGTCTGCGAGTGTCCCAGGGGTCCTGAACTTTGCACAATAAGCTCTATTGTCTCGGCTCCTCGCTCTCCCACAGCCTGACACTGAAATAACAGATGTCCAAATGTTGGCTTCCTCGAGCATTTTGAAGACATTAGTGTTGGGCCGGAGCCTTTGTTTAGCCATCTCATATTTAATTATATGATTAGATTACATTCTGCTGTGATTAAATTCTATAAAAGATTTGGATGGAAAAAAAAATGTGACATGTATGATTCCAAGGTTTAGACTGCAAAATGTCAAAAATTCGAACAAACATCCCTCAAAGATTTCCACAGATGAGCCCAAAGATGACAATTTTACATCATGGCGAAAAACAGACATCACTCAGGATTGCGAAAATAAAACCAATAAATCATTGATAAAGTATTTCCCTTAACATTTTGATTTCTTAAAGTAAGGAGTTTTGATCTGATGTGGATAGACCGCAACCTTTCATCTGAACAATAAATTCAAATGTGCCTAAAAATGTGAAAAAAATAAAAATAAATAGCAAACAAAGAAACCAGTTAAGACCTGTGAGATCAAACCATATGTGAATTTTCATTGGTGGTGGAAAGGCATTCCAGACGTCCCTCTCCCCAGCTACACCCATTCTGGGGGATCCTGATAAGATACATATTCCCACCAGTTCTGGGTCTACACTGGGATGTCCTCCTAATTCAGCATGCCCAGCCACCCTAAGGAGGAAGCTGCTTTCAGCCACTTGTGTCCTATGTCTCATTCTTTGGGTCACCCTGAGCTCATGACCAACGGTGACGATTGGAACGCAGATGTACTGATAAATTCAGAGTTGCCTTATGACTAAGGTCTCTGTTCACCACAACGGGCTGATACAACACCAGCATTACTGCTGACACCGCACCAGACCGCCTGTTCATCTCAAGGTCCATTTTCCACTCACTTGTGAACAAGACCCGGAGATACTTCAACTCCTTCACTAGAGGGAGCAACTGGCCCCCAACCTTGAGGGGGAAGTCCACCGCGCTCACCACTTCACTCTCAGCTGCAAACCGCTTCAGCGCGTGCTGGAAATTGTGAGCCGATGAAGCAAACGGAACCACATCATCTGCAAAAAGTAGTTCTGCACTACACTACCCATACTTTACACTTTTTTCACCTATCTGCCAAAGAGGTAAAATCTGAAAAAAACATTTGTGGCAATTTTTTAAACCCTTTAACAATCTTTTTAATCATATTTGTGGTGTAAACCCAAGATTGAAATCAGGAATTCACAAGGGTTGATCAATTCTGGATAAATGTATACATTTTCTGACAAATGTCTAATTACTTAATAATTTCAGCAGAAATTACAATACCTAGTGAGAGATTTATTGTAAAACTGGTTAACATCTCAACTCAAACTAGATGTATCCAAAATGAGAAAAAATTATAATCAATAGCTGCATCTACTGAATTCTGGGGGGGCGGTACCATAAGCTGTCTCTCACTGGGTTCAGCTGCACATGTCTTCACTTCACTGGCTCTGTTTGGAGCCTAATGAGGCTTTTACCCTGCTTCCTGGGAGCTGCTGCGCCTGGTTTTGGGTGTTGACAAGCGGACAATGTGCTCGTAGTGGGACGCCCCGGAGGAAGGATGCCGGGTCTTCCTGAAGAAGCTTGCCTCCTCCTTCCTGCAGGAAAATGGAAGCTATTAGCAGAACCATTCCATGTTGTGTTATGTGTCTGGGACAAAAGATTGTCTTGAGCCAGTAGGAAGGAGGATGGGGGGTGGGGGTCAGGAACAATGGATGAGTGTCAGTGTGTTGCTGGTGACGGAGTGGAAAAATAATCTGCGCCCACCAAAACATTTAAATTGATCAAAGATTGGTCAACACAACGGGATGACACACCAGCAGGGTCAAATACTCCATGCTGAAAATTCACTTTGACACATTGTTTTCCACTTAAATTAAGAACACCTTAAAGGAATGTATCCTCTCTGCAAAGAATTCAAATACTATGGGTGAGACTCAAACTCAACAAAAACTCCATGCTGCCAAAAATATTTCAGTCAGTCCGTAATTTAAGGACATGCCTGAGTTTTTTTTAAAGAGGAATAATACAATTAAGAGTTGGTTTTTCAGTACAACCAATGGGTTTGGGTCCGAGTTCCACTTATGAGAGTTAAACCTATGTTTCTAATAATCTGTTTAGCCATTTTTGCCATTAAGAATTACTTGAAAGATTAATCTATTGATTTTTTAAATGAAGGAATAGTTCACCCAAAAATGATCATTTAGCCACTATAATACCACTAGTTTGGTGGATTTTCTTAGACCACACACATTTTGACCTCTTCACAGCAAAACATTCCCTGAAACAACTGTACATAGAAAAAAGAAAAAAGAGGGCTTCTTTAAATGTAAATAAATAACCAAAAACAACTGGGTAGGATATTGCTCATACAGTGTTTTCTAAATCGCTAAAGGATTCCACATCACATTATTTACATGCTTTTATTTGAGATATCCATGTTAGAAAGCATCCGTCTGAAGTAGGTGCACAAGCGCCCATGTGTGCACATGCACTACTAGATTATATATTACGTCCTCTGGTTGTCTTCATCTACTGTTTTATCAAGATGTATGGTCTTCCTCAGCTGGGTTTTGAACTTATGCTTTTATAACTTTAGAAGCTTCAGTGAAGAGTTCACCGTTTAAAAAAGTGGAAATAACATCTATTGAAATCAATTCGGGACCTCGGGGCTTCTTGGCAAAACCGTAAATGCTGTATAACGTAATTTATTCAATTTTAAAACAAGCCCTCGTATTTTTCAATTGTTCAGGAGAATACTGTAACTCTTGTTTTTTACCAAATGTTTTTGATTAAAAAAAAAAAATTTCATCATATTGTCTGAATTTTCATTTTTGGGTGAAATACTCAGAATGGTCAGCGCTCCAGATTCCTCAACATTACATTGATATGCATTTTTTTTTTTGATAATTCTTATAATTCCTTAAAATATTTCAATGTTGTAATTATGAATTCCATTATAAAAACCTTAGCAAAAGCACATGAACTAGAAAAGACATGATGACATAAGAAAACGGAATAAATCCTCAAACCAAGGGTGATTTCAATCATAAATAAACTAAAACATAAAATAAAAACAGGTAAATTAATACAGAGCAAAGCAAGATGAAAAGAATATAGCTTTTCAATATAAAAGAGTTTTCATAAGTGACTTATAAGAAAACATTAAGCAAATAAAATTTGTATTTACTGGCTCCAACTTCTATATAGAGGAATTTTCTGCTTTTCTGAATATTATATTAAGAAAATTTAAGTCTTTATCAAGATTAATTAACAGCTGTCAATAACAGGATGTCAAATGAAGGCTCCAGCTCCCGTTCTGTACGTCATACAATATACTATTAATACTGAGGTATTACACCAATGCTATATTAAATTTTGTGTTATAAACATGGTGGAGCTGAAGCAGTCAGTCTGCCCGATAACAAAATTAGAGATGATCAAATTGACTTCTTGTCTGTAGCGTGATGTGATTAGATGTGGAGAAGTTAATTATGAGGCCTACATTTATCAAAGCCGTAATCAAGTTTCCACTAATCGCCGGAAAACAACCCTGTGTGTATCACTTTGTATATTTAGCAGGTAAATCAGTCATAGCTTATCACATTCTGCGAGCTTCTGACAAAGTCCCTTTGTTTGGGGTTTGTTGTGAGATGTTATCTTCCTGTTTGTGACCCTGATATTAATGTGACAACAAACAACATCCACATAAAAGCTCCTGGAGCTGCCATCACATCTTGTACTCTAATGGATCCTGACTCTCGGGGGGGGAGGAACACCTCTGATCAGGAGGCAGCTGGCATCATTCCTGATCACCTCTTTGCAGGTTTCATTTCCTAAATCCACCCTGTGCCAAACAGCATCCAGTCGTTACCTTTCAGCTTTGCAGGCGTTTTCTGAAACTTATACATCATCCCCCTCTCTCACACACTCATCAATAATGTCGGAGGTACAGACAGGCTACAGTTACCTCCGGTGGTTCTCCCTTGCTGAGAAGTCTCTTTTGGGCCTGGCGAGGTATTGGATTCTTGCACTTGGAACGGCTCCTAGAGCTGAATCAGAGACGGGCCATATTGGCTGCCTGTTGCCCCAGCTCAGTTTCTCACTGATCAATGAAAGGATGGAAAGTTTCCAATCAGAAAAAAAAAAGCTGCAATGATGAAAACGTTGGTGTGGAAGCAAAAGAAAATATCTTTCAACAGCCAAATGAAAGAAAGTCACTTCTAAAAGAAACAGGACCTCTGTTCATTTCTCTATTAACCACAGGTTCAAAGCGTGCCAGACGTCTGTGTTTAATTACGTAGTTGGAGAAATGGCTCTAAGGAAAGGAAACATTGACCACAGAGTCTCCTCAAATCTTGGATTTAATTTCACACCACATCAATGCACAAACATTCAATTTAATGCGATTCAACAGCTGCAGCACGACGTATCCTGCAGACAGTGGAACACCAAACGCATGAAGAGCAGAACTGCTGATATCCTGTAGGAGGTTGTTTTTGCATAGGTAAGAAAGAATCGAGCATGGCTCAGTTAGTCAGCAGAGTGTTGTGGCCGTAACAGTTCCTGAGGTTTTGTGCTGAGCAAGATCCAAAGTTCTGGAAAAATTTTAAAAATTGTAATTGCAAAACTTCATTAAATAAGATTGTAATTCCGACACTCTGGACTCGGGGAAACCGCAGGAGATTTCTCTAAACAACAACATCTCAGCTGGTAGTTTCTGGTACCTTTTTTTAAATCATAATCTTTTCGTTATAATGTCAAATTATTACACCAATACAGTTTACTCTATTAAGGGACATGGTTATGAGTGCCTGCAAATACACTAGGATAAATAAACCAGAAAACCCCCAGAAAAAACAACAACAACACATAGGGGGTTCATAGAGAAGGAACAGTCCCTCCACCACCATCGCCGTTAAATTATGACATCCATCTGCTACAACAACTCAAGAGGTGTATCGTGGGCAGCCGATGCTTAACACGGAGTCCACAAACTTAAATCATAGTCCTGCAAATTGCAAATTCTTGAATGTCTTCAAGAAAGGACCTTATATTTTCTGAAACTTTTGTCTAGACTGTTGAAGAGCACGGCTGTAGTTGCCTGTTTCTACAAATGTATATTTTGATCCTGCATACTTTATATGGAATATATGAATTTGCACCACATTCATTTATATCAACACTGTGAATTGAAAATTACTAATTATTTCCCGAGTGGTGAAATGTAAAATTAGTTAGTTATAATTAGTTTTTGTGTAATCTGGTGTTCAATATGTCCTCGCGATTAAACTGAAAACAAAACTTCCTGGTTTAATCTGCACCAAACACATAGATTTGTGGTTGGTCACATTCCAATCCTTCCACAAAGTTTAGTTAAGTTTGGTTTGTAACTTCTGATTTTTTATCCGACTGTCAATCCAAACAACTGAACAACCGATGGACACAGACAAAAACAATACTCATTACTAATTGGCAGAATTTATTTTAAGTCATAATATTTGTATGTAAACCTAAAACCAATTGCTTCTAACATTTATTGCAATAACAGAGTTATATCAGGGCATTAGCAAACTCAGTGGTTGCTTAAGGCCCATGTGGGCAACAGGGGGCCCCAAACACACACAAAATGTCTCACATGTGAGCCGGTAAGAATACTAAGGTAGAGTTAAGTGAAGAATTAGTAATAGTAATTTTCAGTTTTCAGACTCTTTGCATAGTTTTTTTTAAATTACTATTCAGCTTTATATTTTATACTTGAACCACTACTTTGTTACAGAGTCCTATCATTTAATTAATTATTCAACTTAACAAACGTTATGGATCGATCCAAGTTCAACGTGCACGACATCATGGTGAAAAAATTGGAATACAGGTATTGCATTTCCATATAAATGCTACATGTGGAGAAAAGACACACTTTGGAGGAAATGCTCCATCTTGGCTTCGAAGTTTGCAGCCTGTGAACAGTCTTGTATTAACGGTTATTTGTTACTTTTAACCATAAATGTGTGGCGTTATACATATATTAAACAAATCCATCCAGTTTGCTTGTCCTTGCAGGGAGCTAGAATTTCTCCTAGATGAAAGTGGACAATGAGATGGGGTACACCTAAGACAAAGTCCCACTTCATAACAGGCCTACAAACAACTATTCACACCAACAATATCACCTGCTGCCATTTTGGAGTCACTAGTACAACTGTATTGAAAGTTTTTGGACAGAGAAACTGGTGCACCTTGAGAGAACCCACCCAATAAAACATTTTACTAGGTTCCCTGAATAGCATCTTGCTTTGAGGTAACAGCACCAATCATCCCCAATATGCAGATTATAAATATAAGTTAAAATAGAAAGAAAGAGCAAACAAACATATTTCTCAGAAACCATTATTATCTTATAAACAAACGTTGAAATCGTCCTTTCAAATTTCCTTTGAATTAAAAGTTTTTTCTGAAGAAGAATGAAAACGATGTTCCTTTACCTGTCTGATGGGCCAAATCTTGGTGGAATTCCTGCAAGAATGAACAAGAGAAATTAGACTGAAAATAATATATAAACACTTGAAACCGGTGTTGCAGATGTTTACCTTCTTTCCCATACGACATCTCACTTCGCCACCATAAGCAGCAGCAAGTTGGATGTGTCAGTTCGCTGCTTTTCACATTAATCTACTGTTGTCGCCATGGAGCCAGGAGTCCTTAGCAACTAAGCCCGAACCTGAGGACTGCTTGAAACTGGAGTAGGCACACTCACCCCAACCATCCTGCCGTTTAAGGATTTTTGAAGTAAAGTGATACAAGGTCAGTGGTGGGCAGGTTCTGCAGTATCTCTGGAGAGCCAATGTGTGCTTGCAGCAGATGTGGATGTAAATACTGTTTCCTCCTGACTTGGAAGCCCATACATAAAATTCTCAAAAATGCAATGACTGCACAAGTCAGAACAATTATTTTAGTGGAAACTATTTATTCAAGAGTGAAAAAAATTGTTTTTAGACTATATTAACAATACTGTATTTTACATGATTTGGTATGGGAAAAAAAAAACTTTACATTCCTCAAAAACATTATACGTGTGTTCAGCCTCCAACAAAATAACACAGATATTACCTAAACAGTCAAAACATAAAGGTCGTTGAAAGGACATCTTGAAAAGACTGATTAAAAAAACCTAGAAAAACGGGTTTCTATTCCTCTTTTTGAAGATAATTTTTTTTTATTTAAATTTTTTTTTTTTTTAAATGTAAATAGCCATGAATTTGCCTAATTAAAGTAAAAATGTCTTAAAGCTGCAGTCAAGAAATGAAGCTTCTGCAGTGAGAAAATATTTAGTATCGTTATAGTCTGGTGACAAAAAGTAAACAGCTATTTAGTAAAGACTCCAATAGCAAACTAAGGGTTTTTATTCATCAACTGTTTGATTATTATAATTTCGTTAAATAGTTAAGATGTTTAAATAACGCTTCATAATCAAATGTTAATAACATAATCAAGAGGGAAAGCTGATAAACAAGTACCACAGGTTTTGAGGTTTTCTTAAAATGTAATAATCGAGTTTAACTGTTGGCAAGAACAAAAACAGTTTTATTATCGTGAAAAGGTTCCATCAACGACCTGAATACAGCAGTGAATTTCAAATTTACTTCTTAAATTGAGGGCCAGAAAGTGACAGATTTCTACCCGTAGTCCTAAAGTAATATTATGATGGGTTTATTTTATCAGTAACGCCTTGGGTTGAGTTATTAAACATTCTGTCCAACTCAGAAAAATGATTGTGTGATACTAGTAGAATTCTAAGCTCCGTGCACATCACCATGCTGAAGTGACTCAATTGTGTCACTCAAAATGTGAACTCAAAGGTCTGATCTTTTCAAATCAGATTTGAGTCCCTTCCATTTGTTGTCCTAGATCGGATCCATGTCCCAATCGTGGCCAGGTGTCATGAAGGAGAACATTGCGATTATAACTCATGAGGATTTGAGATATTTGTCGAGGGTTTGGCATCAGACGCAGCCAGCGGAGCAAGAAAATGAAATAACCAGACAAGAGAGATGACAAAAACAACGGAGATCGTCTGACAAAGCGTTCAGGCCCCTCCATATCAACGGATTGTAACTGTCTGCTGGCGTTCACTTTGAATACCATGAACAGCATCATACACAGGTTTAAGTTTTAGCAGCTGGTGAGGCAAGAAAAACAAATCTGATTATAGCAAAAAACAGTGTTTTATCTCCCTTCACAAACTAACTGGATGATCAGTTCCCGAGCATCTTCTACACCTGAGCTGAACTCCCCCTCTCCCTTCTTTACATGGGTGCCGATGAGGAACAACCTGCGGTCTCCAACCTCCGACAGAGACATGGCATCATGGAGGTCAGTGATGCTGCACGCTTCAGGAAGGTCCTGGAAACACAGGGAGACACAACATCATATGACTAAAACAAAACTTAAAAAACATAAAATGAATACTCAGGGTCCAAAACCATGGATGCTTTTCATTGAAGAAATTGAAGAAAGACAGAATCCAATTATTCAAGTTCCCCATGTTTATTGCAAGTATGGTTAACTGTTTATCTGAAAAATTCCATAAATAAATCACAAATATAAAATCCTAAAATTACCAACTGTAGTACATGGGAGACATGTATATAAAGTTTAATGATATACATGTCTAATGTACATGTCTAATGTAACCCCCCCCCAAGAAAATACTAAACACTAATAATATAATAAACAGAGTACAGTGTACATTAATTGAGAGTACATTGTTAGAATTCAGTCCATCAAAACACAAACTGAAGTCACATTAAATGTCTATGATTATGACGTTGAAAGTTTCTTTACGAACAAGAGGCCTATCGTCTTTCATTGAAAATAACCTGGAGTGTTTTTCTGTCTCACTCACCTGTTTGTTGGCCAGAACCATTAAAGGCAGACTGGGGTCAGAGGCCAGCAGCTCATGTAAATGTCTCTTAGCAACGGGAAAGAGCTGTGGGTTGGAGGAGTCGACCACAAACACCAGCATGAGAGCCTTGGGCATGTACCTCACCCAGTACGGACGCAGCTCTTCTCCACCCCCAACTGACAGACAGACAAAACATTGTGACGCCAATTCTCACGCAAACTCATGAATGATGTTAAGCAGAAATTACACTCTTGTTTTCTGCGATCGAATTCCGGCACGAATAAGACTCACTTTCTAGGAACTCCATGTGTAGGCCCTCTCTGTTGATGGAGACGGCATTGAAGCCCCGTGTCGGCTGCATGTCCTGCTCCATGTTGCCCGTGGACAAACAGTGCAGCAGGCTGGTCTTACCGGCTCCATCCAGACCAAGAACCAGAACCTGTGTCCCTGCTGGCTCCACAGAGTGGGACTACAACACACATAGAACAGTATGCACCCATCAGATTAGGGTTGAATACAACATGAAAGTATGAGTTTCTGTACCACTATCAGAAAGATGTGTTTTTACATGATCTGTTCAGAGCAATCAGTACCGTTTCTAAATTTAAAACAATACTTTTGAAGAAAGATTTTGATTAAAATAAAGTACACACTGATCTGCCATTACATGATAACCACCTGCCCCTAAAACAGTCCGTGCCGATTTCAAAAGACATCTGAATGTATGCTGTGGTGTACGGTGCCAAGATGTTGGCAGCAGATCCTTTAAGTACTGCAAAATGTGAGGTGTCCCATGCATCCCACAGATGCTATATTGGAATGAGATCTGAAGGCCAAGTTAACATGTTGAACTTGTTGTTGTATTTCTCAAAGCAATCCTGAACAATTTTTGCAGCGTGGCAGGGTGAATAATCCTGTTGAAAGAGGCCACGGCCATTTTGGCCATCAAATACTGTTTAAGTGAAGGGATGAATGATGCTCGTTCTGCAAAACTGTTAAAGATGGTGGTAAGAGTCAAAATTACATACACATCAATGGCGGAAAACCCGTGTTTCCTTGCAGATCAAAAGCAACACATTACTTCCTTTAGCTTGCCCCACCAAGGTCATTCAGAGATGCCACCTTTATTCACTGCTCCGTGGTGCAGCTCTGATGCTGACATGCCCAATGTATATGCTTTCAGTAGTGGACAGCTCTCAGCACTGGTACAGCTACACAGCAAGCTGTGATATCATTGTGTCTTCTGACAACTTTCTATCAGAGCCACAATCAACACTTTCGACAATTTGTGCTATAGTATTGCCTTTGTGGAACCTGACAACATGTTGAGGCTGACAACCAACTAATAAGTAGTAACCTCTGCAGACCAGGAACATCAAACAAGACCTGCAGTTCTGCAGTTGTTTAACCATTACAATTCAGTCTTGTTACTGCGATCCTTATGCATGCCCATTTTTCCTGCTCACAAAATATCAATTTCAAGGACTATATGTTCATTTACTGGTTAATGTATCCCACACATTGATATGTGCTCTTGTAAGGAGATTATCAATGTTATCCACTTAATATGGAGAGATTAGAATGTCATGGGTGATCAGTGTATATAGACAGGTTAACTGATTGATAATATAACCCCAAATGATTTAAATACGTGATATTGTTAGAATGTGAATTTAAAAACTATGAATATATGCTAAGCTGCAGTCCATTTTCAATAGTAATCGATTAAACTTGTGTCAAAAAATTGAGAAAACCAGTTCCCTCATTCACGTTTCTCAATTATTATTTTTCTAAATTTTGGAGATAACTTTTGTGTCGCGTGTGTACACAATTAGCTGCAAACAGGAATTCCCCATAATTCCCTCAGCAGCCCTTTAGGGCACCTACATGAAAATATTAGTTTTCAACCCCAGTCCTGGCGGCATTGTGACGTTTGAAAAGATAGTTAGACTCTAAAAGTTTATAATAACAAACTTACAATAAGTTACAAAGTTTAAACACAAAACATATTCGTATACGGTGGTTCATTTTGTGGAATAATGTTAAAAGCGTCTCTTCTTCTACGTTGTTTCAAAAGTACAAACAATATGGTGTCGGGTGAGGTTAACGGCTTACCTCTGATGTTTTCTGAGCTTCAGCAGCAACAACAGGCGCAGCAGTGACTTCGATAGTTTTATCATCTTTTATCTCCTCTTCCTTTACTTTTACTGCTACCTCCTTGTTGTTACCTCTCCTATCTTGTGTCGGAGGTGTTCTGGACTCCTTCTCCCCGATGGAGGACGCAAAGTTCCAGGCAAAATAGGCGACTCCTCCTGCAAGAGCAACCGAGACGCCGAGGATACCCGCTTCTCTAAGACCAATCATGGCGCTCATCTGCAAGATTCTGTTCCTATAAACGTTGTTGGTGGTTCCTTTCCGCCATAGTCTGACTTTTAAAGATGCTTTAAGTTTAGACCCTTCTTGTCCTCCTCCTCTCAACAAGTGGATTAACAGACCGGAAGTTCAGAGTAACTTCACCGCAGGTTACTTCCGGGCTGGTGTTTGTTATTGCCGTGTTATAATCTCCACGCCTGATGGCGACAACGTTCAGTTACTGGAAAGACTGACTGTGTCAACCCCCACCAAAGAAGACGTAATAATAAATATCGCCAGTCACATAATGATTTTTACGATTTACATACTTACATACGGTAATAACAATTCATCAGTAACTTGCTTTTTATTTTACCCAAATCTTTTATCTAATAAAATAGATTTACATTCAGACATTGAATTTACATTCAACAGATCTAAAAATGTATTTTAAAACACCATTAAACTAAACTATTACAGCACTTGTAATAGAAAAAAAATGCCCAAAACGATAACAATTATGCAAAATGTTCATTATCCTACCGTATGAACCCCTTCTGCTCGAGGTTTCTGCATGTTAAAGGGCAGTTTTTTCTCGCCATTGTCGCCAAGTGCTTGCTCAAGGAGGAATTTGTTGGGTCCTGTAGATAATTATATAAAGAGTCTGGTCTAGACCTGCTCTTTCTGGAAAGCACCTTGAGACAACTGCTGTTGTGAATTGGCGCTATATAAATAAAGATTGATTGATTGACATATAGGAAGGGCCTGTGCTGCATTTACATCCTGAGTAAGCATTTCAACATGTCCACAATCATCCTAAACATTTTCTGTCAGTGAGTTGTAGCCAGTGCTCTGTTTTACTCTAGTGTTTTGGGGAAATAGTATCAAAGCTGCCAATGCCCAAAGGACTGACAAACTTCTGAAAAGGCAGCGCGTGTCCTTGGCCTTGCCCAAAGGTGTGGCAGAGAAGAGGAAAGTGTCCAAAGCTATGGACATCATGAAAAACCTTACAACCCACTGTTTCAGAATGTGAACAGCTGCAGGAGTAAATTCAGTGACATACATACTCCTAATGCCCCGCTGTTCATCCGAAAGACACATTTAATACATTTTACCCTCTGCAATAAAACTACAACATATTACTATCACTGCCACCCCCCCACCATTTTTGGTCCAAATACATCTACCACGCAAAGAAGATACACGATATATATATATATATATATATATATAAAAATCCTAGAGAGACTCTCACTCTATTTATTTACTTTGTCACTTCAAACCACAACCAGACTATTTGGGCCGGAGTAAACTTGAATATTTGTTTTTCTTTCCTTTATATTTTTTGTTTAAGGTTCAATATTATCAACAAGCTCCTCTAGTTCAGAATAGATTTAGCAGTACTTTCTTTGACAAATTAGCATTTATCAGTTAAATATAGAAAAGTGTGACAATGTTATATTGTATATATCCAGTGGCTTAAATCTCTACTTGGCATTAATCTGAATGTTACAGTACATTGAGTATTATACAATTGTGTTGTACACTGAGCACAAATATCTAAGGTTCCTAAATTTCATTCATTGAAGTCTAAGGGTAAAAGACATAAAAACCGTACACAAAGCAAAAGCATGTAGGTTTCTGAAGTAGTGAGGGGAGAAAACAAGAGGATGGGACATCATTGAGGTCAACATTTCAATATTTATTAATAAATTAAATCATTACAGTGAATATTTTACTGTTACTGAACAAATGAATAATAAATGAAAATCTGTTCAAGTCCAGCAGCTCCTAAAAATATAAAGATAAACTCCGATGGATGCCCAAAAAAACAATATTCTGAATTTCTCTGTGGAGCTTAAATTCTCCATCTTCATCTCCTTTTACGCTTTTAAAGTTTCTGCCTGGTTGGTCCTCCTCACCGGCAACCTGTCACAGTTTTCAGGAGCACTCAGGAGCCAGGCCTGGGTTATAGTCTCATCCTGCGTCATCCCAAGACTCTTCTTAGTCCGAGCCCGCAGTGAGAGAGGTCGTTTTCTCCGTGGAACTGGTTCCTCCTCCAGCTGAATGCTAGACTCCACTGTGTGGGCCTTTCGGTGCCTTCTGGACTTGGGTGCTTCCTGGAAACTTGTGTAGCTCTTCTGCTTGATGGAGGACAGCAGCTTGGCCCTGCTGCTGCTGGACTTGGCTTGCTTCTCATGAACATCACCATCATCATCATCATCATCATAATCCTCATCATCGCCGGAGTCCTCGTCTCTGAGATCCTGTGAGAAAGTCTTCTGCTGCCAAGTGATGAACTCTAACATACAATTTTTAAGTGAGGCGGCCATGTATGGATGGATCATTGTGACCTGGGAGCTGACCTCAAACGTGACCTCCATCAGCTTTTCATATTCGCCCTGGCTGTTGCTCAATTCCTCCAGGATGTCCGAGGAGATGAGCCCTTGTACACATGTGGCCCTCCCAAGAAAATCTGAACACACCAGTTCTTTCTTTGGCTTTCTCTGCTTTTCAAAGCTGAGAAAATGGGGCATGGCGGTGTAGTGTATGGCTTTAGCTGCAACTAGCTTATGATATATGTAAATAACATCGTGATGCCCAGAATCAACGGAGACATTGAGAAACATCTGAACTGAATCCCAGTCCCTTAGAGCGAGTCTAATCTGCAAAGGTGGAACAGCAAGTTGAGTGTGGTAAAATCCAAACATCAAATACAGGCCGCCTACTCGAATCTGGTAGCTGTAAGGAGGCAGGAAATACTTCACGGCTGTAGCTAAAGTTATTCTGCAGAATCTCCTCAGTTCACCCAAACTGGAAACACCAAAAAAGATATCCGCGAGGCCCTTTTCCCTCCAAATGGCTGAAAACACCTGATACCTGACTGATTCAGTCTGTTGGAAACGGGCCAGCAGTTCCTCCACATCTTCAGTCAGAGGACTGTAGAAGAAGCCTGAGTAGAGAGGTCGCGTACGGGGCATCGTCACCAAGTAGAACCAAATGCAACAGTGAGACACTTCAACTGCACCTCAAATGTCTGAAGGAGCTTGGAAATGGCTGCAGGCAGGTGAGGCTTTTCTGTGCTGAGTAACCACACCCATGAGTGGGAGAAGCCAATGCAATCAAGACACTCCTCCAGCTGGCCAAACTACACTCTACCTCCATGGACAATGACTTAGGCTTTAGGCCTATCTAAATTAAGTACGGCTGTATTCCACTCAGAGGAGACCCCGCTGCTGTGCATTCCGGGTCATTCTCTTTACTTCTACCCCGAGAGAAGGATGTGAATTGGTGCAATTTATTTGGGAGTGTTTGGAAGCGGGATAACTCAAAAGGTTTTGAGGGTACTAAAATGAACTTTTGGGTCAAGTAAGGCTTTGGTGGAGGAACCAATACAATATTGATGCTTAGTAGGAAGAAAGTGTGCCTCCATTGTATTTCATTTAACTTACCACAGGGAAACCATGAACTGTCCTTTTGAACATAATTTAATGGCAAACCAGTCAAAGGCGAGTCATGCCATCTATATGTGAATCACAAAATAGTGTGGTTGAGGTATTTACTCTCATTGTGCCCTCTAGTTTTAGTATTCTGCAACTAAGACAAAATGATTATTAATAAGACCGCTTGTGCTTTTTTATAACAGTACTTGATGGTCTGCAAGATTATCTTTAAGATATTAATGCAGATGTTAATGCAATTTGATGTGGATATAACGTATATGGGTTAAAGATAGTCATGTCGGTGATATGTAGCTGAGATAATGCAGATTCACTGACAGGCAAATGTATTTCATTCTTACATTTGAGATATTCTTTGAACTAATGAACTTAAGCTATTCAAAATAAATGCTGTATTAAACACAAGCATGCACATCGTGTTGTGAAGAGTTTTATTAAGACTCAACAAAATGGGACATCCATTTGGTCTGAAACATGCATCAGTGAAAAATGTAATTCAAGAATTAAAAGTCTTTTTGCTTGAATTTTGACCAACACAGGGATTTAAAAAAGGATTCTATAACAATGCATGATTGAGAGTAAAGGGACAATCTAAGGAAGTATGTTCAGTACGAGATCTAGTGCGTGGAGGACACGTCTCCAAACAATCAACTTCAAGTCACCTTACAAAGGCTGTTTAATTTCTCAACCACTATCAAAGCGGGTACTAATGTCTGGAGCGATATGATTAAGGTTTTAATGTAATAATCTTTATTGAAGTTGTTGAATCAAAACAAAAAAAAATCTGCAATCTCATTTTATTACTGAAATTTACAGAGATGACATAATGATGGGACAATACAGACAAAGAAGCACTGGTTTGTAGTACAATAATGCATGATTTAATTCTCTGGACCATTAATGATTGATTCTAATTGGCAACATCTGTATTGTTTGTGGTTCATTTCATTGTGTCCTCAAAAGGTCACAAGTCAAAACATAAAAAAAACAACCACACCCACTTTTGTAGAGCAACGAGAAGTTACTATTCAGGGAATTGTCCATTAGATAGTGTCTGTTATGAATTAAAAAAAAAAAAATTGAATGTCATGAAAGAGAGAGGGGGGGACTTTTGGTTTCACGTATAAATTACTAAACATAGTTAAACTTATAACGAGAAAAAGCGTAGCGTGTGGCCCCTCTACCGCGCCTGTAACTTCCCTCCGACTACCAGCCTCCTTTGCCTCCTTTCTTCTTTTTCTGTGGGGCTTTCTTGCGTGTCGCCCCTGAGGCTGCAGGTTTCTGTTGTCGGGGCGGAACCACGTTGCTGGCTGATGCTGCAGATGAACCGGATGCTGATCCCGGCCTGGGGGAGGTAGGGGGGCTGCTAGCCACCTTACTGGCATCCCTGGAACAGAAGAAGAGCCAATGAGAGATCACGCTAAAGGTTTTGTTATTCGGATCTGCTGCACCAGGATTTCACCGTTAAACCCTCTCAACAAGTTCAGATTTTATTCTTCTTACATCAAGTGTTAAGTTAATAAAGTACTTTGAAAGCAAACGTTTTTATTAATCCGTTTTTTGTTCATAACAATTTTCAATCACCATTCTTTAGTTGCTCTTTATAATTTAATTTTGACCTCCTTTTTGTTTATTTGCCTACTTTTGTTATTGAGGAATCTCTGTTTCCCTTTGAAGTAATATGAGGAAAAATAAAGTAATAGTTTGAAATTTGGAAATTAACATTTCGATAGTATGTTACTTAGAGGGTATCCACTGGCTGGAATCAATCTTCTATTTCCACTTTCACCAAGATTGATCATTTTCCAAAATGTCAAATTATTCTTTTTATTAGCCAACTAAGGCTGATAACTGTTAATATTATCGAAGATTGAAAATCTATTGGTAATAAGATTACCAATAGGCTGACATACCCTCACTTTCAAAAGTGTCAAAGCAGTTCTTTGCTTTGCTACAATACAGATTTCTATTGTGGTTGAAACAGTTGTTTTTAATTAAGCCAAAAAAGGCAGGTGGACATCTCCACTGAGTATTCAGTAGCAGGGAAACACCAGGACATCAATTTTTCTCCACTGGTGGGATTGATTACTGTGTTTCAATTACAGGAATTTGCACTGAGACATCTCCTAACCCATGCGAAGCGTTTGTGATTTTTCGATGTTACTCACAGCTCGGCTGAAGCTCCTGCTGTCGCTCCCTGTGTGCCCTTTCCTATCTGCTCCTTCTTCTTCCCCTTCTTCTTTCCTCTGTAAGAGGAACGCTCTCTCATGGGCAGCCACCTCTCAGGGTCAGGGGTCGATTTGGGGTCGCAGTTTTTGGGCAGTTTGCCTGAAGAAAAAATACATAGTAATTTCATGGAAATGCTCAACATTCCACCGTGCGTCCATATGGGGAGGGACTGGTTGATAAGCGTTTATTTGAACTAATAACATCAGTGATGAATGTGTGATACATCCCTACGACTGACTGTCCAGGGCTCCCAGTGAACACAGCATATACATTTTTAAAACCATACATGGCCTAACCTGGACCAAGCACAGCTTCCAATCCCAAACTGGAATTCAATCAATGGCTTACCTTTCTTTTTCTTCCTCTTCTTTTTTATGTCCCCTTGGCTATCAAAGAAAAGGCGCAGATGTATTAGCATGAAGCAGGTTACAGTAAAGCCACCTAAAGTCATCATACCCACTCTGCTTAATACATTTCCAACTAAAACCATTTAAACCTATATAAACTATAAATTTAGAAATTATTCTGAAGATCATACAGCAAATGTGGAAGAGAGTGATGAAGTTTTACCTTAGTTCTTTGGGAGGGTTTTCTCCTGTGACCTTAGAAGCTTTTTTCCTGACGTAGGTCGCTCCGTGGGAGTTCTCCAGTTCCTCAACGTCAACATTTAAGGCCATCGAGTCGGCAGATGGAAGGTGTTTGCTGAGACTGTGGCCGATTGTTAAGGAAGTACCATCGTGTATTGACATTTTGACTTCAAACTTACATTGTCACCATCATTCGATTGTCTGCGCACCCTCATCTTTTTTGTGTATACTATATTACATTACAACTGTTGTGAGAAAAAACTCTGTGGCATATATCAATTGAAACTCCAAATGCCAGACTGCTTCCATTAGCTTTTATGTGGTGGTCATAGCAGGCTTCAAGGAATTATTATTTTTTATTGGAGATGAATATGAAATTCATTTTCAAAAAAAACAAATATTAGTCTATAACACACTCAACTGTAGCTTAAATCTTGCCACGACATCCCCAAAAGAAACTGTATAACAAATATGTCAGAGTAATCTTGAAGTCCTCTTTCCATGGTAAATATAAATTTCATTAAATGCTCGTCGTTATTAATGTATGTGTAAAAACTGGTAATGCTAGAAAGCATAATTCGTCATAAATGCACTTTTGTTAAGAAAATCTCCATGGAAACGACAAAAACAAATAGTGTAGCAAGTTCAAAATGCGGAAAACCATATATACTTATAATGGTTAGCAAATTAGGTGTTAGATTTAGTGAAGCTAGTATGTATGTTTTGGAAGATGTGCTCCAGACACAAAAGTATTATGGATGAAATGAATACATTTCCCCTAGACATAAACATGTTCGGAAGAAAAAGGCCTGGTCATAAGTTCATATCAACAAAGAAGTTCACATATCCCAGAAAAAAATAAATTGGTGGAAAGTCTCATGTTATCATCTTATGATTGAAAGTGGGTGAATTAATGGTGAACAAAAAATAAAACAGTAACCAATCACTGAAAAACTAACAATTTCTGTGATTTAGATAAAGATTAATTTATGTAGATCAAAGGATACGATTTAGCTTTCTCCGTGTTAACCAGAGAATACGCTGAGATGAGCTGGGCCAGTGTGTGGATGTCCTTGGTGTTCTGCCTGTTTCAAAAGAAGTTATTCCAGCAACACAAAAATGAAAACGGTTGCACATATACTAACAGATGTGTGGCATAAATGCTGAACCACCACAATGTTTTTCCTGCTGTATAAGAAGTTGCAATGCAGTTTATTAATGTCTAAGCACTTGAAAAGATGCTGGCAGGATGACTGAACAGAAATCAGTAACAGTGGCTGAGATAACTCCTGAGGAGCATTACTATAGGTTAAATTATCCACACATGTTGAGTGATTTGCAGGTTCTTAAAAAACTCACTTCCACAGCTGCTCCAGGTCACTGATGGCTTCTTTTTTCCGTCCATACTTCAATTTGAAATTGGCAGCTTCTCGTACCAGTGCTAAGTGTGCAGCAGATCCAGCCTGTAAAGCAGAGAAACAGAAACCTGTTCAGCATCTTGTCAAGATCTGTTTTTAAAAATGGCTCCATATTTGATTTGACCATTTTCTATAAACCGGAAAAATTTTGCTCTTGCTGCAGATTACCCGCCAAATACAGCATCAAATACTGTGGGCTGTATTTGAAAGTGGGTGAATTTATGGTGTAACAAAAAATCATTATTCCCAGTATGTTCCCTTGGTACAGCATTCTGACTTTCTGTGTGTGAATATTACTGTGTTTAATACCCATTTCTGTTTTTTTAAACCACAGTGGCAACATAAAATAAATTAGATTTCTCTTCTTACCAGAAACTTTTGTCTTATATTACCCGATATATCTTGAAACCGATTTTGAGCGATTTAAATTGAACACAAACCTGTTCAGACTGGTAGTGCTCTATCGCCTGTTTGAAAACCTCAATAGCTCCGTCAATGTCTTCTTCATGTGAGTACATCGTCACTAGAGCTGAAATCTGGAGGGAGTTAATTTGACAGTTTAGAGGGAAGGTAGATTGTGTACTGACATTTCACAATCAATCACCCATGGTGGAAAAGAGGCAGCATTAAAATGCAAAAATGATATACGGTGAAAGTTTCATATCAGGCCTACCATCCCTGGTTTGTGCTTGAACTCTTCAATGGATCTTAAGACATCACAAGCTTTTGTTACATGACCTGAGGACAAAAAGGTTATTTTTAATCAAGTATAATATAATTCAGTATACTATTCAACATGTCCACATTTCAACTGCACATTTCATTTAATAGTATATTATGTTATTCTGTAATATGCTCTTGCTGCTGTAACCCTGCAACTTCCCCGTTGTGGGACTAATAAAGGTTTATCTTATCTTATAATTATATATTTAATGATTTGACTTTCTTCTTTTTAAACTACACTTCATAAAAACTCAAACTCCTCAATTAACTATAAATATGTTATCAATTGAAAAAGATAATCCTGAGTATATAAATGGAAATGAACAACTTCATCTGATATTCTAAGTCCAATTCCTCCTACTCCAAAAATAGAGTAGATGTTAAGAGTATGTACAAATTAAACCATATCTCGATATAGAAATAACATGCCGATACCTTGTATTAAATAGAGTTGTGCCATTGTCAGTTTGATTCCAGATGCACTTTCTGGATGTTGATCTGAGAATTGCTGTAAAGTAAAAGATTATTCAGTTAAGTCTCAATAAAAGAAAAGAAAAAACATTTTGCATTACAAACATCACATTTACTGGTATTAGGGCCGTGCAATTTGAAAGAATTCTGAGATACCAATAAATCTATCACATAGTCTGCAAATGTAATTAATGTAAACATTGAAGGGCTTATATCTTATCACACGTTGAATTATATATTCTCAGTGACTGTGGAGGAGGAGCTCAGGATGAAGAGCAGATACTGAACTCCAATTTGCTCCTGATGGCTTTCTTTTGATTTATGAACTATTGAGTGAATGATTAGCAGGTGGAGTGAATGGATGTGTGTGAATGAGTGAAAGCAGAATCTTGTTGTAAAGTACTTTGTCAAGCAGACCAGAAAAACACTATATAAGTACAGCCCATATACCATATAGAAGATACTTGCTTAGAATATTGTGGAAAGGTTAATTAATTTCAGTAATTCAATATAAAAAGTGAAACTAATTTATTATATAGATTTATTACAACCAAAGTTAAATATTTCAGCCTTTTTTTTTTTTTAAATGTTGATTATTACGTCTTACAGTTTGGGAAAATACAAAATTCAGTATCCCGAAAAATGAGAATATTGTGAAAGAGTTCCAATATTGTAGAATCCAGGTGTCACACTCTAATCAGCTAATTAACTCAAAACACCTGCAAAGGTTTCTGGAGCCTTTAAATTATCTCTCAGTCTGGTTCAGTAGGCTTCACAATCATGAGGAAGACTGCTGACTTGACAGTTGTGCAAAATACAGTCATTGACATCCTCAACAAGGAGGGTAAGCCTCAAAAGGTCATCGCTAAAGAAGCTGGATGTTCACAGAGTGCTGTCCAAGCATATTCATAGAAAATTGAGTGGAAGGAAAAAGTGTGGTAGGAAAAAGTGCACAGGCAACAGGGATACCTGCAGCCTTGAGAGGATTGTCAAGCTAAGGCCATACCAAAATTTGGTGGAGCTTTGGGGAAATTTTAGAGAACTTCATGCTTCCATCTGCTTACAAGCTTAATGGAGATGCTGATTTTCATTTTCCAGCAGGACTTGGCACCTGCCCACACTGCCAAAAGTACCAATACCTGGTTTGATGACCATGGGATTACTGTGCTTGATTACCCAGCAAACTCGCCTGACATGAACCCCATACGACATTTTATGGGGTATTGTCAAGAGGAAGGGACACGTGACCCAACAATGCAGACAAGCTAAAGGCCATTATCGAAGCAACCTGGGTTTCGATAACACCTCAGCAGTGCCACAGGCTGATTGACTCCATGCCACGCCGCATTGATGCAGTAATTCATACATAACGAGCCTAAACCAAGTACAAATACAAGAACATACGTTTCAGAAGCCTAACATTTCTGTATTAAAAATCCTTTTTTTACTGGTCTTATGTAATACCGTAATATCTGAGATATGACTGAGAATTTTCGTGAGCTGTAAGCCATAATCAAGATTAAATCAAGATTAAAACAAATAAAGGCCTAAATATTTGACTTTGTGTGTAATAAATCCACATATATACGAGATTCACTTTTTAAATTGAATTACTGAAACAAATGAACTTTTCCAGGATATGCTAATTTGAGATCCAGCTGTAGAGCAAAAACTTGGTCCACAACAAAATAAAGTACAGCAATAAATGATAGATGTTCTCCTATCGACAAGACAAATATTGTCACATTAAAAAGCTTTAAATAGCGTTCCCTTTTCAGTCAATAAGAACTACATTAAGTAGAATCATGATGAACAAATAAAGCTTGAGAAGAGGGCAAAGAAATTTAGATCAATACTAATGACCATGAGAGTTAAAATTTCTTTAGTGTATTAGAGTATTATAATTTGGATATTGGACCTCAACCGAAAGAAATAAAAATAAGTTTGATTGTAGTGTTTTGACTAGCAGTGTGTTGGTTACCTGCAGCAACTCTATGGCCTTGCCATGCTGCTTCTCTCGGCACAGCTGGGCAACCTGGATGAGGACCGGCCGAGGATGACCCGGATTCTGAGACTGAAGACTGGATGACAGCTTCCTGCACTGGTCAGCCTTTTTATGGCAAACAGTAATGCATAGAAAAGAATCAGCAATGATTCCTGTATCCTCTTGATATGAAACGTATCATTGGGCTACAGTTATACCTGGTTAGTGTACATGGCCAGGAGGGCTTTGTTGAGGTCGATGGCCTGCAACTGCTTTTTCGCCAGCTTGTATTCCACACCTTCAGCGTTTGTTAGTTTCACCTTTTTCTTTGAGTCAAACACATTTTGGTCCTACAAGGGACAGAGATTCAATGCAAACATTTGACTGGATATTGGCTTCCAGGTTTTACAGATGAAAGTAGATTTAATAAAGGATTTGCTTTGTGTCAGCTGGTGTGTTATTCTGAGGATCAGAATGTGAAGTATTTAAGGTGGTGTGGCTGTCATACCCACCTTGTTTATTGTAATGATATTGTTTGCAGTCACAGCGAGCAGCCCCACATCTGATGGCCTGCAATTAAGAGCATACTACCATTAACATCTGCTACCCAAATTTTTTTTTTTGTTAAACCAAACCACTGAATTACAGCTGTGCTCTATTTCTTCACAATTTTTGTGAGGGAACTCAATGTGATGAACTTTGCACTCACTTGAGCTTGATGACCTGGTTGTAGAGCTGCAGAGCCTCATCCGAGCGACCTTGTAATTGCATGACGTACGCCATTTGAGAATGGATGACCGCCAGCTCTGACTCAATGTCCTCCTCAGTCACATCCTGAACCATTAATTTCATTATAATTATAGATTAATTAATCTGATTGTTCAGGGACAGTAAGAGCAATTTCAAAATTCTAATAATTTAGATTTCTTCGAGATTGAGCTCATGCTCTCATTATCTCAATCTTGCAAGATTATTAAAATAAAGAAAAAGTCTATCAAAAAGATCTATGAAGCATCTTCTGTTGTTAATTTGATATTTAATGACAATCAAATGTTTTGGAAAGACAAAGCAACACTCACTGAATCATCTGCCAACGAGCCTCTGCAAAGCTCTGTCAAAGATAATAAGGAGTTAATGCCATGAAGTTAAGATGTATGCTCAAAACAGTGCTGCAAGGATCCTGATGAGAGTTCGTAAACACGAACACAACACCCCCGTTCTTCATTCCCTTCATTGGCTTCCCATCTCCACTAGGATTGTTTATAAGATCTCTCTCCTCACTCACCAGTGCATCCCCCTACCTGAAAGAACTACTCACCCCACTGACCTCAACACGATCCCTCCGTTCTACCCACCCAAACCACCACCTCCTTCCCCGGACTAAGCTCAGCACCATGGGTGATCAGGCCTTCGGTTCTGCTGCCCCTCGTCTGTGGAATGCCCTCCCTGACAATCTGAGGGCTCCACAGACGATTGGCACATTTAAAAAAGGACTAAAAACTTTCCTTTTTATCAGAACCTATAACTTTTAATTAACATTGCTGCTTTTTGGTCATGTTTTTATATAGTTATTTATTTTTTATTGATGCTTTTATCTGCTTTTACCTTGTAGCACTTTGAAATTTGATCCAAATGTAAATTGCATTATAAATTAAATGTATTACTATAATTATTATTATTAAAAGAATGAGTTATACAGCAATTTGAGGACATAACAGAGCAGTACCGACCTTCTGCTTGTCGTAGTTTATTAAGAGCCTCTGTAAGCCGTCCTTGACCAATCAGAGTGCAAGAAAAGTTGTAACACAGCTCATATGTAGACTCTGGAAGACCTAGATCTTCCTGCAGAGGAAAATATAGAAAATATATGAATTAATACATATAAATAAATACAGTGTAATTTAACCAAGGCACAGTCAACTCTGACATAACGAAAATCTATTCAAACATAGTGCACTGAACGTCCTGCTGTTAACAGAAGAGCACTGCGTAGTCTGACTTTTTAATGCGGCAGGGATAATATGAATGCGGGTTTTGTGCCATCCTCTAAACCTAAATCCAATGAGGGGCTGCAGAGACAAACTATGGTCGGTTTCACACCAGAGTTGTTTGGTCTTCTTCAAACGAACCGTGGTTCGTTTCCTCGGATAGTCCGGTAATTGCATACCCGTGTCTATGTTGCATACGATGCATTTTCACAGGATAAGTAAAGTCTGTATTTCACTTGACATAATTGACATTATCCCCAGGGATATATGAGCTCAAGGCTCTGCATAACCCCCGATGCTGCATTCAAGTCAACCTTCAGCGCCCGGAGGTGCTTCTGGGACAGGCATGGGGTTTTGGCAGCCACTGGAACCCTTAAGCCCAAAAGCGCAACATGAGACTGTCCTTTCCCTCAGATTGGACGTGAACCCCGAGTACCCAGCTCTCCTGCGTCTCCCTTACCCACCTCTGCTATGGACGCAGAGCACTTGATTGACACTCAAGTCGTGTGTTGATGAACGCAGCGAGCTGCGATAATTGCAGGACACACTGATAATTAACATTTCTCCAACACCAGTTCAAAACAGTATTTCCTTATATCATCCGCAGATGCCATAGTTCCATCAGGAAAGCATCAGAGAGAGCAGCAGAAGAAACAATAAATATTAATTCCACTCCGAAATCACTGGGATGCCAATTCGGACGGGACTAAAATGATCTGTGTATGTTTAAATATGGTAAGCAATTTGCGGAGGAAGTTTTACTTGACAAAATACAGGCATGGCGCATTCGCACTGGATTAATATCACCATCGTCCTCTGTAATTATTACAAATCACCACACGTCTCCAGGTAATAGTCCCGTTCTTAAGAGAACAAATTTCGGTTCCCTGTTCTGTCCAATAGATGTGATTTACTACTGTTACAGACGAGCAGCCGCTACGACTGTGCGACATTTCTCACATGGTTTGTTCTTTTGACAAAGATCAGTATGAAAGTGCGTCAAAAGAAAGTCCGACAATGTTGCAATTTCACCCCCTAATCGAACTGGGTCCCCCGGATTATCAGATGTGAAAACGACCTACAATGTTCAGAAGTCTGTGTAGTATCTAGTGACATGTCCAGCTTTGCCTCTAGTTTTCTCTATAAGCGTTGTTCATAATGTCCATTCAGCCAAACATTTCACCAAAACAACAAATTAGCTTTTGCCTAACATAGTATTAAAAACAACAAAACTATTTTCCTATTGTTTCTGCCTATATTGTATGTGACCCAAAACACGAATGTAACACATAGTGGACCAATTTTGGTGTTCTATATAATTGTAGACTTATTTATGTCATCAATTGAAATTTTACTTTAATTACAATCTTATACATTTTATAAACTGATTAAGTGTAAACCAGCGAAGGTAGCAAGATTAAACAGACTACTGAACAAATAAGACTTCATTCCTTGATGGCACATTCTAATTGCTAATATAGTGGTCAAAAGCACGTCCTCAACAGAGTGCGAGCAGTAAGAACCATGGCTAGTGAGATCAATAACGCTCAAACGACAAAAGTTTTGAACGTATGCAGTGGCCTAAAAAAGAGCAAACACGTTAATTTTTGGAAAAGATATGCTTACCAACGGAGCATTTTCCCACTGACTCATAGAAGCCACCACAGCAGCTAAGTTAGTCTTCCTCTCCTCTTCGTATTCATCCTGCGAGTTCCTGATCAGATCAGTGTAGACGGACTTGCAATCATTGTAGCGCTCCAGTCTGTACAACTAGACCATGAAGACACCGTTCAGTTAAATAAATGTTGAACTAAACAGGACTGTGTGTATGATGAGAGAAGATAAATACAGGAAAAAACTAAAATAATATGTAGACAATATCTGAAAGTAGTTGTGATTTAGCATCGCATCACTTACTGACAATTATCTGGTTTCCCAGGAGACTCCCTATAGTTCATTTGACATTAACACCAAACTAAATTTGATGATAAATTATCTTTGATTGCAGTAATGATGACAGGTTTAGAGGGAGGCTTTCAGTGTCCCATAACTTTAAAAAGTTTGTCGAAATTGTTGATTAAATAGTATGTTTTTTCACACAATGAGATTCTATAGATTATTATCAATATTCAGCAGATTTTGGGTGAAAATACAGTCTTACCACTTGACCATAGAGCTCCTTCAGCTTATCTGTTTGTTCAGAAGCACTTTCAATGGTCTTGAGTGCGCTTTCCACCCTGTTCAGGCGGTACTCGCAGTAAGCCTTCTCAAACACAACATCACTGAGAGAGACAGAAGAAAAATGAATGTTATTTCAATAAGCACTGCTTTTAGTGATTTTAAACTGTTATTACCACATTGGATGAATGACATGGGACTATTTACAATTGGGTTGCAAACCTGCAACTAGTGGTCACACTACAAAGATTTTTGAGAGTTGTCTTGAATATGAAAACATGCTTTTAACAGCAATAACTACAATACTTTATCCTAAGATTTGGGAGAAAAACGAAAAAAACAACTATAAAAATGTCATACCTGGGGTAACAATGTGAGTGAGGCAATCTACCAGCCAAGTTGGCGAATGGTCACTCTTATATAATATTGCGCATACACCAGTATTATGTAGCCAGAGTTTCAAAAACAGACTGCCCACATCCTAGGAAACCATGTGTAAGGAACCAGCCTGAAGCTTGTGCTGCGTTGATGGTTTGACATCACCATGTCTATGTGTGCTCAGTTTTTGAATGAAAATTATGTCACAGTTATAGAATAGCAAGCAATGCGCAATTACCTAAACCCCATTGAAAACACGTAAGGTAAGTTAAATAAGTGATTGCAACAGTTATTGGCCATCATCCCACAGAATGACATCTGGTGGTTGTGCCAGTCTATGAGGAAGTGGATTACTATTGTAATCAATGCTAAAAGGGGACATACAGTATAATAACAATGTAGAGAATGCATAATCAATAGGGATGAGCCATTTTTTTTCAAAAATATTCAAATAGTTACAAAATGATTTTAAAATAGTCTCATATGAACAACTATCGATTTATCGTCATAAAAATACTTATCCACTTCATTCTCTGAGAAACTGGTAGTGTGTGACACTATCACCAGAAGGTGGCAGTACTATCCCTTCACGTTGTTTGCAACCACTATAAATAAGAGCAAATCACTGCAACCTACACCAGGTACTGGCAAAACAGGTATAGCACTGTAACAAAAGCCACAACATTCTACAGCCCTCAAAAAGTATAGTGTTCAACTCTCCTACAAAATAAAGGAAGATGAAGTGCACACCTCATCAAAGTTTGATTTTACATAAGCAGAGTAAAAAATGTGATTATCTCATCTCAAAGATGATAGCTGAAGACATCCTTTCTTAGCTTAAATTGATTCATTATGTTCCCATTAGCTTAATTAATTAGCTTTGATTAATGAATTAGCAAAAATTTATGGAGTTTGTTGGATTTGAGTTTACAGTGCCATATTTAAAAGCTATTACCACAAGACTGGTGATACTTTATGATGATAATGCATGTAACCTGGTAATTCATTAAGTGGGTGATGTATAATTGGCTCTGATCACAGACTCTTGGGCACACTTATAACTGATTGGCGTATCTGGTCTCTTAGGTATCAAGAACACTGGACTGCATCCTTCTACTAATATACCCACTTTCAGTCATTTGATCATGTCCAAAGCATATAAATCTGGCTTATTTTACTTTGTCTCCAAAATGTCTAACCTGGGCTGTCCCTCTGATGTGCTTGTTTCTAATCCTGTCCATTTTTGTTACTCCCATCTTAATTACTTCAACTCTGACATCTCCAACTCTGCCTTCTATCTTTTTGTCTGTGCCGCCAACTCTACACCATATAACAGAGCTGGTGTCACTACCTTGTGTCATTTTAAAACCAAATCAAAGTAATTGGTAAGAATGTTTAAAATATGATTTACCTGCCGACCAACTTTGAATGGGTGTTCATGACATTCAGCGCCTCCTTGAAGCTGCCATTCTGAATAAGGCAAACGATTTTACAGTGAAGGGCCGTCAAATCATCCCTGTTTTCATGTAAAACTGTGACAGACAACAAACAAATGACAAATATTTAATGGGTTTTGCAGACTCAAGAAAAACATCATGATGAGTGAAAAAAGGATTGTCAATAGAGTATCGAGTTAGGTAGAGTAAACTAATCATTTCTAACGGTTTGATGACAGCCGACTGAAAGCTGCCTCTGCCCACCATGACGCTTTAGCTGTAAGGCTAAAGAGACACGTCACTGATAAGGATAACACACACAAAATGTAAGCTTATACCTTTACAGTAAAGATAAAAAAGAATCAAGCTGCATCATGTATACATATGGTAATAAGCAAGTGTTTATTATATAGACAACTCAGTAACTATGTGACCTGGCAAGAATTTAACTTAGCCACATGCTAACAGCTGGTACAGCTGGCCATAGCTTAGCCTAGCTGACTTCGCTAACTAGAGCTAGAATACTATGCTGTAAGTCAGCTCTCTGAGAGGAGCTTCGATTCTGTTTGAGAGTGATGAAGACAGACATTGATTCCTACTTTTAGTCAGAGCTTTCAGGGCTCTTGTATAGTCGCCATTCTGTCCGCAGCGGTTAACTTCAGTCCACAGAGAGGACACCGAAACCCCTCCGCTCGCCATCTTTGCTGAATGTGCTTAAAGACCGCCGGATGCACATGGTGCGTACTTCCGAGCTATCTAATAAAGTTATTATTTTTATATAATTTATATTGTACATTTTAGGGATAACTTGGATGCAGACTTTCAAATACGGTAAATATGATAATTATAATGGAAAAATATCATATTCACGCATGCAAAAGTAATGTAAGCAATCATTACTTCACCAGTTAACTTTAAGTCCCTCAAAAAGTAGTGGAAAATGAAACATTTTTTTAGAAAAATATATGGCCATATCTCAAGTTCCTTGATATTTGAATGTCTTTTCCTTTACTGGTTTTTGTTTCTTATTCAGTTTAATTGATTACTTGTGAACTGAATAAGAAATTATTTGTGTTACTTGATTTTTTTGGTGAAAATATAAAAAAAAAAAGAAAGGTGGTTCTAATCCTACTTCAGTTTATGATCAATTTCAAAATAGAGAAAAAAAGGGTTTCTCAAATAGTAATGCTTTTTTTTTAATAAATTGAGTGTAGTATTAAATATATAATATATAATAGCGTATAAATTGATGTAACTTTATTTGATACAAAAACAATACAAAATACAATGAAATAATCGTAAACTTAGGAACAAAACAAGCACATACTTGTGCAAAGTTCAACAAAAACAAATATAAACTGTAAACGGTGCACTAAAAGATAAAGATAAAAGTAATTAAAAGTATAACAACATATAAAATGTTGAGCACAAATTGAAGGTTCTCACAGCCACAACATTATATACTTCCTGGACCCAAAAGTTCAAGAAGTATATAATGTTTGGTGTAAAACTTCCCTTTTAAAGGAACAAATTGGGGGTTCGATTTTTAACACCTTAAAATTTATGAATGTAAAATTTGACCAGAAATATGACGAGATTGCATCCATAGAATTAATTATCCAGTTCCTTTCGTGTAATTTCTGAAATCAAACAATATGTCCTTCAGACTAAGTGAAAAAGCATAGTACACGAAATTAAACGAGAGATGCCTTTCCATAGCTTCTGAGTGTGTTCACAAGTCTAAAACAGATAGAAGACAGTCAGTTGTTGAATCTACAAATAGTACAGTTAACATCAATCTCCTTCTTAAATTTTGTTTATATATATATAAAAAAGAAAAGACTTGGAAGGATAACAGCGATTAATGAGCTATTCAAAAGAAATATTCTTAACATTACTAACCAATAAATATCTACTAGGAAGATACCATATTTTTTAAAAACATAAGTTCTGAACAAACTTGTTCCAAACTACCATTACAAATGGGACAGGGACTTAATCAGCCTGGGATAAGGTACAGATCTTTTTGTTATTCTTACAGGAAATTGGTGGACAAATAATTTCTCTATACGTGTCTCAACTGGATCGAACGAAGTTGTCACAACAGGTGGAAATACATAACCCTTAATATAGTTTAAATCTTCTTTTTATTGTATTGTAGTTTGAATCTACTCAATTAATCTATATTATTTTGTTGCTAAAATACGTCACATATGATCATTCCTGAACTAAAAAAATTCTGATGATATCTGATAATTTTTTTTAAAACATTTTCTTTCTTAGCTGAATACGGCTTTAGAATTGACGTGTGTGTGATGAAGGGTAATTCTTCCGAAAGCACGCGAATGCATGTTTCAAGGCTCAGTCGGATCGGAACGGCAGAGAAGGGGGGGGCACTGTTGTCAACCGTCAGCGCTGTGTGTCGAGCTTTTGTCCAGGAAATATGGCTGGGATTAAAGGTAAGATATTTTCAAGTGATGTATTTCTTTTAAAGCCCCTGAAACACGGCTCATTTAATATTGTGGTGTCAAAATATATCGAAGGCAGAGATCCCGCAGCAGCTAGCCAACGGGATGGGGAATAAGTAGTTAGGGCCAGCGTGTCGTTAGCATTAGCTGCAGAGCGTAGAATGGAGGGGCTCCTAACAGCCAACACAATTAAATTATGATCATCCTCAGGAAATTGATACACTTAAACCACATGGCGTTGCATTTAGCACTATATTGAATGTCAGTCCCATCAGCTGCATAAAAACGTATTTAGTAACGGTTGTAATGCGAACGCTAGCTGCCCCTGACTTCAGCAATAACTCAACCGCTGCTTGTTAGTAAAATGCCAGGGTTACTAAATGTTCTCTAGCGTCCACATTGAATGCATCTCCATCAGAGTTTAATATAAGCTCCTAATGGCGTGGATTAGATTGATAATGAGGCTGTTACACGTGAAATCAGCTGATTTATCACATGATAGGTTCAGCAGCATGGGGCCCCTGCAGCCACGATGTGATTGTTGTTGAAGATACACACTGATTCAGAGAGAAGTGGCTTGCTTGAATCTTTCTCCTCTGTCTCCGTTTTAGCTCTCATCAGCCTGTCGTTTGGAGGGGCCATTGGCCTCATGTTCCTCATGCTAGGATGTGCCCTTCCTGTGTATGAGTAAGTATCACATAACATGTGTGCATGTAAATGTGTGTGTAGGGTGGACACTGTTATCACTTTTTCAGAAGGACCTAGACTGATCCAATCACAGCGTCATGAAAAGGTTCAAATGCACTGCTGTCTTAACTTTTTTGTTGATTCTGTGTCATAAATGAGCTATGTCAGAAAACAAATTGCCAAACATGATAAAGAAAGTATAAAGGAACGTGCAGAACAGTTACCTCCAACAAGCCCAATAGTTCACATATTTTAGATTGTATTTCATTCATTTATTGGAAAGAAATCAAATTATGACATCCTGATCATTAAACAGATTGGCACATTTCCAATGAGAAAATTACATTCGATACATGCCAAAAACCACCACATCTTACAATGTTAACGTGAAAACACATATAATGGATCCCACTATCTTCAGGATCTTATTCAAAGTTCAATCACCTCTTCCTCTTCCCACGTTCCACCTTTCCAACAAATTGCATTGGAAGTTAGGTCAAAGTGTTTTTAGATATCCTACTTACAAACTCGGCAACACAATGGCATATTTGTTAGAATTGGTTCCTGGCAGCCCTTGGGTTCTGATTTCAAAAACCAACTGAGCTCTCTCTCTATTGATTATCTATGTTCTGCATGTGTGTGCGGGTTTGGATCTCTAACAGTACGAAAACTGTACGAAACACAGTACGAAAACCTGTGATGGGGATGAATTGGTGGCTCTAAAAGTGTAGAGATGTGCCCGGTAGGCTCATTTCGAAATGATTAGTGATCGGCGGAGGAAACTCAGTTTGCCCTATTCCATATTAGTTACCTAGTTACAGTTATTCGCATCACACACGCACCAAGCACGAGCTGCCAGGAATACAAACATCTCACCAGCTTGGAAATATTTCACTTTGAATGAAGAAAACACAAAGCTTGCTATTTGTAAGGCCAAAATAAGAACAAAACAAAATTAATCAGACACTTCAAAATGAATTACCCTGAGGAACACACCAAGATTAAATAAGCTAATATTGGTAGAGCGGCTAAATCTGGCAATATCGCAGAGCCAGCTACTAGCCCACTCTATATATGAATGTTGTCAATTATGGTTTTAAAACTTTCAAGGAAAAAAGTCCAAAAATCTGTATCGGCCGTTGGCCATGTAGACTAAGATCAAACGCCAACGACTCTCTTCGTACCAACACTTATTGGAGGTATAAAATCCTTGACTCCCCACCAGGCAATTAGAACTGAAGAAGCCATTTGGATGAGAGTTGAAATGTCTTCAAGCCAAAACAGAGGTCCACTTGCTTTGGATTCAACCCACATGGATTAGTATGATCTGGATTAATGAGAATCTATAACAGACACTTGTAATAATAAACACATGCATAAATGCCACACATTTGAAATGAAGCCAAACACTGCATTTTAAAAATAGTGCTGAAGTGCGAGGCAAAGTGGAAATGGGTGTCAGTTTGTCTCTGGGCAAGCGTAGCTAGTGAAATGCCAATGTGTGGAGATAAGGTTGCAGCTTTGTTTCGAAAAAGTTAGGTAGTGTGTTTCAGAACTTACGTTGCAGAACTTTTGACCAGAAATAACTAAATTTCAACTTCAAATTCATCCAGATTTTCTTTTGTTTTTTTCTTGAATCTCCAAACTCCAGTAGCAGATGATCACCCTGTTGTTGAAGGCAAATAGTAGCTTGCTCCTAGTATTATTCTGGTTTAGTATTACACTGTCAGCTTCATTGTGTGGTTAGTTGCATTATTGTATTTTAAGTGACGCTGGACTTGTGCTTGTAAAATAAATTAACTCAGCAATATCCTAGATTAATTTAAGAAATGTGAGAGTCAAGCACTATTGTTCCGTATTGTCTATCTTAAAATAACCCGTACATCTGTGTGAGTCTCATCCATGCTTGCTGCAATTTTTCCTTCGCTGCATGGATGAATGTAGCTTGGAAGGGAGTTAGGTAGTTCAGAAGATTCTTTATCATGCAAACAAAGCACTGATTGAATGGAACAGTCGCCAATTGGCACAACACCAGGACCGTTTTAGTCACTGAAGTAATTCACAGGTCTTAAACCAGCCTACCCTGTCAGCACAAGTAAATTATCACAGTGTTAGGTAATAAAGCTGGATAAGCCTCAAGCCAACCATACTTACCATATTTGTGAAAATGACAGTTATTATTAAGTTACAGTTGATGAAGTTACTATAAAACAGCTGTTGGAAAGTTAGGTTTGGCGTTTCAGTTTATAGGCGGAATTCAACTCTATCCCAAATGCTGTGTCATGACATTCGTTTTGCAGAGCATAAAACATAATACTCACCAGTTAAGTTGCTGATTTACCGAATCAAAACTATGAGAATTGTTTTTTAGTCCTATCATATGAAATGTTAAGCTGAAGTCTCTATCAGTCATTGGTAATATTAAACTGTGCACCAGTCTGAGATGGTAGAAGTAGACTCATCTTTACTGAAAAAAAAGCACAGTTGCCTGTGTGAAAAGTATTCCAGTTCATCTAGAAGTATTTCAATTCAACTTATTTACTTAAGTAAAAGCAAAAAAGTACAGGCCCTGAAATGAACTCCAATAAGTAAAAAGTGAACCTCTGAGTGCCGTTTTACCAACTGTTTTTGTTTGTTTGCAAACTCGACTGAACCTCATGTCATATTAGAATAATATTACTTTAATGGATTAGGATCTTAATTTAAACTTCTATTCCATCCATTCACGGATGAATAATCTATTCAGCGTGACTACAGGTCGAGAAAGACGAAGTGGATATAAAAAAAAATTCCTTTTCTTCACGATCAAGTTTCTTGCAGATATTTCTAGTCTTACTTTGTTTATGCCTTATTATATATATATATATATATATATATATATATATTTTTTTTTATATATATTTATTTTTATTTTTTTACATGTTTTACATTTGTTTTTCGTGTTTAATCCTTCAAGCATGTAATGATCTCCCAGCCAATGGATCGTCTTTTTAACAAGTCCGCTTTTAAGGATTTAAGGAGTAAAAAAACAAAAACGATGTCAGTAAAAAAAACAATCCTCAAGTGAAGTACAGATTCCTTACAATTCTTTTTAAGAACAGCTTCCCAACATTTTCCAGAAAATCCATACCGATATTATTAACCAATCTTAAAATAAATTTGTTTCTGTACAATTCTCATTAAGCAGCATAGCATATTCTAATTCAAATAGTTCCAGTTTGGTCAAATTATGATCTTTATTCTCTAGTTGCTGAATGTAATTTCCATGTTATTGGAATGTACTTCTGTTATAGAGTTTATAGTCTTTTAAACAGGACAAAGAATCGGACTCAGAGACAACAGTCAGAATTCAAGATGTTTTCGGTGAAAAGTGAGATAATGCCGTAGAACGAGAGCACAAGGGATAATGTCTACTTGTGGCTTGGGCTTGACTCTGGTCTTGGTCTTGAACATGATTTGATGTGTTCCTCTGATCTTGGACCTAAAGATCTGCGGTTCTACGCAGACTTCGAGGCAGGACAGGGCTCAAACTGCGTTCCTGGACACGAGGAGAATTTAAGTTAACACTTTAAACACATTGAAGGAAATAACTTAGATTAGTGCGTCTCTATCAGTGCGACTTGTATCGCCGGGGTCCTTGTACTTCAGGTGATGAGGGGATTCATGGCAGGAGTTGAGCCCGAAGCACCGTCCGATGTGTGTTAGTGCGAGGTTGCGCCCACAGCCACACCTCAACTGAGGAGCGGAGTTTGGGGTCACTCAGCCATGATACACTGTTGTAAGTTATATTATTTTGACAAAAGTTTATTTTTAAATTATAAAACACACATGCAGTGCTGTAATAATAAAATTTAAGAGATTCTTTTACTAGCCTTATATTTCTGTCTTAACATTGCTCTAAAATATAAAGTAGTGACTAGGTTGTAGGACCTTCCTCGTGAACAACACCTATGATGTCAGATAAGGGGCTGAACAGGGATTGGTCCATCATTCAATTCACCGTATAATCATCGCAACATCTCCACAGCTCTTGGGTACTTATTCCTCCTCGTTCTCTCTCTGCAGCAAATACTGGCCTTTGTTTCTCCTCTTCTTCTACATCCTTTCTCCCATCCCTTACTGCATCTCCCGGAGGCTGGTTGATGACACAGACTCAGCCAGCAATGCCTGCAAAGAGCTGGCCATCTTCCTCACGACAGGCATCGTCATTTCAGCCTTCGGGCTGCCCATTGTCTTCGCAAGAGCTGCAGTTGTAAGTTTGAGAAGGCATTTAGTGCAGCGTTAGCATACAGATTTGTGAACTTTAATCTTTGCTACACCCAGCAGAAGATCACAACAACTGATGCAAAATTAAAGATAAAAGTCAATTATTTTTCACCTCTACCAATGCATTACTTTACAGATTGCCTGGGGGGCATGTGCGCTTGTGCTAACGGGTAACGTAGTCATATTCGCGACAATCCTGGGCTTCTTCCTGGTCTTTGGATCCAACGATGACTTCAGCTGGCAGCAGTGGTAAAAGAGCCCAGAGGAGAGGAGGACGTTAGCGTGAACGGTTTTTATTAGCATTACAATTATTATTATTATTATTATGGTGTTACTGTTTGGTTGTTGTTGTTGTTGGTGTTATTTATATGATGACTACCCATCCATAGATTCAAACCAAACCAGTGCAATAGTTTCTTTTTTTACTGCCTGCAACATATTGAACTGACACAAGTGGGATGGAAAATGCTGACTCATTTTAGTTAGTCTATGCTCTGACCTCTGTTTGTGATTTTTTTTCTCTGTTGTGAGTTTGATTTGATTTGATCGCTTTAAGCTACTTGTGAGCATCTGCTGTGAAAAGATTGGCCGATTGAATGTCTGCTCAAACTGACTGGGTTACATCCATCATGATACTATGAAGTTCTAGAAGATTCATTTTGCTTTAAATAGCGTGATTGACCACTCATGATTTGAAAAAGATCTATTTCAACTTGGCACATTTATTTTTTTGTTTGAGGCATCCATTTTTTTATTTATATTTTTTTGTGTATTTCTCCAAATATAACAACCATCGTTAAGCGGTGAAAGCAAACACATCTTGAAGTGTGTTTTTTTTGAAATAGCTGAGCTGTTACTGCCACCAAACCCTCTCATCCTCCTCACCATAGTTCACAAGTAGGTCTGATATTTTTCCAGGTTTACGTTCTGTCATTCTCACTTTAACAAGCCGCCCCATATATTTGATTTCTGTCGGCAACCCATCAAAAATCCTGTCACCAGACAAATTGAGGAAATGCTGAGGAGTAGCAGGACGTGTGTTTGGTTTCTTATGACAGAAAAGATGATTAATTTATACAATCTTAGTGAAGACAGATCTAATTACACCGACTTGGTGATTTCCCAGGTGCCAACTGGAAAAACAACAAAGCCCTTGTATTCACCATCCTATTTTGCACATGACAGTTTTTACCTAACTCTCCGTATGGATAGAGAAACCGTGCTATATCGGATCAAAAACCATGGAAACCCCTTCCTAACGGGCCGATGGCGTAGGATTAGCTCGAGGACAGCAGGCCTGTGTGAAAGTCACCCAAGCTAAGAACTGCTCTACTTATAATCAAGGCCTTGTCAGTCAGTCACTAACAAGCCGTAACAACCCGTAAGCTTTCACATGTGACTCTTTCAAAGTAAGAGAATTTTTCTTTCTAGTGTTAAGCAAGAACATCAATTACATTTCCTCATACCAGCACTTTCATGATATGTTTTATGTTTTGTTTTGAGGTGTTTTCTATGTTGTTATGGAACACTTTTTGTAGATGGGGATCAGCAGAGGCTGAAGTCAGTCAGTAGCAGCTCTGAAGTTTGCTCTTAAACTGCATTATCAACAGTTAAACAACAACTTCACATCTGCTGCTTCCTCAAATAACCGGTTTGTTGCATGAAATAATTCCTTTTCAGATGTTGATTTTTTTTTATTGACTTCTCAGTTTTAATATCTGTCTAATATTAAGTTATGTCCCATACCTTCAAGTCTCTTGGTTTCTAGCTACTGTGTAATGTAGTCCAGCCCAGAAGAGACTTTAATTCTCGATTTCCATGCACAGCAGTTTTCTAATCAACATTTTATTTTAGTTAACTCTTAATATTAATCATTATATTGTCTACTCTAAGAATCCCTTTTCATGATTTAACCACATGTGCAATGAATGAAACTGCCTATGACTGCCGCTAACTATTATACCCAGTATTGAATAATCGGTTGAAAATTGTAATAAATAATCAATTAGGCTCAATATAAAAACAAATAAGTGAAAAAGCCAAAACTTAAGTCCTCATTAACTATCTAACATGACAAAAAGGAGCCAAACCATAGATTTAAGAAGCTGAAACGAACCCATGATAATTGATTATTAATATTCCATGAAGCTCTGAAAAGTAATTATAGGACGATTTAATATTATCCAATAATCTCCTTTTCTTGTAGGAGTTAGAGTTGACCCAAAATTTGATTAGCATAGCTTAGCATAGTGTAGCTACCCAGCCGAATCTAGTGCCGGTCCCAAGCCCGGATAAATGGGAGGGTTGTGTCAGGAAGGGCATGCGGCATAAAAAACCTATGCCAAATCGATATGCGGAACGAGACGATCCACTGTGGCGACCCTCTAAAAAGGGAAAGGGTCGAAAGAAAAAGCAAAGAAAAGCAGCATAAATAGTTGAGTTTGGCAGAAGTAGCTTCTCTATAGATCTTGTTTGTTTAATTCGTCCACAAACATAAAATAAATTTTTTGTATGTTTTAATTTCTTTTGAGATTCTATATAGGTTTTTTGTTATAACTTTGGAGTTAATCAGGCTAGTTATTTCTCCCATTCATTCCTCCATTCTGTCTGAATCACATAAAGAACAACAAGTAAACCTCGTACATGAACAACTATCATACAGTATTTTCTTAAATAAACTGAAAACTCTGAGAAGAGAATGGCATTGGAAATCTGTTTGGGAAACCAATGTTTCAAAACCTGATTATCTGGGCTCTAACAGAGCCCAGATAATCAGGTTTTGTCATCTGGTTTTGTCATCCGGTTACCCATTGTATGTCATCCGGTTACAAAAGATCCTTGTTTTTTTTTTTTTGCTCTTCTAGAGATCCCAACCTCAGTGAAGGCATTGATTGTATGAGGGGCCCAAAACAAAGGCAGCTTTTTATTTTCACTTCAAACTGTATCGAGCTGAGTAGCGGAATACTAAAAACTACTGACATGATGTATACAGACTATGATGTAACCCATAGATTTAGCCACTGGTTGTGGTCTGTGGTTGAACAAGCAGGCTAGCTCCATATTCTTTTTAAGATCAAATGTTCTCTGACTTTATTTTATTTCAACCTCCGCTGTTACATCTTTTGCGTGGAACCCTTTTCTCTGTACTTCTGCTGAAAGAGAAATGTTATTTATCAGTCACAGATTTTAGGAGGGTATTGTATTTATTTATTTAATCCGATGCTTTGTGTCAAGGTCCAACAACATTTTCTATCTCAAACGTTTGTGTTCAAGAGGTAAAGGTCAGCATGTTGCATTTCTTTTTTTTAATAAACGCCATTTTTGAACATGCTCTCCTTTAAATGACTACAAATGCATTTGCTCCGTGAGTATACACAGCAATGATTTTAGTTATCTTATATCGATCATACTGAGAAACTATTTTCCTGTGGCAACATTACAATTTTTATATGAACTACTGCGTAACACTGTTAGTCCATCTATTAAACATTTATTACACAGTTTGGTGGTAAAAGCTGGAGGCTACGGCTTAAACAAACAGCACACTAAAATAACATTCAATACAATATGATATATAATATTTTAATACATAAACATTGCAGATCATCTATGATATGAGAAACCAGGGGCTAGCCTCCCCCCCACATGCATCAGTGAGCCTTGGGCACACATGACCCAGATGTCAGTTCATCACCTGTCCTCCCTTAGACTACTTTGGTGGGTACTAACCTCTACAAAATGGGGAAACCCTTTAAGACCTGCAGCTTTGGAGATGATCTGACCCAGTCATCTAGTCAACACTATCTGGCCTTTGTCAAAGTCACTCATATCCTTACATTTCCTCATATTTCCTCCTCCTTACACATTGATTTCAGGATAAATGCTTGTTTGCTGCCTAATATATCCCAACAACTGACAGGTGCTATTGTAAGAGTATAATGTTATTGTGAGGTCACCTGTCAGTTGTTACAATGTTATGGCCAATCAGTATATATCTATAGTACAACTACAATATAATGTGTGTAAAGTATTTATTAAATGCTTATATACTGCTTAAAAACACCAAGTGCAGGGATTTAAATAGTTTAGTAAAGCAGTCAGATCTTCAGTTTTTGCCAGGTGGGGCAGCTGTTAGTGGATTGCACCTTTCTGCCTATCCGGGTTCTATTTGTTTATTTTCTACGAAAGATCAGTTTGGTTACAAAGCAGATGCTCAAAATGCTTGTGTATGGCAAAGAGAAGTGTAAATGTTATGGGGTGAAATGACTCCGATGACAAATGAAGATGCAGAATGATTCCCAACTTTCCTGCTCCCTGACCACCGACCATTAAGAAAACCATCAAGTCTCTATTGCAGTAAAGAATTTGTGATGTTTTGTCTCGTATTTGTTAAATGTTTATAACTGAGTATTAATACTAAATAGGGGACTTGAAAAGCAATTAAACAGTTCACCTATGTTAGATGGTATTGAGTTATTGACTTCATTTAAAATGAATTATGTTATTTGGCTATTAATCAACTCAAAAGACTACGTGATAATGACATTTTTTTTTTTTTTTAAGTGTACTTTGTTTTAAACATCAAATTAAATATCTCCGTTTAGATTATGCCTGTACTGCAGTTCTGCTACGCGCACAGCATCTTCATTACCTTCGTCAGTCACTTTTGGTCCTTTCCTACCAAACTGGTAGTCTCCAATAGAGCTGGCTCTGTTTTTCTGTATACCTATAACCTTAACATAATCAAGGCCAGAGAAAAATCTGGATTGTTCAGTGGTTTTAGATTTGAAGGGGGGGAAAATGCTGGATTTGTTTAGGGGCTTTTTTTCAGCAAACATTTAATTTTTACCTTCTTTTTTGCTGTATAGTTTGTCTAAATGCATTCTGAAGCTGAGTCCAGTGAAGAAGCAGGCCCCCCAGAATTCATAACACTCAACAATATAAATAGAATAGAATAGTGAGTAGGGAAGAGATCAAGAACCATCGGACTTAAAGATTACTCTGAGATTTGGAGAAGACAGAGGAATATCTTCAACAAGCCCAGTGAAATGATCGACAGTGTCGAAAAATCTGACTGAAAGATACTAATCAGCTGATTCCGTGTTGGACTGAAGAACCGAGAAAGAGGGCAGGCAGGATGAGAGAAACTGGCTGGGTTACCCCCTCATAAAATTTTAACCTCATTCAATAATAATTCAATGTTTGAAATCTCTAAATAAATGATGGACATTATTTTTTTTGCTTCATATTTATGAGTTCCTAATTCAATGGGGACATCAGGGTTAACATAAAATGTATACAATTATAGGTTTTCAATGTCCTGTACACACTTTGTATGCATCGGTGTTCCCTGGTGTCAACTTGACCCCAGGCTGTTTTAGCTGCGTTAAACATATATGAAATATCAACATTATACACAAATTTGTTATGTTTTTTTTGGATGATATTGACAGCCTTCTAAACCATTTCTCTTTGTGTTCTGTGTTTGAATGAAAATGACCTATAAGCAAAGGTTTTCACTCAGTGAGGTTTTGTGAAAGATACTGAGGAGAATGTTGAGGACGACCCTGATTATGAGGCATCTTCCTCTGATGAGAATGAAACCCTCAGTGTTGACCTACCTGTTGTCTCAACCACCAGCAGACACATTACTTTCCAAAAATGGAAAGTTATCATGGTCCCGCTCCCCATTTGAACGACAGGGTAGACTTAGTGCTGCTAATGCCATCAAATTGGTTCCAGGCCCCCACCAGATACTGTCAGCCATCTCCAAGACATAAAATCAGCACTTGAACTATTCGTAACACCTGCTATTGAAAATCCCATCCTTGAGATGACAAACTTTATCTCAAGGGTGAGGGGATACGCGTGTATGGGGACAGTTGGAATGACATGGAGGTGATCCACTTGCAAGCTTACATTGGGTTTCTCATTTTGGCAGGAGTGTACAAATCAAAAGGTAAAGCGACAGCAAGCCTTTGGAACGCTGACACAGGAAGGGCAATTTTTCCAGCCACAATGTCTCTAAAGACTTTCCATGTTTGCTCCCGCTTCATTGTCCAAAGAAAGGGAAAAATTTCCTGCCGATAAGCACCTTGCACAAAGATGCTGTCCTGAGCAGCAGAGAAGACAGAAACACAAAACACAAACGCCACAAATGGTCTTGGACTACAATGAGACGAAGGGATGGGTTGATAACCTGGTCAAGGTCACAGCCACATACAGCTGCTGACGCCACATACAGCTGCTGACTGCCCGTTGGGCCCCTTGTGATTTTCTTCAACATCATTGATGTTACAATGTCTTTGTAATATCGGGCAAAGTAAACAAGACCTGGAACGTCAGAAAAAAATTATCGAAGGAGGATTTTCCCGGAGCAGCTGATTACTCACTGGTGAAATTTCATATTGAGAGAAGACGGTGTCTTCCAAGAGCATCAACGGCTGCTGCAACTGTTATACAGGAAATCTAAACAGAGACACACACCACAACTCCTCAAGTGGTTCAAACTGCAGGCAGGAAGTGTTGCAGGTGTCAGGTCTGTCTTCACAGAAATTACGCACTCTCTGCACATCATGTGCCAAGTAGTGCAGAGTAAAGGCTGGACTGTACCCTCTGGTGGACTGCAGGAAAAATAACATGCTGTTCATATTCTGTCTTTGCTCTTAGTATTCTGTCAAACTCATTTTGGTGACTTTGCAGTTTTTTGCTATCTCACACACATATTTGCATAGATAGCACTTACAGATGTATATATATTCGTAGTCAACAAATAAACTTAAAGTACCTGAAACATAAACTGGGGAAATTATTTTAATTATAATAATTTTCTGGAGGTTTTAAATTGTTGGGGTCAAATTGACCCCAAGGATGAAATATGTTGGTAAATTTGAGGATCACAGGAGGATTAAGAAAGCATAATTCCACCAAAATCTATTGTAAATTGTCAGGTATTTGTTTTGTGGTATGTAGATGATGCGTATTACAGGAAAATATTGTTTATATTTGCATTGCACCGAAGGCGGTTTGAAAGAGGAGCTTCACAGGAGAACACTTGATAATGGAGGGGCACCAGCGGTGCCCAGTAAGTAGACCGTGTATCAGCCTTGTTTGCACGTTAGCGAGATAATTTAATGTTGAAGCAAATAAGCAGGCAAATCATGATCTACACAAAAAGTATGGTGTACAGCGATACCATTAAAATGCCTTTATACATCGTTAGCTAACCAGTTTTCTCAAATTTCCCTAAAGTTATGTGCAAACTCAGTATTGTAAACTCAGGCTAATCCAATGTCTGATAATTGTGTGATGTCACGCATGAGTAAAGTTAGCAGACACCAAACCGCAGTGAGCGCCAAGTAACATTTAGCCCATGTCGGCTCTTTGGTGAGTTTTATTGGTTCCCCAATACAGGCATTGTTTTTCGCAGGCAGCCAGCCTGTTTCAGGAGGTGGCAACATTCTTCACAAGAGGAATCAACAGCTCGACCATTGCCCAGCATGTTGACCTTTCAAGAGATGGAGTAGAATGTTTTTGGAAGGCATTTTGTGTAGCCACGGAAATGTGATCATACTGGTTTGTAAACTTAAATCTTTGGGCTACATCCAGCAGATCCCAACAACTGATGCAAAATGAAAGTTAAAAGCTAAAAAGGTTGTCCTGTAAAGTGAACGTGTAAAAGATGGCAATAATATCACCACATATTAAGAGGCAACCCTCTCCTCTCGTCAGTGATATCAAACTGTGAAAGAAACTGTGAAGAAGAGGTGCTCACTACAGCTGTTGCCTGAGACTTGATCAGCATCTGGCTGCTGGTGAAGCCCTTTCCTGCTGTGTGTCCCGAATATGTGAAATGTGAAAATGATTCTGTAATCTGTTGTTGTTGACGACCACTTGTTTATGGCCTAAATATGTGCTACAGCCTGTCAGCACCAACCGAGCAGCATGTATTAACCATCATATTAATGAACTGCTTTAGGGATTGCCTGGGGGGCGTGTCCTCATGCTTATGCTCAACATGGGTATCTTCACGGCCATCCTGGCCTTTTTCAAGGCCTATCGATCTTATTAGGTGGACGTTAGTGTGAACAGTATTTATTAGCATTACAAATATTAATATTATCATTATGGTATTAGTGGTTGTTGTTATTTATATGATGATTGCCCATCCATAGATTCCCAACAAACCCGCCTAATACTTTCTCTTCTTACAGCCTGCTACATTCTGAATATTAAAATCTACTGACATGATGTGTGCAGACTATGACGTAACTCATAGATTTAGCCACAGGTAGTAGTCTATGGCTGGACAACCAAGGCAACTCCATATTTGCGACTTGCTAAATAGCGCAAGAAGGGGCGAAAATCGAAGAATGTTAGAAAAGCAGTGGCATGCCGGTGCTTTGCTCGCATTTCTGCTGCTAGCCGATCTCAACATTGTGGGTGGGATGTTGGGCAGATGCCAGGGAAGCAATACAATTCATCATCACTAGAAACAGACTGTGCTAGGCCTGTTGCATAACTCTCTCCTCTCTCTAGTAAGCACGATAGAGATGTTGTCAACCTGCAACATACCTTCACTATTTTCTCCTGATGTAATGTCGTCCACACTCTCGCTCGTCACGTATGCTGCTTTGTTAATGCAGCCGGACACACCACTGTCAGTAGAACCCAACACATCTCCTTCTATAGTGAAAAACGATGCACAGTCATGCAACTTCATCCAACCCGTCATAAAAATGTATCCGTTTCCGTCCAGATTTTGAGTTGCTGTCTTTGGCTTTGTTTAATTTTGCGATGGCATTTCTTCAAGCTACTGTTGTAAACATTTTCTATCATCTTCCTTCCAATACTCTCATAAACAGCCTGGTTACAATAGGAATTGAATCTTTTTTTTTTGGACCGAATCTTCTGCCCAAATAGGAACAAACATTTTGTTTTGCTTGTACTCAGAAAACCTACGCTCTCTGGTGTACTTGGTTGGAGTACAAGTGAAAGTGAATGTCTTGGAGTACACCGACCAACACCACACTATGTGCTGCCACAAAAAAAACCACCACGTCCAGCACAGATGGCGTATTTTACTCTTACGTCCTCGTCGGAGACAAATCAGGACACATTAACGTCTAGACTACAAGAGATAGGAGGTCAAATGTGTCAAAGACCACCAAGTGGTTTGAGTGATCAGATCACAATGCGTCTTGGTGGTCGTTTACACTTACGTATTCAGCGATGTGTCTCGCAGTCCAAATGCGATTTGATCGCCCCAAAAACGCATTATAAATTAAATGTATTATTATTATATTATTAAAAATGCATTTAAAAAACAAGTCCAAACAGGGTCAATTTAATCAGCATCTCTGAATGGTGGAACCAACGCCACCAAAGCAGTAAGCTGTGTTTGCTGACATCGTAGCTGTCTCGAGCGGGATGTCAAGAATGGGTGGTGTAGGGGTTGGAGAACTGACAGCTGCACCGGCTCCCCGTTCCAGCTTCAGAATACACAATTTTTATAACAATGAACACAAAGAAAACAATTGAGGGAATAACTAATCACCAAGAATATATGTATAATATATGCTACATATGCTATATGTAGAAAATACACCAGTAAACTAAACTACTATTTGGTTAGCAGTCGTTTAAAAACTTCATCCCTCTAATCCACTGCCAGGACCTCCGTCATCTGACACATTCAAGAAGAAACCTCTTCCATTCTGCTTCCAGGATATCTGAGCTGCCTGTCTCCCAGGAAGGCAGCACCTGAAACCAGTTAACTGCTAAAGCGGTGAGAAGAAGGGGAAAGAGATGTCAAAAGAATAATAACAATCCAAATGATCTCAGCCATAACAACAGGTAGTCTCCAAGAGATCTGTCTCTCTTCTTTAATACCTGTAAGTTTAACTATAACATAATCAAGTTCCAAAGATGAGTCCAGTGGAAAAGCAGACCTCCAGAGTTTACGATATTCAGCAATATAAATACTGTAGAATAGAATAGAAATAGAATGATTTTATTGCCAATTGCATGATTAGTGAAAAAAAAAAACTCCTGAGAAATGTTACTTTTCACACATATGCATAAACTGTATACACATAATTCAATTCAAATACACACAACACACTTGTCCTAACTTGTTGAATTGAACGTACTTTTTTAATACTATTATGGCCCTTTGTATAATGGTTTTACATTATACACAGAAGAATTTACACATAACATAGATTCTTGTTATTGTACATTGTGGCGAATATTTTCCAAAGACACTGTATATTACCACTCTTAACAATCCGTGGCAGCCATTGTCATGTTTCATAAAATAAACTGCTCAAAATAATTAAGGAACACTTAAATCACAGTCTGCACCCCAATGAAAGAAACATTCGAATTGAAAATCTTTGATATACATTGTGTAATTTATTTAGAACAAAATTATGCAAGACCGATCACTGGAAATCAATGAAACCATTAAGGGCTGGATTCTAAATTACACCAAAAATCAAAATGAAAAACTGAAATCACAGACGGATCCAACTCCAGTGAATTCCAGCACAACAACTCATAATTTGACCCAGGAGTGTGTTTGACCCCCACATGCCAAAGGGACCTCCTGAAAACATCTGGGCATGCTCCAGATGAGATGGAGGATGGTGTCTTGGGGATCTCCTCCCAGACCTGGATCAGGGCTCCTGGACAGTCTGTGGTCGGTGGTGGTGGCGTCAATCACTTGTGTTTCCTTAATGGACAGATTGATATCTTGATATCTTGATCTTATATTGATGAAGTTTAACTGGCTTGGTGTCATACTGCAAGGATGAAGTGTTCCCTTAATTTTCTGAACAGTGTTAAATGCCACAGGATTAATAAATGAAGCATGTTATTAACAGTTAACCCGGTTAACCTAGATTTTTACAACAAGCTTCAGATGAATGGGTTTGAAAAACTCACATGGATAGAACCCTGCGACCCACAACAGGATCAGTGGGTACTGAAAATGGTTTAAATTCATAGTAAATATTTTTTCTTAAGTATTTGGAAAAATGTCATGATTTTACTATTTACCCCAGAAGAATAATTCACTCAGAGAGTGGAAATTAACATAGAAATAAGATTAGATCATTATGGGACATTTAAAGCCAGATATTTATCAGAAGAAAGAATTTATGGCTTTATAAAATCACATAATATATATGATTGATTAGGATAGATTAGGATAGATTCCAGACTTCTCTGTGTCTTATACTTTGCATAGTCCCAGATCAAAATAATATAATATATAAAAAGGTATTTGTGCATCCTAAGTAGGAAATCAGGTTTTCCTACTGAGAGGAGTAACTGTGTTTTGTCTCTATCTGCTGGCCTTATGTATAATCATCTCAGAAGCTGCGTCAAATCCTGCTTGTCACAGAAATAAAGTAAGTGAGAAAACCATGTCTCATTTATAGATTTAATTTACACCAACAGCTTCACACAACCAAGTGAGAATATTAGAGGAAAAAACCGCTGCATCCTCTGTGAGGCTTCTTCAGATTATTTTAACTGGTATTTATCGTCACTTATCCGTGTTATAACGACATAACTTTTACTTTATGTGTGTTTCTTCTTTTCTCTGCTAAGGAGACTATGTTGAGCTTTGACTTTTCCTTGTCTGTCTGTTAGCAGGATTAAACATTAAAAAAGATTACACTGTTTGTCATCAAACTTGGTGGGTGGGTTTGGGAGGGAAGAACCAGTTGAATTAGGATGCATCCAGATAAAAGGCTGGGTCCGGTAATATTTCCACATACTTTCCATTGCTTGATTGGGTTTTTTTCATACTGTACTTGTAAGATTAACGTGTATCTGGGTGCAACGGTGACCCCATGTACCTGGGAAGAAACCATCAAATTCCAGAGTTTTCTGGATTATGTAATGGACCCATTAATTGTTAGATAGCAGGGTTTTTTTCTGTTTTTAAATGAGGTTTTTAAATGAGGAATATCCCATAAATCAAGCTAGAAATCTGCCATCGTTGGACAATAAATCAGTGAATGTCAGGTAATAATAAAGAAAGGTTTGGAGTTCATTGTGACATTTATGGAATATTCATTTACAAAAATCCTGTAACAATTCTGGTACATTTTCTATCACTATGAAGAGATCATTAATTGTGTGTAAGGCAGAGCGCACACACACACTATGGACATGGTACCATGATGGATTTGCTTTACTTGAATCTGCTTTGTGCTAAATACCACGTTGGAAGGAAAATTGCAGTTACACATCGTTTTTCTTTTTTCTAAATATGATGTATTCAAATACTCTACATGAACTCGTTTTGAATTGAACTAATTTGCATGATCTCAGCCACATGTTGGTGGAGGTGCCATGCCTCTATCAGTCTCTGGTATAGTCATTTGGACCCCTTCAAAATAAAATGATCTTCAGCATCATGTTTGTGCATAGCGGTTTAAGATTATGGATGGGTCCATGCCTCGTTATTTATTATTTAGATTGACCTATTATTATTTTTGATGATATTAGCTAAAAATGTCCTATCTTACATTGATGAGGAAATGGAAAAAAATTCTCAAAATCCACACCCGTACCCTTGAAATAAATCACATACTCCCCTGCCAAAGTTCCACCCAAACACAAAAATGTATCAAAACCTGTTTGTGACAATAAACAAACAAACAATAAAAGTGTCACCACTCTTCAGACTTATGAATCTGCATGTAGATACATCATACCTGTGGATACCTGTATCAGATTTATTGGAAGAATCTCTTGAGAAATTATGTTCCCAGAAATTTTAGACTATTCTGCACACAGACTGTTAGTAACCAGATGCAGTACAATTCAAAATGATCATAAATGTCGCTACTATTTTTCTCTATAAAGCCTCAGTGGAATCCTGCATTATAAACCTATACTATCCTGAGGCTGCTGCTATAAAGACACTGCCAGACACAACATGCACAACATGCCCAGCACTTGTCGCCTCTGGGGAGAATCTTAAAAATGAACTTTGAATATATCATCATATCTAACCTTTAATTTTGACATGGAATAAGATATAGTGTTCATATTTATTCAGGCGTTGAGCCATATCTCATCAGGTCTGAACACACACCAGCAGCACGCCTTGACTCCCCGCTTCCATGTCTTGGAAACAGTTGCTTGGATTAATGCTTAAACTCGCCTTTTTTAGGTGCGTGTTCTTTCAAGCAGACGTGGACATGTTAAGTGAAATGTTGCAGGAAACCCTGCAAACCCTGACTGACCATGGGGGACTCACCCGCCCTGCCTGAATGATCATGGGAAGGTAGAGGAGGTTTTAGACTGGAGAGAGCAGATCAGATACAGATGAGCATGAGGAGGTTTTTCCGAGCTCACAGGGACAAAGACTACGGTCAGATCCAGTATCTGACGGCCAAGTGCACCCGCCTGACTCATGATAAAGGTAAGTCATTGAAGTGGACACTTTGACCTCTGAGAAAAAATATTCAAATTTATGTTCAACAGGATTATACGGGTTAATTCTGGTGTTTACTGGCCATGTTACATTTAGTCTGTTAAGTCACCTTTAACCCACAGTTTTATTAAATGCACTTAAGGAACCAATAATTTAATTTGGGAATGGACTACCTATGCCATTATAATATTCAATGCTAGTGTATCAGCAAGGAACCAAAGTCAAATTCAAGTGCACACAACATATAGAACAGTTTTTTTTTTCTTCAAATATTTAATTTATTAAGGAACATTTTCAAAGTTTACATAAAACTGAGCAATATCACATAATATAAAAAAAAAACCATGTGAGAATGTGCCAGAAGAGAACAGACGATGCAAAAATGGTAAACTAAAAAAAAAAATCATCATCAATTTGATCATTGTTTGAGCAACTCTAACGTTACTAATATAGCCTTTGAGGCATCCAGTGGTAGACTATGCTTGGGATCATTGTCTGGTGTAATGGGACCCCTGTCATTCAAACAGTTCATCTCATCAGTCCAAAGAACAGACTTCCATTAAGTTCTGAATGTTATCAAAGTGTGTTGTGGCAAAATTCAGATGTATCTTCATGTTTTTGTTCTATTAAAAGTGTCTTTCCCCTCGCTACTGTCCCAAGGGTTCCATTTTTCCCAGCTGCTTTTGAATCGTGGAGCCATGAACTCTGACTTCCATTCAGGTGAAAGAGGCCTGCAGATTCTTGAATGTTCTCCTTTGATTTTTAATGAATTCCAGAATGGGCCTTGATTGTGCTCTTAGAAGGAATTTTGGAAGCGTGAGCCTTTCTGAGAAGGTTCCCTTTTGTTCCAGGTCTTCTCCATGATTAGTAATAATGCGTCTCACTGTGGAGCTGTGGAGTCCCAGAGCCTTAGAAATAACTGTGTAATCATTTCCTGGACTGCTGTAATTCAATCACCTTTACCTTCATTTCAGCTAGAATTTCTTAAAAAGTTTTTTGGCATAGTGTGGTACTGATGAGACCTAAGAGTCAACCTCCTGCCTCGGGAAACGGTCTGGTGATTTGATTGAACATCTCTGGTAAGCCTCGGTGTGTCTTGTTCTGCTGCAAATGAATACAGTTTATTTGGACGTAGTTTATGAAGAGGGAAATTTGTCTCAAAGGCCCAGTTGGTATTAGGTCAACTTTTAAGTTCAATAAATACAATTATCAATCCACACATGTATTTATTGTTTACTCAGGTTACCTTCTTTTTTTATCCTGAAGGTCTAACACAGTTTAGTGTTGGAAACACAAAGGGATGGAATAAATCAGGAGAGGGTCAATATTTTTCTGTAGCTCCCTTCTGGACCCATTTTTTTATCATCACATGGGCGGAACATTGGCTTCCATTGGAATGACCTCAAACCCAAAAGACACAAAAGTTTTTGTCAGACATGTCAGCAGCTGACATGGATTTCAACAATTCATGTGTTATTTTATGCGGTGGGCAGGAAAAAAAAGTTTAAATAACCTTTGATACATTCACCAGATCTTATGCTGATTTGAAAATCATCTACCTTTCTGTTGGCGCTCCAACCTTTGTCTCTGTTCTTTGGGACTGCAGCAGTGCTCGACAGGGAGTACCTGGTGTCCAGGGAGAAAGAGAAAAAGCTGCAAAATGATCTGGAAACCGTGACTGCTCGAAACCACTACCAGGAGCAGCAGAACATGGAGATCAAGAAAAAGCAGGACCATGTCATAGGCAGGATCCACCAGCAGCAGGTGAGCTGAGTATGAATTCAATGTCTCTCAGAGGTTGAGCGAATTATGATGTTATTATGAATTTTAAAAGGTATAGGGATGTCACGATATTAAATTATGATACCACGATTATTGTCAGTGAAATTATCACGGTTTCGAGATTATCGACTCTTTGGCAGGAGAGACAGAGCAAATATATAAATACAGCCTAAAAACTTTTGGAGATAAAGCTCCTCCTTGTGAAAGAAATATAGAACTGACCTTTCCCAAAATAAAGTCTATGCGTCTATACAATTTGAAAATGATCTATATATATATATACAATAAATATTCTATTTAATAAAAATAAATATTTTTAGAATTAGGTCTGGAAAACAGGCTTTTTCACTAAAACAAGCTCCCCCTAGTGAGTAAAATATGAACTACTAGAACTACTTTGCTTTATCCCAAATTTGGGATAAAGCGAACCAACGGTTTAGAAGTTATGTCTGAAAAACTGTGTTTTTTTTCGTAAAAGCTCTACTATTCAGTAATATCTGATGCCTTGTGTCGATCCAAATGCACCAAAATTGGAAAAGATTGGATCAACAGTTGAGAAATCATGGCCCTAAAACTTTTGGAGATGAAACTCCTCCTAGTGTTTGAGATATGCAACTGATCCTTCCCCAGATCAATCCAGTTCTTCCTCGTACTAAGGGGTATTTGGGTAGAAAATCTGAAAATGATCCATGAAATGAGAAATGGAATGAGTTATGCCATTAACACGAAGGATCGGCCGGTGGCGAAGATTACGATTCCGTAATGTCCCTGAGTTCTGGAAATGTAATTCGGACACTAATATCAGGAAGATTTACACTTTACATTTTACATTTTTTTTTATTTTGAGCTGAATCAGCTAATTTTCCTCTCATCTTGGTGTATTAAAGAGCTCAAGTAGGATGCAACTGGATAATTTTGTGTTTGTTAATCTGATACCTTGAAGTCCAATAATGCTCCATTTTGGTCTCAACCAACTCCTGAGAAAAATATCCGGCTTTTAGCCACTAACCTTTCAGTCAGTTAGAATCCACACAGAGGATGTCCTAGAAATATTGTCTTTTGACAAAACTTTATGACAGTAAGATCGAATTAGATAGTAAAAAAAGTTATAAAACGCTTAAAAGCTCCATACGTCTGCAGTGTTGGGTTATTATGCTGATTGCATTTGTCATTATGAATACATTGACTCATGACTTCAGTAAACAAATAAAACAAATAAAACAAAGCCCTAATTTAACCTCAAATCCTTTTTAAAAAAAAAACAACTAAATACTTATCTGAAGGACACTTCGGATTGATTGTTAAATTTGTGTCATTCACCTTGTAATATTTAACCTCATTAAAATCCCACAATTCCAATACACATAGCCATGACCCTACCAGTGGACCTCCCATGATGCAATTGACTTAAATATCCCTGGAATGACGATACCAGTAAGTGCCAGTCTTCACACACTGTGAGTGCAGAGGTTTGGTCTCTGATACCGACAACCTTACAAAGAGTTCTGGCTCCTCCAGACGGGTTACAAGCTGTGCACAGCTTATTTAAAGAGAGATTCTATTAATTTACCCTTTTAGAAGCCAATTTAGGACAAAAGCAAAGACTAGAGCTGACTCGTAAATATACACTAAGAGGATTAACTACAGAAATAGGTTGTTGTTGTTTTGGTTTTTCATGTCGTACAGATTTGGTTATGATCATAATAGTATTTGGGCCATTTTGGCTGATCTGAACATTATGAACCATTTTTTCACTAAACATACACAATTTGAATCCCTGTGTAGTAATTTAGATTTAGAATGTGACTGACTCACCTTCTGTACAAAGATTTTATACAGCCTCAGGTTCAGGCTTGTCTCTCTCTGACCTTCTCTGTAGGTGTGTTTGCAATCTTTACAGTCTATTCAGAACAATTATGCTATTTAAGAGCAACTTAAAAGAATAAGAAATACACAATAATGTCATTTATTTGTGAAGTATACTTTTTCCATGTTTTCCTGTATTAAAGGAAATAAATTCTACTCCACAATAGAACTAAGAGGATTATTTCAAAAGCATGTAATGAAACCATTGTTCAACATTGTTGAACAAAAGTCTGGATTAGTTCATAGGTATTTATTGTTACCTGTGTGTGGATAAGAGCGTCAGTATATCCATGTGTCTCCATGCAGGACCTGGTGAACTCTCTGCAGCGCCGCATGATGCTGCTGATGGAGGAGAGCTCCAGGGACGGGGAACTGCTGCAGCAGGTCAGCTCCGAGCTGCTGTGTCTGCAGGGCTCCGAGGTGAAGCTGGAGGGCCTGGTGGAGGAGCTGCATGCTGAGGCCCTTCACAGAGCTGCAGTGGCAGAGAGCTTCCATTCAGAGCTCCGCAGGTAGGGTGAAAGGGCGATTAACAGTGTTCCAAGCTGGAGAGGAGGATTATAAAGGTATTACATGGTTTCAGTCAGGTCTTCCATTCCAGTTAGATTACCTGTTATAGGATAGTGGGAGTTTTTTGTTCTCATTACTTTATATTGTGTGTTAGCTTCTTCTTCGAGTACAGTTCTTGCATACATTTCCTCCACGTGGCCCGATTAAGTCGAAAGTGTGAGGCAAAAGTGGTTCACAATGAAATAGCAGATGTGTGAATAAAACAAGCCTAAAATGTGAGGATTTGCTGGTTTTCCCAATTTTATAAAATTTTGAAGTGAATGTCCTCCAGTGGCAACTGAATTGGTGAAAATGTTCCTAACTCAGCTCATAGGGGAAAGGGGAGACAACATGGACAACATGACAACATGTTCATCCCTATGAACATCCACTTTCTTCCCTTACTAAGCAAGGAAATCAACAACAATCAGAACAACACTGTGTGTGCATCTGGTATTTTTTTTAACCTGAGCCTGACCCAGTCCCCAGATAGATTGATGCTTCTGTACTAGATGTCCAAAATAATTCACATTACGATCTGTCATAAAATCAAGCAGCACACTTGTGAGCCATAGCTGACATCCTCCTGAGTTTGAAAGTTGTCATATGACAAATGTGTTAGACCCTCTGCCATTAGTGATGGTTCTGGAGGGGCCTACTGATATCTGAATGATCATGTTTTGTGATTTTGACTGCTGACAGACGTTTTTTCTCGATATTACTTAATGTTAGGTATAGGCTTTAACTCTATTGTACAAAAAACTGTAGCAAAAAAAAAATTATCAAGGAAAAAACTATTTTATTCTGAGGGGAATATACAAACTGTGGTGATTCTTATAAGGTGGTGTTTAAAAACTTTTCAAATAACGTTGCAATGCAAACATAGTCAACTCCCTGGTGTGGAAAAATAAAAATGAACCTTTAACATCTTCTTCTTCTTAATTATGCTGAATTTTTGGTGGTTCGATTCACAGGCGTTCCTCCACAGCTGTTAAAATTGAACATTAACTCAGACAAGACTGTAGAAGAAAAGAAACATTCACAGTATTAAAAAAAGCAACTCTTTATCACAGTCTCTAGCAAAATAAAGCCAAGTGAAGCTGTCACCGGCTGCTCCTCAAGCCCACAGATCTGTAGATCTGCAGAAATGCAGTCGTCCTCTGTGCAGCGTCGCGCCCCCGTCTGCTGACTCCATCGCTCCCTGTGGAGAAATGGCTCAGTGTCAGAATATGTTATCACATTGTGATTCCAGACCCAGATGTCAAACGATGAAGGACATCTTTACATTAACCGAGAGGTTTAATGTTTGCATTTGTACTAAATCTTATTGACTCTAACATTAGATCAGTCGTAATCGCGAAAATGAATATCATTTGCTTGTCTGTGACAGAATAATAAAGATCATGGAGAGTTGAAAATAGAAGTACAGAAGAATATGTAGATGTAATGAAGAAATTATCCAAATAAGCCAGCCCTCTGTCCTTTATCTATATGTTTTTTTAAATGGATAGAGATAAGAGTCACAGAAATAACTTAGAAATAAAAATAATACTTAATAATAATAAATAACTTCTATACACTTTGAAGCAAAAGCATTATTTCAACCAGAAAGCGTCTAAATGATTGTATAAATAAATGTATTTTGTTTTCGTAGACGGATGTCTGATGAAGTCAGAGATTACAGTTCCACTGTGTGTCAGGATACAAAAATGTAATCATAATCTTATTATTAGGCCACTTAAACATCCATTTAAAGCGAAAAGAACTCGATGCTAAAAGCTGTAATCATGAGTCTACCAAGTTTGAGTGGCTAGAAATAGAATAATGATAATTTGTGTTTGTCACCAACAGTAAGACGGCGGAGCTGGAGAAGCTACAAGACGGCAACAAAGCTCTGACGGAGGAGCTGATGGATTTACGCACCGCTCATCAAAAGGAGGTGAGCAAACAGGAGAGAAACACAGAACTGAATGTAATTCTGCCTCGCCTCTGATCTGCTGATGGAGCATTAACGTAGTAGTAGTTTAATAGTAGTGCTTTAATCAAAATATATAGTTTGCATATAATATTCTGTACAGGCAGGCTTGGTTTCAGAGTCTAGGAGGAGAAGAGGGAGTGTGGAGTTTTAGCTGGTGTAGGCGAGGTTGGGTTGAAAAACAATTTTGGACTTAGAAAAGTATCACAAAGGCAAAAAAAAACAAAGTACCTATTTCAATTTCCATTTGCAGTGTGATATAAAAACATAATGATATTCTCTCAAATTCCTGCTTTGCCACTTCAGGCTGAGTTTATCTGACTTATTATCTTTCAAAAGTAAGAGTAACAATACCAAACTTTCATTACCTTTAACAACCTTGTATTCCAAAATTTGGTAAAGAAAAATAAGCGATGCCATGATGATGAAGTTTTAGAATGAGCCATTATAGAATGATGTAGATTATACCACTGGATTATATTACCTTAGTTATTTTTTTTTTACCCATAGCCTTTTATTATTTGGTTTCTTGTGCACATCCATATAAAAGGTCTAGATAGATAGATAGATAGATAGATAGATAGATAGATAGATAGATAGATAGATAGATAGATAGAGAGAGAGATACTTTATTGATCCTTTACAAGAAATGTTAAAAGATAAGTGGAAATATAAACAAAAAAAAACAAGTAAGTTGAAACAAAGTGAAATCTTAGAGCCACCAAGCTAGAGTTGAGAGCAAAAAAACTAAACAAGTATTTGATGATAAACAACTATAAAGAGAAAAGAACAGCGGAAATTAGATGAATAAGACGATGATGCAGTGTGCGGTTGGAGAGAAAACCAATCTAAATAATTATCAACAGATCAACTAACTGAAGTTGTGCAAGAGGGAAAAAAAGTGGTTTGTGCAAATAGCTTGTGCAATAGAAATGTGTGCGACAGTATCTAGGTATGCAGATGTTTTGGTTATGTTGATGTTATGTTATGGTTTACTATTGGACCTTTACGGAGGTACTGTATGCCCCCTTTCTGAACCAAATTCGAATAATCTCATTAAATCCTGTTACTTCCACTTTAGGACTATCACCAAATTCAGATTGGCTTTGTCTGTATGTGATTTAGAAAGACTTATTGATGCCTTTGTCTTTTTTCGCCTGAACTATTGCAATGGACTGTTCACACGCCTTATTCAATCCCCAGCAGCTCGGCTTCAGTATGTGCAGAACACGGCTCACACAGATTTTAACTACGATAAAGCACAGGTCCCATATCAACCAAATTCTTGTCTTACTTCATTGGCTCCTAATCAAATTCAGATTTTAACATTCCTTTAATTCCTTTAATTTATATCACAGATCTTTTAACCCCCTGATATTCTGCATTGTGTCTCAAGGTCCTTTAATGTCCTCACTGGTTGTCTTTAAGTAACGGTTGGTGACCACGGGGGATCAAGCCTCTGCCATCAGGACCCCTTGGCTTTGGAATTCCCTGCATGAGCAGATTAGGCCTACTAACACGCTACCTGTTTTTATATCATTACTAAAGACATATTTTTACAGGAAAGCCTTTTTCTACTGCATAATCTGATTTAAAATGACCTGTGATGTGTTATTGTCTTCGGTTATATTTTGTAACTTTTGTTTTTATTTTAATTGTATGTTGTGAAACATTGTACTGTCTTTCCATAAGTGCAATACAAATAAAGGTTAATTATTATCATTATAATTTTTATGAGCACCACCAGTGTTGCAATAGGTAAAGGTGGACATTCAAGTGACTTCATAGACTTCCTGCTACTGTTATCCATAATAGCCCATCATCATTTATTGGTCGATTTCCCAAATTGTGATAATAGTCAGAGGAAATTGCCATAACTATGCTAAAAAGCTGCTTGTGAGTGGTTGTAATTCCATCTCTGACCAGCAGGTGTCAGGATCGCACACTTTTTGCAACTGTGCTTTGGCCTCTGTGTCTGAGCATTAACAGATAAATAATGGACTTTTAATGGCTTTATGATAAATGTACTGTATTTCTCTTTGTCGAGCTTGTGGCCAACTCCTCCAGAAATGATGCAGCACAGCATCAGTTTGCTGCCAGCTCCTCCAATCAGAAGTAATGGATTAACACAGTTCTCAGGCTAGTTCAGGTCAATGTGTCAATGAGCCAGTTAAAAACAGTGCACAGCGTGTCTGCTGTTGGATTTACAACAATTAATTTCATGAAACATAAAACCGTAAGGTTAAAATTTATGTGCCGAGGCCAAATTTTTAAAACTCCAGCCGCCGCAGAAAACACAGTAACTCAGATTTTGCTGGCGTTAGGTTTTTATTAATGCCTGTTGAGTCTGGGCATTAGGATAACATTCCTACACACTGTCAGAATTTTTTTTATTTACACTCAAAGGATCACTCCCCCTGTTTCAACCAGTCCATTAAGAAGCCAACAATCCAGGTCTAGAACTATCTCCTGTGAGACAGCTGCTCGAGTCCAAAAGAGCAAAACAACAGACCGTCCTGTCAGCGAGGAACTTAATGAGGTCATTTATTTTTGGCTGATCATATCTGTGAATCAAGTCTCGGGAGTTGGAGATTAAAAGTATTACATTGGCTCGTCTTTCAAGATGCAGCAGTGAGTTCAGGATTCCCTGCCACAGTAATTAGCATTATTTCCTGCTTCTTTTTGATTTGCTCTAACCCTGGTTGAAGCGGAATTTTGTCTTGTGTTCGAGGTGGTAGAGCTGCAGCAGGAGAATGACACCAGTCTGAGGAAACCGCAGCAGACGGCAGAGCAGTTTGAGTGGCTCTGCCAGGAACAGCGCTACTGGATGTGTTGCGTCAAGAGGTCGGTATTTTCCCCCTGAACTCCTGACCTGATCAGTCTTTTGCAATACACGGCATGAAACGCACCGCTGATGATGTGAATGGTTGTTTTTTATGACAATGAATTACCAGAAAACCAATTACTGACATTAGCTGTCAATGTGGTGATAATAAACCAGTGGAAACAGCTGGAACAACAGGTTTGGTAAATGAAAACAAAAATTGTGAGTATAATTTTTCAAAGTGGAACCTGTGTTCCAAATATTATGGCTTATGGTTCCAACTGCTTTTCTTGGCAAGACCTGCGCTACGCCACCTACAGCACAGGCCGCACAATAGCGCTATAATAGAAACCCTCTCCTACGCCGCCTTTTTTTGTTTACACTGAACAAAACAATGGCGGCACAACACTGCTCTGGTGCGTAATTTTAGATTTTAGCATTTTTGGTCCCTCAGCCAAAGAGGCGTGAAATATAACATGGTGGCATCAGGATTTAGAGTGACGTTAAACATCTTAAGTTAGTCCTTTATTCAAGCAGGTTGTCACATTGAGATATGGATCTTGAGTTATGCACAAGAAACTAGTCCTACTCTTTCATCTCTGACAGAATGGTATATCCCCGAATCCACTGCGTTGTACAAGCAATTCCCCTGACTGAACTCCTCAAATTAAATGTGAAGTTATGGCCAAAAAGAGACTTTTTTTTTTTTTAACAGAAAAAGCCTTGCCTAGTTAGTAGAAGATGAACGATTAGCGTAAAATGGGATATATTTAAGATTCTTGCGCACCAACATTGGATTAAGTCGGGCTAAAAGTTGAGAAGTTATTGCCCTAAAATTGTTGGATATAAATCTCCCCTCAGTGTCAGAAATATAAAACCGACCTTTCCCCATCAATCCACTTCTTCCTCAGACTAGGGTCTATGTGGGTATAACATTTGAGAGGGATACACAAAATAATATGCCTGACTTTTCGGGAATATAATAAAAGTGAAACATTGGCCCCACCTCTTCATCTATATCTACTCCCTCATTCAGCGGTTCCGTCTTTGGCACGTACCTCTCTTCCACCAAGTTTTCATGAAAATATAAGTTGGTTAAGTACAATTGTAATAAAAACCTCAAAAAAATAACAATGCATAACAATAATAATAACAATAATAATAATGTTCCTGAAACTGCCTCTTTAATGGAGTATTCTTTGTTCCTTTCCAAATCAACAAGTCTAAATCAAGTAGACGTCAATGATGACACACTCAGTGTTAAAGATAGTGACGAGAATTCCTGTAGCAGTCCATTATTACAGATCCACTCTAAATCTTAACTCTCTGCTGTACAAGGAACCCTAAAGCCATCAATCGGTTTTTCTATTATCCCAGTGAAACAAAGTAACAGTCAAACTGATTACTTATCTATGGCAGCGAAACTCATTCCGTTGAAATAGGAATGCACTTTTTTCCTGAAATAACGAGATATTTGTAGTTTCAATAATTGCCTTAGTAGCCAATCGGAATGGGGCTTTCCGTCCAAACAACTGTAAAGTCACAAGCTGATAACAATACCGTCTGTATTACTTAAAGACACGAGTATCAATGTCTCAAACCAAGAGCAGGGACTGACGAGGCCGGTATGCCGCAACGCGTGGGTGAAATATCTCTGTCCTTCTCTCTATCCTTAGTTTCCCACCGTTGCTTTCAGAACAAGAGTCCTTAGACCCATCCAATTCAAGACAAAATCACAACCACCGCTAAACGGGTTTACTGACTTTCGGTCTTTTGGTTTTCTAAATTATTCCCACCCAATATAGCACCTTGTACACAAATTGAATCACAAGACACACTGGGCATGCCGGTATTTAGCACTTTTTCAAAGCTGGATTCGACTTCTATCATCTATGATCTATTATTTCTGTTATTTCTCTTTTTTGGAATTAATGATTCAACAATTTAATTAATTCAGGAAAATTGGCCTTTTTTTCTCAACTAAATACATCACACTCATCCTCTACCTCCATGGTGGTAATGATAAATCACACGCACACACACACATTGTCTTTACAGATAAAAAAAAATGGAATTTTCCACCTGTTCTTAAATCACAAAACACGGGATAGAAACCAATTGACTTCACATTTGGAAAATGGATCACTAGACTTTATTTTTCTGACTTCCCTCTAAGGGTTTCCATAACTATCAAACATCCATGAAAGATTGAAGGTACTGTTAAACATTTGTTTTCCTGGCAACCTCAGCGAGATTCCCAGAAGTCACTGACCGAGCCAAGAATTCAACAAGAAGAAGAGAAGAGATTCATTATTATTACACACAAATATTTAATGTCATTCCTTCCTATGCAGCTGAAACATTTATCACCGATCCCTTTTCAGCTTAATTAGACTCTCAGTTTCTTTTTTTTAGATTGAACACCTGAGCAGACTGGTATCCACAGATAGTGATGATGTAAAGCCATCTAAACGCTTTTTTCATGGGTCCGCTGTGTCTCGTCTTCAGATTTAAAGACTGCCTGATGGAGGAGAGAGAAGATCTGCTGCAGCAGGTCAACATGCTGGAATAGAAGGCTGAGAAACTGAGGAAGAGCTTCTATGATGACAGCCGGAGGGCCTCTCTCCTGCAAGACTCTAACTGCTGCGACAGGTGAGGAAGACTCAGAAGTGTGGATTAAATCAGCCTGATAGGTGTTTACATACAAGCAATGAAAAAAACACGGAGTGTGAATCACTCTGATGAAGCTGCGCTTCTTTTGCCAGAAATCGTCTCTGGAGTGTTTTAGAAACACTCCCACTCGGCGTGCAATAAAGAAAACAAAATTCCTCTTAATCTCCCGTCATTTTAATATATTTTCCAATACGGCCTCTCCAGTGCATCATGAATGTAAGTCACCTTTTACATCCCCTTTCCAGCAGTGTAACGTTGTGGCATGCAGAGGCTGACCCGGAGTCTCAGGTGGAGAAATCCAACCCGCTGTATGAGCAGCTCTTTAACCAGGTACTTATTTCATTTCTTTCACCCAGTGGGTTTCTCCTCTCGCCTAAGAAACCTTGTTGCAGGCTAAATTCAAAGTTTTGATATATTAGGAGGGGAACCGTTCTAAGCTCAGGAGTGAAATATTAGAGATTTATTAGGAGGGGCTAATATTCAACTGAGTATCGTTGCCAAGTCCCAGAGGAGTTATTAAGCGGGGAGTTCATGCAAGAAATAGAAGTGCGTCTTGAACAGAGGCGCCTAAGTGTCTTCTTCAGAACAGTCAAGAGTAAAGAGGTAATGTTTTGGTCATTTTCCAGTTTTACCAGTCTGGTTTTGTTATGAGATTTTTTTTATTATAATTCTTTCTGACTAATTGAAATGCCCTTCCAGTTCAGCATCTAGGGAATCCATGGATGAACAGCTTTTAAAACAATGGAAAAGTGTTTTACTCTGAAGTGCAAGGCCGATTTATTCTATTATTTATTTTATTTTACCTGTATTTTGCAGAGTAAGTCTCATTGCGATCCAAAATCTTTTTTTTTACAAGCAAAACCAGGCCAAAATGGCCGCAGTACGCAAAGTTTCAGGCACAACATAAAAACAATAGAGAGTCAAAAATGCAAACTGCAAACTCGACAAAGTGCAGGAAAACACAAACTCCGGATTAATTAAAACATCTACAATTATTAATGGACTTTGATTCCAAAGATTCCACAATGCCTTTAGATTCAGAGAGTATAAGGAGGTTCTTGAGTTTAAGGTCATTTTGCAGACTCTTCCAAGCAGATGGTGCAGAATATGTGAAGGCCGTTTTTCCCCACTCAGTCGGAGATTTAGGAACAGTCGTAAGTAGAGCATCCTGAGATCCGAAACCCATAAGTGCCCTGTCTTTGGGACAGAAAAGCAGATAAATAAGAGGTGAGTCTAGCAAAAATGACCTTGTAAATAAAAACATACCAGTGACTGAGCCGGCGGGTTGAGAGAGCAGAGCAGTTCACTTTGGAATACAAATATTTATAAGCGGTTGCTTTTGTGAAATCCTCTTGGCTAAGAATGCTGACATTTTTACTTGTGTTGCTGGGAGCCTTGACATGCTTCTCATCAAAGAAATAGAGCAGGAGATTGTGATGTTTGTAGCTGTACACACCCACCTGACCCTCTCGTCTCTCCTGAGGCCTCCGTGTTGACAAACAAATCATACATTAATGCCAAAACAAAGACCTGTCGGTAATTTTATATTTACCAAACTAAAGGCAGCATGAAGCAGCTGGATAGCTCCGTGGGTTTCTCCACTTACTTTACTGTAGGAGTCTGGGGTGTGAATCCCACTCAAAAGAGGGCGTGGCAGAAAACCAGGGTGGACCCTTAGGCAAGGTCCTTAGTGCTACCAGCCAGATAAATGGGAGGGTTGTGTCAGGAAGGGCATGGGACGTTAAAACCTATACTAGATCAATATGCGGAACCCTCAACTGAGCCAAAAGAAGTTGCTTTTTGCTAACGGTAGCACAACAGCGCTACAGTGTCTGATTTTTTTTTTTTTTATAGAGTGCTGGTGTTACACAAGTCAAACGGGCAAGTTCTTACTTTTGAGTACTTGCAGATACAGATAAAGCATTTAAAGGAACAAACATCTGATAATTCTTCAAGTAAACTGTAACGCTATCATCGAAGCTGAAGTACGAAATGAGGCGGATCCTACCGTCTCTGTGAGGCGGCGACAGCTGGGAATATCATCACTGCTCTCATCATCTAGTGCAATATACTGGGTAAGTGTTACAGCTCTGAGTAGGGGAAGACAAAGTTAGACGAAAACACAAAACAGGTCCATCCGGCTCTCAGGTCTGTATTTATGTGACGGAAGCAAAGACCAGACACGCCCCCTACAGGCTAAGTCGCATAAGTGACATAATCAATTCTGACTCAATTACTACATACATAACATTAGCAAAGCAAATACAAGAAACAAGAATTATGTACGTGAACATGTAGCATTTAAAGTGCAAAACTTAAATGTAACCTGTAATCCAGTTCATAACTCTTGTTTATCGCTTATCCACCACACAAACTCTCATGTAACATTTGCAGACTTTGGGTTACCTTTGAACTTTTTCTACAGAGTTGACATAATTTTCTGCATAGTTTGTTGTAGCTATTTCCCATTGTAACCATTAGCTGGAGTCGATCAATCACTCCATCAATCAATCAATCTATCATTATTTATATAGCAGATTTCAAAACCAATCAAATTTTATTCAATGTGTTTTACAGGTGATCAAATCGAAACAATTAAATAAAAATACTAAAATAATTTGGGAGACCGATACACGCAGAGAAAAGTGTTTGGCATTAGACGTTGAAATGTGAAATTAAAATGAAATACTAGCATTAAGATGACAAGTAACACAAAATACAGTGCCGATAAATCGATGATAAAATGTTAAGAGGAAAATGAATGAAAAATTGATTGTGATACAACTTATTAAAAACTAGAACAAATAAAATCAGGTTCCAGATACACAGTTAGATCGAGTGAATGTTTTCTTTAAAAAAGAAATAATAAAAATATAATAATGAAGTTATAAGACACTACATAAGAGCGAGAGTGAATCATTTAGTTTTTGGTTTGCATTTAATAAAAATCTACATTTTCAGCTCCTCTCAGATCCTCTGGAAATTTGTTCCAGCAACGGATCGGAACGTAGTGGCTGAAAGTATCGTCCCTGCTCTTTACACCACCTCTTAACAGTTCAGTGGAGCAGTGTGCGGTGTCTGCTTTTCCTTATATCTATTACTACTATCAGCAGAATGCCACCCTGCTGACATCGCTCAGTAGTTGCATATGAGTAATTTCAAGAAAACAAGTACACCACCACGAGGAACTTTCATTTACCTTCCCTTTTACATGACGAATGATCTCTCCTAATCTCTGTTCGGAAAGTAAGGACATCCTGGAGGTTGGGCTTTCTCCTTAAACTGAAACCATCTTTATTCTTTTCATTTGAGTTGGCTGCTAAATGTTTATCGGCCCTTCTATTAAGTTGTGACGTCACAGAACCGACAGTCTCTCCCCACGCTTGTACGACTTTGCGTTTTTTTTCAATGACTGTGACGTAACTGCTAATTAGAGCATTCCCCATACTTTTCACCAAGTTTCACCACAAAATAGCCTCCAACTTCCTGAAGGGACTGAGTTCAACAAACATTCAGTGTCATTACTTCCTCTACCGCTCTTCAATGAAGAGCGATAAACCAGTCCCTCGATGAATAGTCTCTGTAAAAAGGCCAAAGAGGGGCGACTGAATCAGAGTCAAAGAAAATGTTATTTATTATTTAAGACAATTAAGCTCAAATTCTGCTGAACTAAATATGGATCCAAATCGACATAGGTAACACTCTCAATCATGGGTTTTCATTTTGTGGAACTTGGGAGCTACCTAGCCTCGAGCAACAAAACCCGTCCTACAGCTCCACAGTCACAACTCCATGCTGAAGGACGCATGCAAACACTCCTGAGCATGAGGCTTGTGTTCCTGTCTGCTATGAGGAGACGCAGGTTTCCTTCTGCATGGTGAAAAGGAAAAAAGTTCTTCCTATGTGGAACAGCTCACGACAAGATCAATGGATTATAAGGAGTTGCTGGGTTTTAGGACAGAGACACTGCTGAGTTCAATAAGTGGATTTTCTACGAGCATCATAAGCTGATCTTGGTCTTAGCCAGCTAGTTCCATTATGCTCCAGAGACAGCGTCCAATATCTCAAAAACAAGGAAACTCATACAAAAATTATGTAGATGGATAAAGAAGCCTACAGGTAAGAGTAAACAAATGGATATTTGATCTTTGGGTGAACTAGCCCTTTCAAAATGAAACTGGTTTTGGTCAAAACATTGACAGTGCAGCAATTCTTAGTTCCATAAAGCTCTCATCCGTAAAGGGTCACCAGCAGCTAAGAATTATTTGAATTATCTATTGATCTTCCTATCATTTAATCTGTAATTATATCTAATAATAATAATAATAATAATAATAATAATAATTCATGTTATAGAATGTTTCCAGAGAACATGAGCATGCATTGAAGTTTCTTGTTTTAAGAGGAGACCAGCAGCCCAGAGAAAAATATGGCGCTTATACAGAAGAAAAGCATCAAATTCTCACATTTGAGAAGTTGGAACCAGAAAATGTTTAACATTTGTTGAACTTTTGATGGATTAAGGTCCCTTAGAATTTTACAAGAACTCGAAGATGAGCTTCTCATTTTAAGAGTGGCCACTTCTGCATTAAAACATTTCTGGAGCAAAGACAAGAACAGATCTGAAGACTGTAACAGAAGACATACAACAACACAGTTCTAATATTCATCTGGGCGTGACTGCCAGTCCTCACAGCGGTTGTCAAACAGCCAGAACTTGGAGAATTCACGGGCACTGGAGTCTCATATTTGTATTTTTGTCTTAAATGTTATTAAAAGCTTCATGCAATCATTGGGTAACCGCATCGTATTCCTTAGAGAAGAGCAGAGTGAAATAATACTGAGATTAGGTTGAGGGATACATTCAAGCATTTATTACCGATATTTTAATACGAACAATATTTCAAATGACGACTTTAAGACAGTTTGGAAAAGGGGGCGCTCGTAAACCTACAGAGAATTAGCTGCTGATTCTGCAGCTCCCATCGGTCTCTGAGAGCTTTATAGGGAATTTCAGCTCATTGTTTGGTTGTCGGGCCAAACTGTTTTCCCATAGCATCATACTGACTCACAGCAGGCAGCTGCTCACACAGAGTTCATCGTTGGGATACGGGAATGCAGCAACAACATCTCATAAAAGAAATGATGGTGAAAGAGATCCGGTGTTACGAGCGATGATCAACACTTTGATGAGCTCCCTTTGGTGTTAACCCGTAGAGTCTTTATTGTAGTGACATCAGCGGATTCTGAGATCTCAGCAAGTGAGTGAAATGTCAAAATTAGAATTTGGGCTCAAGGTACTAAACAATGCAACACAGGTGGAATGAGTGTTGCAGGGAATTATCCCTGGAATTCCACGAGATGCTTCCAAATGAAAATTCAAACAAGCTTTGAAAGGGTAATTCAATGTCTTCATTTAACCCTTTCATGTCTGGATCAACTGTTTGCCTGAGTCACTATTTCTCATTGAAAAACCTGTGGCACCTAACTGAAGCCGATGGAGCCATATCTACAGCTCGGTTGACTACTATTATGCTACAATATTCCACTAGACGGCACTGTGTGTTTCAATAGCTGGCCTTCGAAGTTCGCCTCCTAGTTGGAAGTTAGTAACGACATACATGTAGACTTACATTTGAAAATTTCAGATAATGTAAAATAAAGATATTAATATTAAAGCACGTGACGCCTAACTGAATAGATTATATAAAATCAATTTATATAGACAAAGAATACATAAGGTAATGTGTAAGGTCACATGGTTGGTGATTGTATCTGCTGCTGTGGTCCTGCTCGATGTCTAATGATCACAAGATGCTCATGATGATTATTATTGTAGTTATCATTATTATTATTATTGTATAGTATTTCCCCATAAGCTATCACTATATGTTACATTAATATTAATATTATTATCAACCTGGGATCCCTGCTGCTGCCGCGGCCCGACCATGGAGCGGTTGGAGAAAGTGGATTATAGCTGATATCTTTGCTGCTTTCCCCCCATCTGTATCTCTCCTCACCTGTGTCTCTCTCTTTCTCGCTCTCACTCTCTTTTTTTAAAACCCGACCGGTCATGGCAGTAGGCCGTCCACCCTGAGTCTTGGATCTGCTCGAGGTTTCTGCCCGTTAAAGGGCAGTTTTTTCTCGCCATTGTCGCCAAGTGCTGCTCAAGGAGGAATTTGTTGGGTCCTGTAGATAATTATAAAAAGAGTCTGGTCTAGACCTGCTCTTTCTGGAAAGCACCTTGAGACAACTGTTGTTGTGAATTGGCGCTATATAAATAAAGATTGATTGATTGATTGATTGATAATTTAGTTCAGATTCATGAAGTCATTATGTCATTACGCTATTCTAATTAAAATTCAAAAAATAATTTAATAACTTTTAATACTTCTAATGTAATTTCATCTTATATATGCTGAACAACTTGATAAGATTTAACTGAATAAAAACATAATAATAATTAAAAAAATAAAGATAAATATAAAAAAAACCCATAATGATAATAATAATGATCTTGCTTTTTTTCTTGGTGATTTATTGTCATTCAAAGGTTTTCTCGAATGACGATAAATAGAGCACAGACCTCGGTAGCTCCGGTTCCTCATTATCCCATATTGCAAATAAATCAAAGCCATCAAGGTCAAATATCACCATTGTTATTCCTGTTCCTCAAAGGAGGTCCTATCATACAATGATAAAACAAGTGGAATAAAATGGGGAAAAAAAGGAGAAAACCCTTAACACCCAATGTTAAAAAGTGATAAATCTCCCCGAAATTTGATACTCACTCCCTTACTTAATGTCCAACCACTCAACCAATATGGAAGTGGTGAAAACAAAAGTCTGCCCTGTTCAAGAAAGGGATACTGAATTCCTGAATCTCCCGTTCTTTTTTATGAAGATCAACTCCAACATTAGAAGATTGGTGGTCTGACCAACAATTCTATCAAGTTTAATCAAAATATGTTTGGTACAGTGTGCATTATATATGGAAATAGTGAAAAAAAGTCACATTTATCAATTAAAATAAACTGATTCCTGACTTTGCCCCTTTATGTCCAACGATTCATGTGTTCTACTTTGTCTAATGACCGACTATCTGACCAAGTTCATAGGATTTAGTTTCTGTGTCTTTCAAACGGACAGACAAAAAACATACAAATGTCAGTAAAAACATAACCATCTTGGCGGAAATATAACTTCATTAGTGAGGGAAGGATCACTCTACGCCTCTGACAGGAGGGTTTATTAATTCATCTTTCGGGGCTAAAGAGCTGCAGTTGACTTTGGATTTTTTGAGAAGACCCTCAACATCCCTCTGGATAACAGACAAGTGCAAATATCATAGAACTTCAAAACACAGATATTCTGCTGACTGAAGAGGGTTGCCAGTCCCCCTGTGGACTCGTAGGGCTGCCAGGACATTCATAAATCTGATACTTCATGGGCATTGTAGTGTAATCAGTGTTTTATTTTTCTCTGGATGTCTACTTGAAAAAGTTTGGGTTTTGATTGCAAAAGCCAATTTGTAATCAAACAGAAACGCCACAATGTCCCACAAAGAACTCCTTCAGGAAGCATTCTTGAATCCTGACAGGATCTGCATCATCCTCCTGGAGGATTTATGCTGGTGAAAGCCCCAAAAGGTGCTCGCTATGGGATTTTTAAAAGCTCCCACATCTTCAGAGAAACACGTTCAAGCGTTTAAAATAGAGGATGCCTGACAAGCAGAACACGAGGATACTTGTGTGCCGCCAGTCTCCAGAGGAGCGCGGCACTGCCAAAACCTTGAGAGATTGCTGATACTTTCTGGGCACCAGAGGCACAACAGGCCTTCTCTCCGTCCGTCAGTCCGTCCGTCTGTCTATCGGCCGCACATGGCCTCCTCCCAAACCGTTTGGGTCCTCTTCCAGAGCAGCAGAGAGATGACTAATAATGACTGGAGGGAGGTGGTTGCCTCTGTGCTTCATTTCCCTTCACCTCTCACAGGCTTTCAGTGCATTTCTTGGTATAATTATTCTGATTGAGTGCAGATGAATGTCTTTTTTTTTTTCGGCCTCTGCAGAGCCGAGAGAGGCAGGAAACGTAGCTGTAGGAGACGGATTGCCTTAGACATAAAGGAGGAAATAACTGTGATAAAACACATTAACAGCTTGACATGATTTATGTAAACTATAGTTCAAACTCTGTAGACATGAGTATCCCTCCTAGCTGATAGACCAATGAAAAAACACACACTCATGACCAAAGAGACAAAAATGAAGGTGTGGACAGGATTCCTGTCAGGAAGATTTTGGAGACATATATGCACTAAATCTAAATATTTAATGATAAATGCTGCAAATTAATGAGGTTAATTATGTAACCCCTACAAAATCTTTCATTGGAGTTTTTTGGGGGGATTCTGGTTTGATCTTCCCCATAACTTTACCAGGATACTTCTCACTCACATTCAACCTCACCTATGGACAGTTTACAATAAAATAGAATAAACTTTATTAATCCCACAGGGGAAATTTAGGCTTTACAGCAGCTTCAACGTTTGAAATATTAAAGAAAAACAATATGGACATACAAACATAGGTACTGTATATATGACAGTGCTACCCACTACACCTTGCTGCGTTCTTGCCCGATCAATCAAGCAAAGTATTTGAAATTGCTTTTACTGAAATTATTTTACCCCTATAATTTACATTTGGGGATCAATAACGTCTTTTTTTTCTTTCTCGTATTTTATCTTGCTTTGTCTTATCTCATCTTCTTTTATCTTGTCTTGCATAATGCCAAGTGCAATATCCAAGAGCTGAATTTACTTCAATTACCCAGATGAAATGTGTCACAAATTAACATTAAAAATTAAGCATTTTGGTTTTACAGGGATCCCCTGTCACAGTAAACATGTTCTCCAGATGTACAGATGAATCATTTTTTGGTAGAGACTCCAGCAAAAGTCAAACCACTGAGAAAAATTTAAACCAGTATGTTTTTAAGTTAAAGTGTATTCCAAGTGAATTGTGTCAGTGTTTGTACTCATGATCGCGGAAAAGCCTCACTGGACAGATGACTATAGTTTTCAAAGTCACGATCAAAAAACTGATGTTACGCTCAAGTCTAAGCCAACTATTCAAGTATATTTCTTACAAATAATTAATCTGGCAACTTCTGTTGATCTCAATTTTATGCTTTAATGATGAAACTCTTTCTCATTCCCACATGGTTATGGTTTAAGCACCACTCCCTTCTGCTTAAAGCACAGTGGCGAAATCTAGGCATTCTCTATAACCATGGTGGGCTGGAGTCTATCCCGGCTGGCATTGGATGAAGGTGGTGGACAACCTGGACAAATCCCCAGTCAATCGCAGAACTGACACACAGGGACAAACAACCAATCATGCTCACATTCACAGGACTAGTTATAGAAAGTCACTGAAAATAAACAATACCAATAAGAAGCACAAAAACAACAAATCTTTTGAGGAGAAGTATTTTTTGTGATGATCAGAGAGGTAGGATTCCAGGGGAGGAGAGTCACGCTCTTACCATGTTGGTAAGCCAGTCATCAAGTAAAGATAAATAGAGCCCACGCAGATGATAACATGAACAGTCCGTAGGGATGTCATGAAAATATTCTCTAGAATGCAAAATTGCACTAATGAATACCCAAACTAACCACATCAAATGCAAATAATGTAACAAAAACCCAATATTTGGATTGGACTTTCAGTTGTGAATGCACCCTTCGACATCCAAATCACATGGACTCTCTAAGCCAAGACAAACCAACCTTGGGTCTTCTGACCTCACATTACTAAACTTACCGGGACTTCTCCCCTCTGATTTGCCATCTTGCACATGCTGAATGTTTGTTGTTTGTTGTCATCTTCACTCAAATGTTTATTCTGATGTCCTCAGGCAGGGAGCCTTGTGAATGGATGCCAAAAACATCCTTGAGGAAAGAAGCCTGGAGCCTGGACTTGTCTCTTTTGTGTTTTCGCACCTTCTGCAAACCAGTACTACTAGATGTTTGCGTGGATGTGGTTGGCTTTGTGGAATACATCCCAGTGATTGTCTGGAAAAAAAACATGATTGTAAAACCATACGTTCACCGTCTCAATCCTACTATTGTTCCACTGTCCTGAAAAGAATCTGCTCTCATGATGTATGGCTGAATAAACACTGTTCACTCTGCTCCTGTTCTGCTTCTTCTAGTGACACATGTGCATCACATGTTCCTAAAGCCACATTTTCCTGTAATGGTCCATTAGTCAGACCTTTTAATCAGAGGAGAAAAAGCACCTGAGAATGTTCTCTTTTGTTGTTTTGCCAGTGAATCCTCACAGCAGCAGCTGGTGCGCAGAGGAAACAACAAGCGTGTTGTTTCCACCAAAATGAAGAACTATTGATTGCTTCCCCGCTGTTAGTCTGGTACCTCTCACAGCTCTTCACTCATCATGTGGCACACGCTTCTGAGCAAAAAGTATAATGAGGTATTATGGGCACAGATCAAGGAAGACGCTTCATCATATGTGAACCACATGATGTACAAAAGGCAACAAGTTATAACAATGTTATTACTACAATGCTCTCGCTCAAAAAACATTAAAAGACTGTTGTGAAGTATAAAGTAAATATATGCCATGTTGTTCTTCTTACATGACTAAAACCACAAAAGAATTATACTAAAGGTAAAGGGGAAATATCAACTATCAGCACATTCGATTTGGTTTTTCTGGTGTCAAGCAAAGCTACCGCCTTCATTCTTCCAGAACGCTCTGCTATTAACGTCTGGGAACTAATGCGTGAGTAATATTTCTATACTTATATTGAGGCACTTAATAGAGGAGAAGATTGTGGTTTTCATTAAACTTGCAATAAACACTTTTTTTTTGCTTTTTCATATTATTATGAAGAAATGTGTATTACGCAACGTAATGGCCGACACCATCAGTGGTTAGATGGGTCCTCTATAAACCTCACTTTTGCTCTGCACGTCTGCTACCAGGCACAAAATCTGGAAAAATTTATGTTGTGATTTATTTTGTGCCTCTAGTACATGACCAGCCATAAAATTATAACCACTCACAGGTGAAGTCAGAATAACATTGATTATCTTGCCACAGTCAGTGTGTGGGAATTATAAGGCAGCAAGGGAACATTTTGTTCTTGAAGTTGATTGTAAAGATCTGATTTAACTTTGACAAGGGCCAAATTGTGATGGCTAGAGGAACGGGTCAGACCATCTCCAAAACTGCCCAAATTGTTGTTTTTAGTACCAATCAACCGATTTATCCAATAGGAGAGCCGTTGTGGCACAAATTGCTGAAAAAGTCAATGCTGGTTCCGATAGAAAGGTGTCAGAATGCACAGTGCATTGCAGAGAATGGTTTTGTCGACAAAAGGCAGGTCTACACAAAATTAGACACAGGGATATAATGTTATGGCTGATCCAAGTAAACCACATGAATGGACTAGAAAGTAAGAGATTGTATTCCTCTGCCAACGCTATTGCCACAGAAATAATCCGAAAATAGTTTCCAGGCTATGTCAAAACAAAATCCTGAGGAGAGGAGATCAAGAGGAGATCCTCCGCTGCATCATTGCCTCCAGAGCAAAGCACATTATGGTGATGTGTGCCTTATGACATCAGTTCATTCATGCCAGATTAAATCATACCACCTATTCTTTCACCCCGGAGACTTAAAAGTATTTGGAATGATGGGTTCATCAGCAGTTTAAGAATTTTCAATAAAATAAGGTATTTTTCATTATGGTGGATGCGGATCTATCATAGTCTTACCTTTCACTGCATTAATTTGAATAACTGTGACTCTGCATCGTCTCAGAAACATATGGGTGGCAGTGTCATGTCTCTACTCTCTCTAATACCGACTCATAATATATATTTCAATCTCCCAAATCCAGATTATGGCCCGGATCAGGATCCAGTTACATGTAGTGGTGGAAAATCAGGAGTACTCCAGGCACTTCGTTTTTTTATATTTTGAATGGCCTATTATTACTTTTAGTTTTTTCTGCGATATTGGCAAAACGCTAAAATGACCCAATCTCACAATGTTGACAGGATGCTGAAGAGAGTGAAAAAGTGATCCAGAATCCACAACCATACTCAGACTCACCTCAAAATTAAATCAACACTTCTTTGGCCCAAAATCTACCACACAAAATAATTTCATCAGTCTTGCAGATAAACAAACAACCACACAAACAAACATGGGTGATCACATAACCCCCCTCAGTTATCATTGGCAGGGGTAATAATACCAGTTGGAAACACAAGGGAAAGCAAGATCTCTTTTTGGACTTGACATATTGAAAAAGTCAACGTGGAAATGAAGAACCAAACAGGATGCTTCGAGTTGAATAACGCCATCCCCCTTCAAATGTGCTTTTTTGGAAGGTGATGGCTGCTTGGCTTCAGAATTGCAGATTTTCTAGAACTGCTCAACCAAACAACTTAATGTTGGACACCACCCTCTCTTGGCTCAGCAGCAATACACCTGGCAAGTGTGAGGAAGCCAATCGGATGAATGGTTGTCGAGACAGTCGAAGGACACACAGAAATTCCTTCCATTTTAGTAAGATAAATATTTAAGAGAACCACAACCTTTCCCCAAACCTCAATCAAAAGTTTTAATCGTATAAACAGATGTTTTCAGATGGGATGCAGGATGCAAATTCTGATCTCTGGTTTCTAAACCCTATACTTGTACCTGCTTTATGTGTTGGATCAAATTCATTATTAAAGTGACAATGACATAAAACGAGTGGCTTTTAAAGGAAATTCCTTCCTCTAACTATTATAAAATGTCCAGTCCAATAGCTCCTAAACTCTGTATTTCCTTAGCCCTCTAATTTTCTAACCCAGAAATAAAAAAGTTATTTCTTTGCATTTCCTTTCTTTAATTTGGGATATTTATTCATTTACTATCTTACATTTGCCATATAATGACAAATTATTTGGACAAGCATGGTTACAAACAGTAAATTAAAAAAAATCAGACTTATGTCAATTTTATTTAGATAAGCTCAACCTTTTGGTAAATCATGTTTTTAGAAAATACTGTTTTGGTTTTTATCAAGTTAGATACTTCTATTTAGTAAGTCATCACAAGCTTAAATATGCCACAAGTGTTTATATCCTAATTGTATTGTATTTTCTCAATAGCTGTGGCCCTCCTCGGTGGTCCCTTTGACTTGTGGTATCCCCCAAGGCTCTATGCTTGCCCCCCTAACCTTTAGCATATACATGCTGCCACTGGGTCATACAATGAAGAGGTCCAGCCAAATGGCACACAGTTTTCATTAAGATTTAATGACTCAAAATGTGTTCAACCAGTTGAAACAGTTGAGCAGGACATCAAAGGATTAATCTTCCCTGTGTGATAATAATGCGCATTAATCCCAACGACTAAAGTTTTCCAACAATGAAGCTGACTTTGCATTACACTGAACTCACACCTTGTTTTGCTTATTTAAACTCTGCAAGTTGGGTCACATACCTATCAAATTAAAACCTGACAGGAACCAAAGGATTTCAAATAGTTTTATGGGTCGAAAAGGCAAAACAAGCTCAACAACAACCAATCAGATTTGGAGTAAAATGCATTTCCAGTTCATGAAAAATCGCATATTGAAGTCGTCACCAGCTAAATTACTGATGCGGTAGTGTTCACTAACTTCTGTTGTAGCAGCCCTTTAGAAGGTTGTTTCAGAATTCCATGACGTATACTGGTAATTTTCGAAGAACACTTCCATGAAATGTGAGTATAAATTAGAAATTTCTAAACCACCAATCAATAACCCTTTTTTTGAGGGTTATTTTGACCATTTGGAACTGCACAAAGGTAACTTTACGACAAGCAGGGCTGTAGAAAAGAGTGGTGATGTGCTGGTAGAGAGGCGAGTTCTGCTGCAGTGAATGTTTCACAACACACACAATGTAAGAAAAGTGTATTTACTGAGTTTACTGACTGAAAAGTTAGGATTAGGGATTGCATTGCTTTAATTTAGCAAGCTTATAATCAGAAATTTATTACATATTAAGACAGTTTTAATTTCATTCATTCACAGGTCTTGGAATAATATGAAGACTAGTTCCACCAAAAATATATAAACACCCCATCAAATAAGAACAACAGTTCAGATAGTTGGGAAGTTGATGATAAACTTTTTTTTTTTAGTGGTAACACTAAAAAAACAGCTTAATGTTACACAGCTTAATGTTATGTACTGTAGGTCCCCCTTTTGCCACAAAAACAACACTACCATGCACTGCTTTCTTTAACACCTTTACATCATAACCATCATTAAGTGTTTCAACAGCACCTCTTCTGTGGGACCGACAACGCAGACTAACCTTTGGTCCACACATATATCAGTGAACCTCATGCACTCAGGATCCTGGTTCACCACCCTTCCTTGGATAACTTTATGGGTGTCGACCACTTCAGACTGGGAACACCCAATAACACCTGCAGTTTAGGAGATGTCTTGACCCGGTCGTCCGGTCAAAGTTGCACAGATCCTTACGGAAGGACAAAAGTTCACTTACTACCGACTACACAGTATTCTATCCACTGACAGCTGCCACAGTGACGACATAATTAATGTTATTCTGATTTCAACCTGCCAGTTGTTGAAGGTTCACAGAGGATTCTGTTTCTGTAATGCTTTTTGATAGCTTACAGATGCAGAAGCAGTGGAGTAGTACCATTGTAAACCATTGGAGGCAGTGTAGCCATAATTCAAGTACGACATGGCAATCTTTTTTGTTGTTGTTGTTTGTCGCTTGATAAGATGGAAAGCTGAAGTTCAAATAGAAAAGAAATCTGCTCATGTTATTGTCCTCAATCTCCTCAATAGTCTCCTTAAAACACTGGCATTAGCATCACAGAGTAAAAAGGCAAAATTACATTCCCGCAAAAAACTGTGACGGCAGTGCCTTAAGTATAATATCCAAATAGTCGGGGATGTCATGGAATCATCATCGCTGCTGCAGCAGATCCTTTTGTGTGATCATAATAACTCAAAAAACCATTTTGTGGAACATTTTCAAATTTATTTCCACATGGACCTTAGTGCAAGGATTAAGTAGACTAGATTAGTAGAGTAGATTTTGGGAGAGGCCGCTTGTATAGTTCCGACACTAGGGGGAGCTTTATCTCCAAATATCTTTTGGCCATAGTTTTGTAACCATTAGTCCGATTTAGTCCAAATTTGGTTCAAATGAATCGACTCGATGAGATCTATCTTGTCATCATATTTTATCTTAGTAGTTCATATTTTACTCACTAGGGAGAGCTATTTTACAAAAAAGGGGACATAAGTTCCTATATGTTGGTCCAATAATCAAAATTTGGTGCATATGAATCAACTGAGGGAGATCTAAGCTGTAAATATCATATGTTACTCCCAATAGATAGAATAAAGTCTCTTTTGTGACATAACTTCCTATATAATTTGAGAAGTTCAATCAGGGGAATTGCTTGTTCAACGCAGAGAATTGGGGACCTTTCTGGGATATACCCTTGCTGTCGGGGATGAAAATGTAGGCCTAGTTTTTGAAAAGACTAACTATTGGCATGCCTGGCCAATAGTTTGGAAGTTCACCAATAGTTCGTTTTTTGAAAAAAGTTGTCATATTAACAGGGCTTGAGGTTTAAACCCAACTGTTTTTCTCTCCTGGTGGTCCATGCGCCCTCTAACCTAGCATGTATTTGAGGTTTGTGGTACAGAATCAAAGGTTTGCAGAGGTAATGGAGGCGAGGTGGTGCAGTTCCCACCTCTACATGTCGGGCTGCAGGGCCTCAGATTTGCGGCAGCGCCCCCATCCACGAGGGACATCGGTGGTAGCGGTGGTGACCCGCCCACTGACTGCCAAGGGCTAAAACCGTTGGACCTAAATGGGCTATGAATGGTAGAGGTGTAGCCGTATATTAACAATGTGTGGCAGTAGGAAAGAAGTCACACAATAAATACTGTTTCCACGCATAATGAAACTCAGATATTATGGGTGCTATTAATAGAACAATTATAGGTGAAGCAAGAATCACATGTTTATGTCCAAGCCTCCTAACAGCCAGGGAAAACACATTACAGATATTTCATTCCGGGATATACCCGTTAAAAACTTAGACTTGTTAAACCGGAGACCAGGAGACTCATTTTTCACTGTTTGACTTATGTGTGTGCACTTGCTTGTACAAACAGATATTGTGGTACTGTGTGCACTGTAGGTAGCTTATATGGATTATAAATAGCACCACATGGGTTCGGAAAAGATTCAATTACCGTGAATAGAGAGCGTTCATTAACATTTATGAGAGCTGGAGTCCATTTACAGACTTATCCCTCGCTCTCTGCTCACAAAACCAACTCATCATGTTCGGCACCAAGCTGTTTGCATGTCGGAACTTAAACTAAAAGACAAGATCTCAGTGAATGGTGGAGTCATGTCTTATTCGCTCCTCTTGGGGATGACTTCCTTCCAGCTGAGTTAGAAGTTGTTTACCGCTGAGTCCTCTGTGTATACTGCTGTTTGGTTTCATCAGATTGATTACTATGGATGTTTCTTCGAGGAAGAGGCAAACTGCCCTGCCACATGCTAATGCAAAACAGACGGGGATGATGCGGTTTCCCCTCTGACATTGTTTGGATGGATGTGTAAATGTTTAACAGTGGCGTGGGTAAACACTCACAAGGGTTAGGTGTCGGGATTTTGAGAGAGCCTCGTTTGACGGCAGAGGATCTAAGTGACTAACTCCCATCCTGCATGCTGTGAAGCAAACGGCACAAAGCTGCTGCACGTAAACAAAAAGCTGTTCTTAACATAAAGAAACGCTGACATCACATGCAGAGGAATCCTCCGAGTAAACAGAATGAATTGCTAAGTCAAGTGAAATGTAAACCTGGCCACCCGCCGAGGATGGAGTTCAGGTTCTTTACTTTGGTCCAGCAAAAATCAAAACGGGATTGGAGCTTTTCATTTGTAAATTTCAAAGACACAGCATAATAAATTCTTAAAATATTTTTAATAAAATACAGATCCCTAAGATCAGTTTCACTTTATATTTCTTTTGTGCACGGAGGGAACATTCACATGGAGTTGGTTTATTCATTTTTAAAATTTTGTTTATCTTTTATTTACAAATGAACTGTCACATGCATAAAGGTTACTCAAGAATAAAGGCTTTTGACAGTGATTGACCATAAGTATAAGACCATCTGCCTAAAACTCATAAGACGCTTTGGTGACCCTTTGGCCCCCATGACACAGGTTAACCAGTTCTACTCCTTTAGACTACTTTATTGATACTAACCACTGCAGATTGGGAACATCCCACAACATCTGCAGTTTTAGAGCTGCTCTGACCCAGTCGTGTGGTAAAAGTTACTCAGATCCTTATACCCGTCAATTTGTCCTGCTTGCAATACATCTTCCATTTTCACTTCCTGTTCAATATATCCCATATATGACTGGTTGTCTCAGATGGCAGGGACACACCATGTTACACTATTAACAAAAGTCTTTATTCATTAATTAAACCCAATTCAACCAATTTAGAGCAAATCAAGTCACATAAACTCAAAATACAGAGGTGAACAGCCAGAAGTCAGTGGTGTAAACTGTGCATGAGTGGAGAGTGTGTGTGTGTGTGTGTGTGTGTCCGTGCTTGACGGACCGAACCAAACCAAGATCCATGGTGCGTGTTGGAGGAGAAGAGCGAAAGAGCGTCTAGTGCACAGAAAGGCCTTGAGTAAAAACTGGAACTCCTGGGCGCCACAGGAGTTCCAGTTTCCAGTTTCCAGTTTACCCAATCAGCCACCTGTAGGAAGACACACTTTAATAGTATGTCACCCCATGAGGAACAAAGGGGACGTAACACTGCCCTTGTAAGTAGTTATAGTCGGAATTCATTGGATGTAAGTAAAAAAGTTTTTAAAAAAATCTGTCACATAGGGATGTATTTATGGGTCCATTATTTGAAGCTTTTTATTCACTGTTACAATATCACGTCTTCCTCTACTGTCTTCATTTTTGCTCAATGCCCTCTTATGGCTGTACCAACGCTAACGTACGTAAAGATGCAAGTTAGTGTTGCTCGAAACTTTGTTTGAAATGGACAAATGTCTTTCCATAAATATAGTGGATTTTATAGAGAGTAAGGAGGAGAATCATTTGTGTTTGAATAAAATGTCCAAAAACTTGTTTACTATCCAAATGATTACATTTTTTGGAAACTATGTGAATGGTGTGGCCTTTATGGTTGCTCCTGTTTGAATGGAGATTTTTTGGGAGAATAAAAACTTTCTAGAATAAGAAGATAGTGTCAATCATGATGATGAGCTTCTTTAAACAAACAGTTCAGTTTCAATATGAAAATTAATTCAACTGTCCACTCTCTCTGTCAGTTGAGGTCAGCAGAAAATGTCTACAGCTTCACAGCAAAACTTTGTTGCAGCTCTGAAACAAATGATGTTTTAAAATGTAAAATCACAGCGATTATTAAAGTGACTATAAAGAGCTTTGAGTTCAGTGGCTTAGTATACCACTGAACTCACATACAATAATGTAAGGTTTGATCCAGGGAGGCACTTATTTCCGCAACTTCAGCAGAATTATCACATATGTAAGTAATTCAACATTTAGATTGTGCCTTTTCCTTAATTAAATTAAACAGTTTCCAAAAAAATAAAGAATTCTTCATGACAAGCTTAAAATAAGACTTCTGTGTAGTTTTTACAGTGCAGAATACTAGATTTTATTACAAACATTGATTTGTGTCACAAACAGAGGTTGTATGTGCATATATCTAGTGGACATAGGGGGTACATTTCTGTCGAAATCCCTCACTGAGGTCTATATATTTCATTTTTGGCACATTTTGGGTACATTAGCAATCCAACTGTGGTACCCCTAGGGTTACATGTACCTGAATTTGAAAAACTAGTGTTTGGAGACTAGATTGAAGATTTGCAGCTGTAGACTTGGATCGTGCTGTTCTATGTGCAGGGAGTCATTTTGGAGTCACTCATCGTCAGTTGTTTTTGGAGAATGCTGAAGCTCAAGAAATATTTCTCGATTAGGACATTTCCCCAAACTGTCCATCATACTGGTAGTGACTACATAAAAACTGAATTTTCATTCTGTCACTTTGAGTTCCTTAAACATGCGACTTAGCCTCCCTTTGTTGACATTAAATCTGCTCTTTGCACACAAAAGATGATTGATGCGTGCGCCATCAGAGAGGGGTTTATGTTTTTCTTCGCTGAGGTCCATTGGCCAGTTTTCACTCCTTCAAGGAACATTTATGGGTTTTGAATTGGGTTTAGTTTAAGGTAAAAGTTGTGGTTTTGCATCTGGAGCTGGGAGGAAATCGGCTTGAGGTTTAAGGAGTGAATACAGACAATAAAGGCCCTCCCAGCTGTAGTCATGCAAACCTGTGTGTAGCTGTATGTGTGTGTTTTCCAGCCTGACACTGACATGATGTTGACACACCATTGACCCCTGGCTGGCATTTGACGGCAGCTTATTTTACAGCCCATGGGGTAACTGAAGGGTGACTGTGTGCGTGTGGCTGTCCCAGACAGCGGTCTCAGCCGTTCGGACCATCAAGTACACAGGTGAAGCGCAGCGACGAGTTCCAGCGTCATCTAGCTGTAAGGAAAAGCCTCCCTTTACTGTCGTGTGAATCCTAATATCAATGGTCTGGTAGGCAGATGTGTTTCATGTTGAGAAATATACTTTCCATTCTATGTAGTGTTTTTACTGGCAAGGCTGTTTGACTGATATTATGGTGGCTTTTTCTCATTGTTATGAGATTGTCAATTTTGCCAGTATTCTTGCTAAATTTTTGATGAATTGCTGTTAAGGAGATTCCCAGAAATGACCTACAGCCCAAATGGATGGGAGTGGAAGCTGTAACCTTAATTTGATTTTCATCCATTAAATCGTGACGTCATTCAATGACGGGTGATGTTGATGAAGGCACGGATACGTTAAAGTTTTCTTTAAACCGTCAGACACACCAGTTATGAAAAAGAAGGCGAAAGCTCAACTATATAGTACACATCATAGACTCTTGTTTACACACTGACTAGCCATAACATAATAACCACTGACAGGTGGTGTTAGAATCACATTTAGTAGCTTTTAGTGGGTGGGATATATTATCTAGCAAGTGGGCAATGTTCCACAGTGGAAAGTGCTCTCCCCTTTCCTATTCACATTATACACATCGGACCTCAGACACAGGTCTGGTCAATGCCATCTCCAGAAGTTCTCTGACGATTTAGCCATTGTTGGACATATTTCAAAGGGTAACGATCTGGAGTACACGGACACTATCAAGGACTTTGCGGACTAGTGCGAGGTCACCTTTGGATTAACACCAGTAAAACAAAGGAGCTGGTGACCTCACCAGGAGAACCCACCGGTGAACATCCAGGGTTGGGACATCAGAGAGGTCCTCATCAGGTGTTCACCTCATCAATAACCTGGACTGGTCAGACTACGCAGATGTTCTGTACAAGAAGGGCCGAGTTCTTCTCCACATGCTGAGGAGACTGAGGTCCTTCGGAGTGTAAAGGACTCTGTTAAAGACCTTCGAGGACACTGTCTGAGGAAAGACAACGGACAGTGTGTCGGCAACAGGGTCTTGGGTACCCAAGACCTGGAGGGAGAAGACCATCCCAGAAATTGCTGAAAACATTCATGCTGGTTCTGAGCATTCTGGTGCCAACATGCTCAGAACCATTGATTGCTCAATGATTTACAGGACTCAAAAGATCTGAAGCTATGTTTTGGGGCAAGATACCTCAGCACACCCTTGGAGTTCTGGACGAATCCATGCCTTCAATGGTCAGAACGGTTTGAGAGGAGAATTCTAGACACATTTTAAATGGTTTACTTTCCATTTTGGGGTAAAAAAAACGTATTTCCTCTTTTGCCAAAGAGTGAAAGGAAACGATTGACCTCAATGCCATCTTTCATTCAGCATTTCTTTCATCACTCTTTCTGGAAAGACCAGTTCTGAAGTTTGCTTCCCGTCCATGAGAGAAAGTGGCTCCAATACAATATTTGCTTTAAGAAATGTAAAACTTTTTATCAAACTTACTGATTAGCATTAGAAAGTATTTTTTCGTTCAGTATTCTTACTACTGCTGTTCTATAACGGCCTGCAAAAGTTATGGGGATTATGGGAAATTGAGTTTCTAAAGGGCTGCTAAAAGAAATACTTACTGTTTTCCGATAAAGCATGCCATCCTTTTCTCACCATATGGTGTGATTCACATTAGATGCTGGCTGTATTTGTAGTTATTGGCCTCATTACAAAACTTCCTAAACCACAGAGTTCTCGTTCTACTTTGATGATAGCATGAAGACTGGAAACGTGGAAAATCTGCCAGCAAGTCCAAAGGTCAAAAGTAAAACAAAGCTCTTTAATTAACATTTTTCTCGCTTCCTCCAAACCAGGACTTGTCATCTTTACATGTCGTGTTTTACACGGTTTTAACAAGTGAGACACAGCATGTTAGTTATTGAGTTTCAAAGGAGGTTGAGAGATGGATTCTGTTACATTTAGAAAAGATTGCTTTCATTCGCTGACTCTACTCTTTTTGTTAAGCTAAGCTAGCTGGCTGCTGGCATGAGCTTCTTTTTTTTTTTTTTTTTACAAGGGGAGTATAAATCTTCTCTAACTTGGCAGGAAACTGAACCATTTTATGTTGAACTATTCCTTCAAGTGCCAATAGTCAGCTTGTTTGGTTTAACGTGTCATTAGGCAGTCGATTTCAAAATGTAATATATATCTATAGATTAATATCACCGCCGCCGAACACATTGGTTCTTCATGAACTTTTCTTTCCCTGTGCTGTTCTCCTGCTACTGGGTGCAAACATTCCAGCTCTATCTGCCTCCGTAGCCATTAAAGACTAAATCAACTGGTTGTTTACCTTGTTTTCTTCTACCCTCTTCTTCACCAACCACTACTGTGGTTCGTCTGAGGCAATTCTCAAACAAACTAACAGGACATTGTTTCATCTTGAATGACATTCAATAGACCAAACCGACCAACTAACCAACCAACCAAACAGGTAACTAGCTTCCAGCCATCTAACCGCCAACCAAACAACCAACCAACCAATCTAACCAACCAGCCAGCTACCCAGCCCTTAACCAACTTATTATTATTATTAACTAAAGAAGCAACCGATGAACCAGCCAACCAACCAACCGGCCACCCAGGAAGTCAGCCAACCAACTACACAACCAATCAACCAACTAGCAGTAACCAACCTACTAACCCAGCAACTAACCGCCAAACAAAAAAACTAAATAAACAACCAACTTAACAACCAACCATCTAAACAACCAGCAAATGAACCACCAACCAACCAACATGTTTGCCATGAAGCCTGTCAACAAACAAAAAATTATTAAAAAAAACAAAAAAAACTTTTTGTTTTGTTTCGTTATCCTCTGCTTATCCAGGTCCGGGTCGGAGGGCAGCAGTTTCAGGAGGGAAGCCCAGGCTTTCCTCTCCAAGGCCACGTCCACCAACTCCTCTGGGAGGATTCCGAGGCGTTCCCACGCCAGCAGAGAGATGTAATCTCTCCAGCGGGTCCTTGGTCTGACCCGGGGTCTCCTCCCAGATGGACATGCTCGATGATCGGGGCGCATCCGGACTAGATGACCGGACCACCTCAACTGACTCCTCTCGATGCGGAGGAGCAGCGGCTCTACTTTGAGCCTCTCCCGATTGTCTGAGCTCCTCACCCTATCTCTAAGGCTGAGCCCAGCCAACCTGCAAAGAAAACTTTTCAGCCGCTTGTATCCGCAATCTCATTCTTTCGGTCATGACCCACAGTTCATGACCATAGGTGAGGGTCGGAACGTAGATGGACCGGTAAATCGAAAGCTTTGCCTTTCGGCCTAGCTCTCTCTTCACCGCAACGGATCGATATAGCGTCTGCATCACTGTAGACGCCGCCCCGATCCGTCTGTCCATCTCCCGCTCCCTTTTTCCCTTACTCGTGAACAAGACCCCGAGATACTTGAACTCCTCCTTTTGGGGCAAAAACTACACCCCGACAGGACCCTAAGGCCACCGAACCCTCCACCCTCCACCACTTGGCTGCGCCTAGAAATTCTGTCCATAAAAATTAAGAAGAGAATCGGTGAAAAAGAGCAGCCCTGGCGGAGTCCAACCGCAATGGGAAATGAATCTGACTTACTGCCGGCAATGCGAACCAGATTCCGACTCCGACAGTACAGAGATTGGACGGCCCGTAGCAATGGGCCATCCACTCCATACTCTCGGAGCATCCCCCAAATGATGCCATGAGGGACATGGTTCGCAAGCCTTCTCCAGATCCACAAAGCACATGTGGACTGGTTGGGCAAACTCCAATGCCCCTTCAATCACCCTTGAGAGGGTATAGAGCTGGTCCAGCGTTCCACGACCAGGACGAAAACCGCATTGTTCCTCCTGAATCCGAGTTTCGACTATCGACCGGACTCTCCTCTCCAGTACACTGGAGTAGACCGTCCCAGGGAGGCTGAGGAGTGTGATCCCCCAATAATTGGGACACATCCTCTGGTCCCCCTTCTTGAAAAGGGGAACCAACACCCCGGTACTCAGGGCGGATCTCATCCACTCCGGGACGCTGCAACCGCGGAGTTGTTTAGCATCCGCAGCGACCTCAGCCCCAGTGATGAACGGACCCACCTCCAAGTCATCCAGCTCTGGTTCCTCCTGGGAATACTTGTTGGTGGGATTGAGGAGATCCCCAAAGTATTCCTTCCACCGCCCCATAACTTTCTCAGTTGAGGTCAGCAAGTCCCCATCCAGACCATAGACAGAGTGGACGAATGACCGCTTTCCCCCCCTGAGACGCCGGACGGTTTGCCAGAATTTCTTCGGGGCCGACCGAAAGTCTTCTTCCATGGTCTCAACAAACTTCTCCCACGATCGGGTTTTTGCCTCTGTGATTGCCACAGCCATGTGTCGCTTGGCCTGCCGGTAGCTATCAGCTGCTTCAGGAGTCCCACAAGCCAACCATGCTCTGTAGGACTCCTTCTTAAGCCTGATGGCATCCCTCACCTCTGGTGTCCACCAGCAGGTTCGGGGATTACCGCCGCGATTAGCACCGGCAGCCTTGCGACCGCAGCTCTCAGCAGCCGCCTCGACAATGGCAGAACGGAACATTGTCCACTCAGTTTCCATGTTCCCCGCCATGCCCCGGAACTCGGTTGAAGCTCTGCCGGAGGTGGGAGTTGAAGACCATCCTGACAGGGTCCTTGGCCAGAAGTTCCCATTAGACCCTCACTATTCATTTGGGCCTACCAGGTTTGTCCAGCTTCCTCCCCCGCCATCTGATCCAACTCACCTCCAGGTAGTGATGGGTTGACAGCTCAGCTCCTCTCTTCACCCTAGTGTCCAAAACATGCGGCCGCAGATCAGCTGATACATCTACAAAGTCGATCATCGATCTGCGACCTAGGGTGCCCTGGTGCCAATTGCACTGGTGGACACCCTTATGTTTGAACATGGTGTTCGTTATGGACAAACTGTGACTACCACAGAAGTCCAATAACTGAACACCACTAGGGTTCAGATCAGGCAGGCCGTTCCTCCCAATCACGCCCCTCCAGGTCTCGCTGTCATTGCCCACGTGTGCATGGAAGTCTCCAATTAGGACAATGGAGTCCCTAGTTGGGGCGCTTTCCAGCCCCCATTGAGAAGGCGGGTTCCAGAGCCAGTGCTGTGAGTAGAGGTGAGCCCGACTATATCTAGTCTGTACCTCTCAACCTCTCGCACAAGCTCAGGCTCCTTCACCATCAGTGAAGGGACATTCCATGTCCCCGCCGTCAGTTTTCGTAGCCACGATAGGACCGCCAAGGCCGTTGCCTTTTCCTACTGCCCGATCCACAATGCACCGGACCCCTGCGGATTCTGCCGTGGGTGGTGGGTCCACGGAAGACGGACCTATGTCACTGCTTCTGGCCAAACCCGACCGTGCCTCATGGGTGAAGGCCTGGCCACCAGATGCTCGCCGTCGGGCCCCCACCCCGGACCTGGCTCCCGGGTAGGGCCCCGGTAACCCTCCGGGCAGGGTACTCGAGTCCTTCATTTTTTCTGTCATCAGGGGTCTTACCGCTCTCTGTCTGACCCTTCCCCTAGGACCTCTTTGCCATGGGAGACCCTACCAGGGGCAACTTGCCCCCGACAACACAGTTCCTAGGATCACTAGGGTACTCAAAACCCTCCACCACCAGAAGGTGTTGTTTGTTCTGAGGTAATGATGATAATTTCCTGTTATCTCTTCTTTAATTTCTCTCATTTTGAAATTGCTGACCCTTCTGATTTTTTCTGTTTCAATCCTTTTTCTAATTTGGATTCACATCCAGAATCTCCCGTGTTGTCCGTTGGCTTTCAGGAAAAGGAAAGCGTTCTAGTAGTCTTGGCAACACTGGCGCTAACAATAAAACCGCTTAGAAACGCTAGGGCGGCAACGTTGATAACTTTTCTGATTCCAATTAAAACAACGTGGGACGTTTACAGCAGACGTTGTCGTTGACACGCTGATGCCGCTGTGTTTGGAGATTTTTTCAACTAATGTCACAATTTAACTGTTGATTTGCTCCTTAGTTGTATTACCAGCAACACACACGCCTGTGCTGCTGGTACCAATTTAGTGCAAAAACAGCACCAGGTTGTAAACATTTCCCCCCTTAGGTTTTGGCAGAAATATATGCAAACTATTTCCCCTCAGACCTGAAATGGCTTTTGGTGGGGTAGAATTGTTTTTGAGTTTTTTTCTGTTCCCATTCTTTCTTTTTTTCATCTTCTCTTCGCCTCGTCTGTTTCAGACACCCATCTGTTCTTTTGGCAACGCTGATAACAAAACAGAGGAGGTCTGTAAAAGATTTAGGGGATAATGCCAGAGGTTTTACTCAGATTTTATATTAAAGGATGGATCTATTTTTTTTTGCCTTTTTTTCTCTTTGAGTATTAGAGCATCCCCTCAGCTACTGCTGCCTGGTCTACTATCATGTTTTGGCTCAAAGTCAAAACATGATTTTGACTTTGGAAAACGGTATTTTCTCAGATATGCCAGTTTACAATAGCAAGAGCCCTCTCTCATTTGATATTTTAAAAAGGAATGAATACATATATATATATATATATATATATATATATATATATCATATAATCCACTTCATGATCGCTCATTAAAGGGATGGTTCACTGCAAAACCAAAATTCAGTCATTATCCTGAAGCCCATTTCGATGGAAAGTTGAGTAGAGTTCCTTGCACACAAAAACAATACTTTCCTTGACAGCAAAAGAAGACGGTAAAGAGTTTGAAACGGGGGACGCTCGTCACAAGGAGCCAGATGAGGTGGTCCAGGCATCTGATTGGGACGCGTCCAGGACGCCTTGGACACATTTTATGCAGGGTGTCCCAGTAGAATCCTTGTACAGTATGATGTATACTGTAGACCAGTAATTCATTGGTTGCTCTTGCCTCTATAGCTTTGAGTAAAAACAAACACACTTCAATGTGTTGAACAAAACTCTGTCTTTCTCAAGCAAAGTGTATACATCAAAAAAGCTAAGGTCATAAGTGATCATTTTCCTATTTATTGAATTTTAAAATGGGGACACTTTCTTCGAAATATGTAAAATTCCCTTCCACATGATATAAACAAAACAACCATTGTGTTTAAAAGACTTGTTTGAGGTTTAAAAAAAAAAAGAAAAAAAAAAGGAACAGGACAAGCCATCACAGGCTCCACCCCTGGAGCCGCCTGGGCAAAAAAACACATTGGTTCGTACGCACTATGACTTATAAGCCTTATAAGACGGAATTGCATAAAAAAAGTGTCCTTTATGCAATTCCATCTGCCGGCGGATACGACATTTCCAAACCGACCTGGTTTGGCTCCATTCTATACCACAATAATAATTAAGCTGGCTTTTTTTCCCTTGTTTTTTTTTTGTCATATGAGAACAGAAAAGTTTATAAGGTGTAAGGTTAAATCCTCTAAGCCTAACGTGTTGGATATTAACACACACACACACACACACACACACACACACACACACACACACACACACACACACACACATACAGAAGACACAGTGTAGTGTCTTGAATGGAAGCCTAGAGCGGGCATGATGGACATTTAATATTGTTATCTAGAGATAATGAGTTGCCTATCTTAAAAAACAAAAGTTTTGCAAGATCTGATGATTAAGTCGTAATCTTGAGAAAACAAATGTTTTTTTTTACTGTTTATCTGTTTCTGTTTATATGACGAGTTTAATGACTTCATGTATTGGTGACATCCTGACAACTACAGCCCTTGATTTAAAATGAAAACATCAGATCTATAAGTGTCTGTTATACATCAGATAATAATTTAGAATGGGTCTAGCACAGGTATAAATAAAATAAAATAAAACTTTTATCATTGGACATCTACGTCAGATCAGTCATTGTCATCTACAGAAAAGGCTAGCGCCTAAAAAACTTGTGTACCTCAGAAATCTTGCCGAGATGCTGAGAACTTCATAACATAAGGGCACCAGGTCGTCGTCATGGTTACTGAATAGGTGGGTTTACATGGACAGTCTAATTACGATTAGATTTGGAAAAGACGTCTAATCGGAAAGAAAATGGTGCATATAAACAACCCCTCCGAATGGAAAGAACCTTTCTGGATTAGATTTCAATCCTTTGCAAGGAGGTAGTCTAAGTCCTTTCGGAAAGCCTTTCCGATAGCAATTCGCTGCATGTAAATTCTGTATCGGAAAGCTCTCTGTTTGAGTTGTATCTACACATGCGTATCGTCTTTACGTAATTCTCCGGCTGACTTTTCAGTGCCGCAGCGCATTTTAAATATGGCGACTTCAAAACAGTACCGGTCTTCATCGGAGAGTGATTTATTCATCGCAGCTTTGACATAGTTTAACATATTTGGATGGAATCCACCTAGTGATGCATGCAAGTTTTTTGGGTTTATGTGATCCAGTCATATTTTGAATCACGAAATGATTATCTCACAATCTTGAGAGAAAAAAAAGGCTGTTTGGAGATATCGAGATAATGAAGACATTATCATGGGAAAATAAGATTTATCTTGAAAGATCACAAAATTTCTGTCTATTCATCTTAGCCTATTATTCTCTCCCGGCTTTCATAATCTTGTGATTTCTGCTTGTTTACCTGTGACCATGAAGTTGCTCTCAAACATTACAGATTGAAACTCAAGATTTATGTTGTGTATAAAATCTAATCTAATCTCAAAAAATTCAAGTGAGCTGTGGTTTTAATCATTTTCTGTAAAATTTAGTATAATTCCTTTCCACTTTTTATTTTATAATTGTCTTTATGGATAGCTTTTTAAAAAAAAAAAAAAAATTTTTTTTTTCTGTTCTTGTTTTGTTTTGTCATTGTTACATGTAGCTAAAAATAAGGCCATCATAAGGATTGGAATCATTAATAAATGAACCACTTACTAATTGCTATCACTCTTTTTGTTAACTGTATGATTGTTTTTTCCTTTATTATATCGATTAATAGAAAAAAACGTAATGCCAGAAAAATTTCTAAAATGCAATACACACACACAAACACAGACACAACAATTTTGGCTCGTTTACATACTGTTAATTCATATTAAAAAATTACTTACTATCTTTATTATATGTAATTTGAGGAAAACCAGATTTTAAAAAGAAGAGCTATTCTTTATGAATAACGGAGCTACACCTGCTCCTACTGAGTGTTGCATCATGGGTTGTTAGGCCAGCGACTGTCGTCAGTCAGTTAAGAGCATTTCTGTAAGATGTAAGTCAATCCTAAAGGTGTTTCATTATCCCAGTTAACCTGCAGGGGTTTCAGAGGGCTTGTGTAATAATTTCAGCTGCCACAGAGGAAATAAATTCCTGATGGGTGAAAACAGGTCCGATGTGTCTCCTGATAAGATGCAAATCTATGTGACCTAAGGTACTGCTGTTGATCAATGTGTTCTAGTGTTAAGGGCAACACAGCGGATTTTTTCTCAATCTGGAATTAATAATACTACCTGAAACTTAATCAGTGAGGGTAATAAGAAGGCACATTATTAGTCCATTAGTAAGGCATGCAGCATCTTCTGTCACATGTTTCTCTTGTCACATCAACTGATGTTATGGACCCAGTTACAGACGGTCTATAAGTCAGTTACTCTTAAAGCACGGACAGAAAAGAAGAGCAGCCTGTTCCGGTTCAACGATGCAGAAGTGCCATATATCTGCTCTGGTGTCCTGTAATCAGGAGGAGCCAAAAAAAGAAGTCTGTTGCACATGCTGTTTTGTGTTTTCAAATTCAAATTACACGAGAGTCAACAAAAATGAGGACCAGATGAATGATTCATGAGAACAGAGGATGTGTGATGGTCAGTCATCGGCACTCAGTTTTTGAAGGGTCTCTGCCCTGTGAAGCAGCCTGGACTATCTCCCGTCTGGAGTCTGGATGATGTTGGTGGTGGTGGCTGATGACGCTGCGAAGGTAGATGTGAATGATGAGGCTGATTGATCTCCGAGGACCAGTCGGAGATTGGGAGGTGAGGGTCTTTCTTGGACCAAGAAAGAACTAGATTGATGGAGAGATGGTCATATTCAACTCTTTAATGTCTTGCTCAGCTGTTTGGTTGATTATATTTTGAGTCACTATTTATTTTTTGAAAAATGTGACTGAACCTGTTTATAGTATGACCCAGTGGCAGCATGTGTATTCTAAAGAGTAAGGGGCCAAGGATGGAGCCCTGTGGGAGACGGAAGATTAAAGGGCCCAGGAAAAGTTTGAAATGACCGGCTCTGAAATTAACTCTGAGTATGAATGTAAAAAGTAGCTCTTTGATGGACTGTTTTGACCAAACCAAACTGAACATGTGGAATTAACTAAATATTAATTTAAAGGACTACAAACTTTATTTTAGTGTCTATAACTGCATGTACGAATGTAATTGTACTTCCTATTATCTGGAGATCAAGTTGAGAAAACAAGGTGGATTAAAGAAACAAGAAACTTTCTTTGCAGTCGAGTTTCTTGCATATATGTCTTGTCTGTCATTGTGTTTTGTTTGGTTTGGTGTTTGATATATACCGACGGACAAACAAAGATTTAATCTTTTCTATGTGTTATAATCTTTGTGGGCTAAAGTCAGTCTTGTTTTCAGGAAACCACCTGATAATAGAAGGTTAAAATAATCTGCTGATGTAAGTAACTTTTTTTCCCCCCCAAAATGTACAAAGTAGGAAGTTTAGATATTTGTATTAAAATGTGGGTAGTAAATATGAAAAGTTGTCCGATCATCGAATAATCAAGTGCCTCTGACTATTCTTATGACATAAATGTACATTGTTTCAATGAGAGACAGAAGGCAGACAAGGTATGTTTATGTCCAAGTATGAACTCAGTTACCCTGTGCGCTCTTATATTTCTGGCAGAATAACTCCTCATGGCTCAAGCAACCACTGGAGGTCCCTCTTGCACCAGGAAAAGACAAATCCCATTCGGCCCTCTGCTAGACAGCTCTCAAATGTGTCTTCAATTAGCGGCTTGCAGTCAACACCATCCTCTGACTTGGAATGTCAGCTGAGCTTGAGATAACCTTCTTGGTTTGCTTTCATCTCACCATAAAAAGCCTAGTGAGGGACTGCTCCGTCACGGATGTCCTGCACACATTTGTAGAGCAGAGTCAGAGATGCAGATAACACAAAAAAAGCCACTTCACAGGAATCCTTTTCACTTTATTCTCAATATGACGGGTGTTGGCATGATTGAGTTATGGGCTGAAGCTTTCTTCTGTGTGCAGCAGCAAGCTGGTTGCTCAGCTGCAGGCCTGTAATGCAAGAGCGAGATGAAGATGAACTCTCTGGGCACAGGTGAAGATTCTTCCGCAGCAGGATCCATGGATGAAACTCATCCAGAAGAAATGCTTTGACCATCGGAGGCTTTGAAAGTTGTGACTGATCGAATGCTCTAATATTCAATATCCACACATTTGACAAATTGGATGGACAGAAAAGTACAAGAATTCCAGTCTTCCTCTGGAATTTTATTAACAGCACCCTGGGAAAGTCTCTATGTTTTAAGACCATCGAGGGACACTAACACTCCCGACTCAAATCTAGACTTGCAAAATAGTTTTAGGCATCAAACACCTTTTTACAGCAGGAAAACTCTCTGCACCTGTGTAGGAGGAATTGAGATTCCTAGCTTTTATACCAATCCAATTATTTTGCTTCAGCAACTAATCAATGCCACTCATTGTGTTAAAAGATATAAAATATAATGAAATGGTGTAGAGTTCAGAGGTGGGAGCTGAGTTTGGAATGGGAATAAAGGGGATGTTTATTCCGTTATTACAATAAAACTTTATTATGCATTGTTGAGATTTCCAGCTGTGAACCCTGTCACTCAATCCATTGTATCATTTTTTGGGACAACATATATGTGATCCGTTTTGGAAAGTACCTTTATTACAGTAAGGGACGTAAAGTATAGGTGTGAGCCAGCTGTATTTTCTTTCACCGTTCACATTTTCTGCAATAGTATCCTTTGAAAGCCAGATGGAAATTCCATAGTCTGATAAGTTAGTTGTAACTCAACAAATTAAAATTATTTGGATTTTAATCATAGGGATCTTCATTACTTTTTGTATTTCAAAGATATTTCAATACTGCAATAATTTGGTACCCAATCACAACTGAATGCAGGATTTATACTTTGCCTACAGTAATCAAAATTCAGTCATTATTAACTGAAGACCGTGGCGATGGAAAGTCACTTGTAGGTTCTTAGTTTCAAATAATTACTCCAGCTTCACATGCAGCACTTTAAAATTCAAGCATTCTCTTCAACAGCAGAAGAAGATGGCAACTTTATTCAAGACAGAGAATATTTTTAATAAAAAATTGGGATATGGGGCATTTGGAGACTGGGATCAATCCATGGACATTGTATAGAGTCCTTTTACATTTCAGTTAACTATATATTTATGTCCAAAAGACCCCTTCCCTTTTAATTTTATTTCTAGCAGCTAAACAGATGTGTTGGATTTATACAGCCTTGGTAAAGATATGTGCTCTGCCATTCTACTGTAAATTCTGAGCTGCAAAGTACGGTTAGCTCATCACCCTAAATCAAATTTGTTTAGATACGTTTATGTTCACACCCACTACGTTCCTACCATTCCTGAGAGAAAATATAGCATGCGCACAGGAATAAATTTGTAAAATTGTCTCTAACTGAATGCATGGACTTTTTAAATGAAGGTCTAACCAAAGATCACCCAGAAAGGGCAGAAAATAATTTTCACCACGTGTCAGTAAGGACACACAGCAGTCTTCGACACATACTTCCAGGATAAGCTGGTGTAATTCTCCAAGCCGTGTGCGTCTCTGGGTAATATTTTGAATCCCGACACAGCAGAGTTTAGTTTTCTGATATATTTGTGACTTCCACAGCAAATTCAATGTAATTGTTTTTGGTTCAGTCAGTATTTATGTCCAAAGGAAATAAATGCTCAGTCATAATTTCCTGCTGTCACAGTCTGGGGCTGCCAAACTGTTCCCTTCAGCTGTTAACGTCTATCCAATCACAGAGCGTCTCACTTTCATTGTTAGGCAGTCATTGTGCTGGCGTCCTTTTAAAGATTATTTTTTGAAGTTCATTCATAGTGCTTTGATGTGGAGCCTCCACCACTCAATCCCTCCCCAGCCCTCGCAGATCCACCAACTTTATCTTTTAATCAGCCTCATCAGTTTCTGCAGGGTCATCAGCCACCACCACCAGTGTCTGGACTCCCTGAGAAGACAAGAGTACAAAAGACTTTCTAACAGACTCATTATCCCATATCATCTGCTGCAACAAAAAACAACTATCAAATACTTTAAGTATCGACAATCAGAAATACAACGCCAGTTTAAAAAACCCCCGAAAAACTTTACTGTCTTCTCTTTAGGAGTAACAGATTTGAGTCAGTGCAGAGTGTAAATTTCAAACGAATGATTGACATTAAATTTTAAAAGATGTGTCTTTGGAATTATGGAATTATTGTGTGCAGCAAATCATGTTTGTTAATTTGTATTTTACAGAACATGCTCATACAGCATTAAGCCAAACACACATGGACAGTCATATAGAACATTTAAACATGCTCACTCAATCACACACCCTTCCCTTAACTCTGTGTAATATTATTGTACGATTCCCCACCTGTCTGCAGCTGTCAGCAGGGACTTCTTGCTATGTATACCCCCCACCTACTGTGTCTGCAATGTTAACAGACGCACATACACACACATACATACACAGTAGTCTCCTCCCCAGCAAGAGACGGGCTGAGATGAGGATGATGACCAAATCCTCACGGCAGGAATGCGTCTTGCACCTCTGCCAAAATTAGGCAAGACAACAACCTTCAAACATTCAGCAAAGAGTTATTGAAGTTGACTTCTCTTTATCTCCCCCAGTTGTCATATGGCCTTTTCTGTGAAAAGACCCAATACTATTCTTCTCACCATAGTAATTTTACTGTTTTTCCAAAATCTTCCTCCTATGCACTAACATATTTTCAGAACTTTGTTTTGAATAAATTGCAAATGCGGTGCAGTGCAAGTCACTGGTGATATAATGTGAAAAATATGACTGTAATCAGGCAAATATTAATCGGTTCAGGGGTGTATGGAGGCTTTTCTATATTGTTGTGAAGCTGTATGGGAAGGTGGATGGTAGTTCTTTCAGGAGCTCTTGATTGATGGAAAATTAATTAGTAGCAACTTTCACAACCATTTGAGTCAGTTATCATGTTAGGATATCATTCGGGAAAGTTTGATTAGGTTTTATTTATTTAGATATTATGTTTAAACTTTTTTTAATTGAAAAAGCCAAATTATCAGAATATTGTCAATGAAATAATCAGGATGTCTAAATGGTGAACGAGAGAAGAGTTAGGCGGATATCAGGTGTGGTGTTTTTGGCTGGTCATATTTGAATGGGCTTTGCTTACTGATTAAAGGTATGAGTGGAGGGCAGCAGATATGGGAAGCATCAGCTGGGATAACCTACCGCTTAAACCGTCTGAGGATGATTTTTATCTCTGCCAAGGAGGTTATTTTCTGTCAGTGGGATAGTAGGATTGCTCAAATAAGTTTTTAACAGATTTTGGTGACCTCCATTAGAATTTCAACTAAATTGTCTTGGCAGAGGGTTGCACTCTGAGTGCTGTCTAATTATGAGCAAATTTCAAATTAAGAGCTTTCTCTCAACTTCAATGTCTTTCACATTCACATTACGAATTTTGCAATAGAAAGTGAACAATGTCCCAGATGGATGATGAAGCAGTTTCGCACTGGAAGCCCACAATATTAACCAGTGAGGCCAGAAAATGACTATTTGATTGGTCCCTAGTTGGAATCCATATTTACTGTATTTATGTTGTCTTTCAGTTAGGGTATTATTTAAATGGCTTAAGGTGAAATTTTACAAATGTATGTTTTGACAAACAACAAAAGGCTATGAACTGACAACAAACCTATTGATCCTCTGGACCCTGAGGTCAGGCTAGAATTTGGATTAGGGTTAATGCTAAGCCTTAAAATATCAAATTAAATAAAATTCAACATGGCAATGTTCAGTTTGATTTTCTTTGCAACACATCACATCTATGAGCTGTGAGTTATTTCATGTCTTAAAATAAAATACTGAAATTTATTATTATATGGCCAGAGAGTCGGGGATATTATGGAATCATCATCGCTGCGTCCGGCGCATCAGCCGCAGCCGCAGACACTTCGTGTAAGCAAGATAACTCAAGTACTATTTCATGGATCACTTTCAATTCAAACTTTATAACCATATATAAACCTTAGCACAAGGAAGACTTGGAGTAATTTTGGTCAATGTCAGTTGTATATTTCCAACACTATCAATCAATCAATCAATCAATCTTTATTTATATAGCGCCAATTCACAACAACAGTTGCCTCAAGGTGCTTTCCAGAAAGAGCAGGTCTAGACCAGACTCTTTTTATGATTATCTACAGGACCCAACAAATTCCTCCTTGAGCAAACACTTGAGCAGATCCAAGACCCAGGGTGGACGGCCTACTGCCATGACCGATCGGGTTTGAAAAAAAAGAGAGTGAGAAAGAGAAAGAGAGAGACACAGGTGAGGAGAGATACAGACGGGGGAAAAAGCAGCAAAGATATCAGCTATAATCCACTTTCTCCAACCGCTCCATGGTCGGGCCGCGGCAGCAGAAGGGATCCCAGGTTGAAAATAACATTAATATTAATGTAACATATAGCAATAGCTTATGGTGAAATACTGTACAATAATAATAATAATGATAACAACAATAATCATCATCATGAGCATCTTGTTATCAGTGGACATCACAATGCCAATTTGCCAATTTGTAACGCCCTTTCCTGAAATCCACATACCTTCACTTGGCCTATGGTCATTGACATTTGTACCCATTATTCTGAGCTTTCAAGCATGTTTAACCTTTCAAACAACAACTTCCTGCCTTACAGTTTGCCCAGTCGCAATTGCAACAGGATTAATAAAAATGGCTATATATGCGGAACTGTTCATTATCAATTTGGCATGAGCAATTTCATCAAATATGATGTCTATGGAATCAACAAGCTATTAGTAATGAATCAAGATATGAAGTTTAACACTTCATATTGCCAGTAGGTGGTGCTATGGAGAAAAAATGAAAATTTTTCATGCTGACCTCCTCAAGGCAGGACCCTCATCCATCATGAGAGGTTTGGTGGAGATTGGCCTACTTACAGTTGAGTTATGATGACCTACACCTTTATGGCAAATCATCAATGTTCCCCGCGCAGCCACACCCATACGATTATTCAAAAACGAATATCTTTCTCAACAATGGATCTGCAACCTGGCGCTAGGTGACGCTATGACAAAAGCTATTTTTTTTTTTCACATAGGCCTCCTCAAGGGTGGGCCTTTAATGCAACCTGTGAAAATTGGTGCAGATTGGTCAATAGATGGCGGACTTATGGCAATTTTGTTATAATGGCGAGATCTCAATATTCGCCGCCCTGTTGTAGAACGTAAACTCAAGCTTTTGATTACTTTTAATCCTTATGGCTATAAGATGTCAGTAAATTTGTTTTATTTCGATCTACTACGGAGCCAATCTGCCACGGGCACAAAAAACTAAATTTTTTCCCAGACCTGAAAAGTTTGCAAAGTTTCATGATTCTTTGGGGTGGGGAAAGCCCCCAAAATATAGGTTCTTTTGGCAGAAAAAAAGTTGAGCAGATACAATAGGGTCTCACTGTTAGTGCTCGGGTCCTAATAATGATAATCAATCATAAAACGTAAGCATAAGGTTGGTGAGAAAAAGTTTAAATTGCTCTTACATACGGTCCCTGTGTTCTGTAACTTTTCCACTGTGGTTAGAAACTTCTGTGTGCTCTGCAAGATGTTTGCATTCATACCTTTGCATCTTTGCCTAAATGGTCCCTGTTTATGTTGTTGTTCCTGTGTTATGGTCACTATGGCAACACGCATTGTGTTCCTTATTAGATTGGCTTGAGCTGATGCTTATTCTCATTGCGCACTCTGCTAAAGTGTCTCTGGACGAGAGTGTCGAGGAAAGTCTCCAACGTAAATGGAAAAAATGTGTGAGAAAGCTCTCCACATATGCATACGTGACTGTGTGTGCACTGGATCTTATTTGTGTGCATCTGTACGTGTATGTATACATGTGTTTGAGTAAATCCCTCTCCACTTGCTCCCCGACGTCTCTGCCAAGCAGACAGGGTGACATGAGAATTGAACCATCTGCTTCTCCCCCGCCGGTCCGATCGCCAAGCAGCCAGTAACTCGCTCCAGCTGTCTGGGAATGGAAAAGAAGATCCTGAGACGTTCCAAACGAAGGGCAACCGCGATACAAAAGAAGGAATGATGGAGAAAAAATGAGGGTCTTGAGACAAGGCTCTTGTAAGATGGTACTTTCTTTAGGCTATTTATCTTGACTTCTTCGTAGTGAATAACTAAGCTGTGCTGACCACATAAAAGCTCACTATTTAGCTCCAGTCAAGAGGGGACAGCAGGTTTAACCCATGGTGTCGCCATGTCTGGACTGTCAGACTCACAGCAGGCTCACAATAGCTGGGAAACATAAAAAAAGACATAATATTGAGCATAAATATCACAGCTGTTTTGTTTCTCACCACTCACATGACTGTCATTTTGTAACTCTTGAAAGCATTTGGGAAGAAAAGAAACCTACATCATCCTCCACGGTGACAGAAAGCAATGGTATTATATTGAAATTAGGGACAATCTAATTCTGTATCAGGATCATACTGAAGCATAGTAGAAAAGGAATTTGAAATATATTTTGTCTTAACATTTTCTGGTAGCCAATGGTTTCTATTGATTTCAGGTGAGTTTGATAATCACCCATCAGGATCTGATGATATGGCATATCATTTAGAATGTTGGATTTTTTACCATATGTGCACAAGATATTTGAAAGAATTGACAAAGAGATATACTGTTTATTTCAATCCAGAGAGACATAGAATGTAGAAGACAAAGATATATTGAAACATGATATGTGATTATTAGTCCATTATGAAGTTTCTCAAAATCTTCAGGGAAATTGTCATTAATGGGTCTCTTACCTGAGCAGCAGCAGGTAAACCCCTCCTTATAGTCTGAATACCGGTGGTCGTGGTGGTGGAGGCTGATAACTCTGCTGAGGCTGGTGAATGATGAGACTGATGAATCTGCGAGGACTAGCAGCATGAAAGAACTAGAGGAATGGAGGGAGATATATTACAAAGGCAGGTTATGATGATAGGCCTACCATGAAGGTGTGTAAAGTGATATTGGATAGCTGTGGCCGACTGACTGCGCACCGCTGATATCTTTTGATGCCCCAGACAGTGAAGCAAGTACTGTAACTGAGACTGAGCGTTTGTGAAAGGTGAGTATGGCAGAGAAGTAAGTGTGAACCCAGTCTACAAGGGGATAGTCTTCCTGACAGAAGTTAAGCTTGAGCTTAATTTTTTTTCCCGCAATGTATATTATTACAAAAAATAAAATACATGATTTAGTATCTTGGTGACATTTATTCTCAAATTATGGAAAAATGGACTTAGAGATGGACATGCAGTTCATTGCGGCATCAGTTGTAATGTGGCCGTCGTATCGGTGTGTTGTGCTAAAAGAAGAGCGGAATATTTAGGCAAAGCTCTCATTTTACCGGTCAGTCTAAGTTCCAACCCTCATCTGTGGTCATGAGCTCTGGCCAGTGACAGAAAGCATGAAGTCATATACAAGCAGATGAAATGAGCATCCTTTGTAGGTTGGCTGGGCTCAGCCTTAGAGATAGGGTACACAGCATAGACATCCAGAAGGAGCTCAGAGTAGAGTTGCTGCTCCATCACGTCAAAAGGAGCCAGTTGGGATGGTTCGGGCATCTAACTGAAATGCCTCCATGACGCCTCCCTTTAGAAGTTTTTCAGGCATTACCAACAGGGAAGAGACCCAGAGGTAGACCCAGAACTCACTCTAGGGACTGTATTCAGATGTGGCCTGGGAGCGCCTCAAATCCTCCAGGATAAGCTGGAGAGTGTTGCTGGGGATAGGGATATTTTGAAATCCCTTCTTAGTCTGCTGCCACCGCGACTTGCCCCAGATAAGCGGAAACAATGGATTGATGGATAGATGGATGTATAAAATACTTGGTGCATGTAGTTTGTAATTCATGTACAGATACCTAGTTAATCCACTTGGATTACTTAAAACCATCCCTCTTCCAACCATCCATGTTCAAATTGATGTATGTGAATGGACGTGGCGAGATCAAGTGTGAAGGTATTTGGACAAAGTACACATATTCTACAGGTATGTTGAACTGGGGTAACATAGAACTTTTCTGCGTTGACTTTGCAATTAACCCCACGTGTTTTTATGGGTTCCCTTCGGGTACTCCAGCTTCCCCCCACTAACCAAAAACACGCAATATAGGTGAATTATGAACTCACAATTTCTGCAGGCGAGAAAAGACTGTTATTCCTCCATGTGTTGGCCAAGTGATGAAGGGTTTTTCTTGTAGATCAGTCAGGGAAAATGGAAAGTTTTAGATTATATTTTGGTATCAAGCAGCAAAACTGTTACATCATAAATTACATATTTGAGATAATATTCCTTACTTGACATTGTATGACATCCCGAATGACTTTTGCACATGCATTTTGGGATGTTGATGCAATATGGAGTGAGTGACCAATGATGTTCTAAATGGGTTACCCAATTTGTCTAAATATTTATAATGGCTTGAATGAAAGAAAGATTGGTGATATGACATCCCTGCAATGTACGCCCAAAAGAGAATTTGGGGCTCTAAAATGTAAAACCTCTTCTGTTGTTTTTCAAAGAGGAGCTCAAAGATACGAACGGCAAACATGATTATATCTCCGAAAAGTCGAGTATATTACATTACTATGTATTATTACAACTATTTCTAATCCAAATAACTGGATTGATTTTGGGCAAGGTGGATTTTATATTTCTGAAACTAGGGGGAGCTCTATTTTAAAAATTTGGGGGTCGTATTATCTCAACTGTTGGTCCAATTTTTGTCAAATTTTTGTGCATATAAATCAACTCAATGAGATCTACCTTTACACATTTTACTCCAGTAGTTCAGATTTGACACCCAAGGAGGAGTTTTTCATTCGTAACTTATCATTTAGGAGTTCATCCAATGGGGGTGTTTCTACAAAGCAGGGGATTGGGGGCTTTGGGAGCAGCAAAATATGTACTAATTTAATCAAAGCAGTGCTCAGAGTGAAATAAGAATATACAAAAATATTGATAATTAAAGAGAAGATGATCCGCACACATCCTTTCAACAATGGAAAAAAGACTGAATGTTTAGAAATTTTAGTCCAGTTGAGCTTTCTGTTGCAATTGCATGTTGAACTCCTTTGGTTCTGGTTATTAAACAGTAATTATGCAATCTGTGCTCAAGCTCAGTGTCCTTACGTCAACATGCTGCCTTCGTAAAAAAACCCATCAACAACCCAGAAGGCCAGAGAACATAATGTCAGAGTTTAATAAATATAAAATGCGTATTCAGAATTTTTTTACCCAACCTCCAAAAACAAGTGGTTTGGATGATTATCTGAAACTGGTAAATGAGCAGCATGCTTCACTGTCTTCCTGAATGTACATCATATGTGTGGGTGTGTGCTTAAATTAAACCCATTAGACACATCTCAAGAATGGTAATGAACAAATCTTGGTTGGCACCGAAACTTAAACCCATTATCACATCGGACAAGAAACTGAAACTCAGGATCATAAATCCGATTAAATTTTTCCTGGCTACAAAACGCTCCTCAGTAACTGGAAGAGAGCTGATGAGGCAAGTGCTTGGATTCTCATTGCCGCGGCCAAAGAAGCCGGTCCGTGTGTCACAGCAGCCAGCATGTTTTATGCAACCGATGAACACTATGTGCTAGACCAAAGCCTCAATTTGGTATCAAAACATCAGGCACATATTTTACCAGTACTCTCTGCACAGTGCAGCTTCTGTACATCCATTAACTCGCCTCAGCTCCAAAGCACTTCACGACCGCATGCTCCCCAAAGAAAAATAACACATTTGAGAATGAATGAATACCTATTCATCTCAAGTTTAAGGTATTTTCTTTGTGGCATGCTCATGACTTTTTTTCTTCTTCTAATAATCCTATATGGCTAGGTTTAAATCTTGACTTTGTAAGTAGCTGTTTTTCCTCTAGGTATTTTGATTGTCAATTAACCCGTATGGATTGGTGTCAAGGGTGGTGGTTGAGTCTGGGAAGCAACGCAGGTTGGAGAATTTCTGTCTGGAAAAGAGACGAACAGATGTATGCCTTTGGACCTGGAAGTTTGTTTTTGTTGTAGTCTGGTCTTCAAAGCATTTGGAATTTGATGACCATGTCAACTTATTTAGGAGAAAAACATCAAAATAAACGGGATACATTATTGTTTCACTTTCTGGGCCTACACAACAAGGAAATGGATATCTATCAACATTTCAGTCAGAAAAACTATCCTCTCACACTTGGGCTACAGTCACTGTTAATACCACTATTATCCTCACTGTTCAAACGTGATCAGCCTCAATTAACTGGTCTGCGGTGTATCTATTGATAGGCTATCAGCTGCGTTCAATTAGGTAACCTCATCCATTAAATCACTGTCACACCTGCAGGCTCAGGCCATCACCATCAGCTGCTTGCTTTAAATATGACTCTCTCTCCATTCATCTAGCGCCTTCATGTTGCTGGTTCGCGCTCCCACCACCTCCAGAGTCATCAGCTACCACCACCTGCACTCCAACTCCAAGGGGGGGGGTTATTCCTTGGGGCTGCTCAGGGCAGAGATCCATAACACTGCAGCCCTCAATCGCTTCAATAAACCAGTGTTCAAGTCTCCCGTAAACAAAAGAAGGGGGGAAATGGCAGTGAGAGTTGAGGGGCCAAGCCACTGTTAACCCTCAGAACTCTACAAGGGCTGGAGAAAATATCGACTGGTAGAGTCAACAGTTTGGAAGACTGGCTGTCTGTAATATCTGACGCGCAACAAACAGCACTCCATAAAAAGAATATTATACCTACCGTCAAGAATGGAGGGGGTAGTTAAATGTTGAGCGGGTCTTTTACATCTTCAGAGACGGGTCAACTTGCCATGTTTGAGATAAATATGAAATCTGTTCTCTACCAGAAAATTCTGAAGGAGAATATCATTAGTCTGTATGTCTGTGAGATGAAGGTCAAACATAATGGTATCTACAGCAAGAGAATGATCCCACGTAAAACCGCTAATGCACCTCTGAATAGCTCAAGAAGAATTTTGGAGTAGGCTTGTCAGTGTATGGACATGAACCACATTGAGATGCTGTGGCGGGACCTCAGAAGAGGAGTCCATACTCACAAATCCTCCATTGTGTCTCCACTAAAGCAGTTCTGCAAAAAAGAGTGGGCCAAAATTCCATCACATAGATGTCATAGACTGATATCCAGTTATCAGAAGCATTTTGGTTTCCCTTGTTGCTGCCACAGGTGGAAAAACTATTGATTTCATGGGGCTGAATACTTATTGACAACTGCTGCAATTTAGGTCTTGGATAACCAGTTGGTCTTAGAAAATAAATGAAGAAACTTGCCTTTTGTGTTCTCTGCAGGTTTTAAAGGTGGTCAGACACAGTTAATAGAAGAAACCAGGAGGGGGTTAATACTTTTTCAGAGCACTATACTGCATTCATGAGCTGCTTCCTGAGTTCCCTCATAAACTGCTCTCACTCTTTGATACAGTTAACCTTTTCCTTTTCAGGGGTCAGTCAATCGTACTGTTCATGGGTCTGATCCAAAGTGCTTCAAGGAACGTTTTTCTGCGGAAAAAGACCCCCAACACAAAACGGAACTCAAATTGATCACACGCCTATGAGGGAAGAGGTTAATTTCCATAATCATCTACAGTTGAACATCTATCGGAGAGTTCTACATTGTTTATTTTAGCACACCATAAGGTTTGCACAGTTACCAAAGAAACAAATGTTTTCAGACAACAGACTGTCCTCCCACATCTTTGGAGGTAATTAGCGCGGGTTTGAATAAAGGCCAGTGGAGCATATTGTGCACCGGCGAGGACATGCTGCTTTGATGTTACAAGGATTGGAGAGGATTGAATGGTGGCTGCATTCCCAAAATTTGATGTGACCTCTAGAAAAATCCCAGTTAGAGCCTGTCTCCAATCTACTGTGGGGTCACAAGTCTACATCATGCTGATTGTGGATACAGAAGCCAAAAATAATCTCACAGGTTTTCCTTCAGAACTGGATTCTTCCAGTGCCCTGAGGTCCAAATTCACCGGACTGTACTTCAACCTTGATGTGAATTTGAAGCAGGTGCGACATCAGGATTTGATTTTTTTCTCAAAGATGTTTTTGTTTTGTTGTAAATACTTTCTGCCTTCCCTTGGTAAATTCCAATTTTCCTACTTAATCAGAATTGACTGATATCCTGTTCAGGAATGCAACCTGCCTGTCTGGCTGATTATGCACTGAAACTATGTACTGTAAATTTGCAGTAATAAACTGGTGGAACTTCACCTGCAAAGTACTTGCTTTGGTGAGTTACTCACTGCACTTTAGTATATTATGAGAATTAAATATAAAAGTTCAAAACTATTCTTTAAAATTTGTCACAGTTTTTTAACAGTAAAAATACTGTTAATTACATTATGTACACAGCTTCCCCTCGCAAAATTTGTGCCCTAAGCGAAATTGCTTTTGGTGCCCCATCCAAAATGCTAAATTTGTGTTCATAATTTTGATGTTTTCGTTAAAAAAAACCCAACTTAAATTCGAACCTGAAATTAAAATAAATTAATTACTGGCATACAAATAAAAATAATAGCAGTCAGTTTGTCAACATCAAGTAACTTCAACCTCAAATGAATATATTGTGGCCACAAACTGCAATTGAATAAAAAGATTAAAAATACTAAATGTAACAAATATAAAGTGCGTTATAAATTAAATGTATTATTATAATAATTATAAACATATAAAATATATAAATAAAGACTGCTCAAAAAGATTAAGGGAACACTTAAATCAAAGTCCAGATCTAATGGAAAGAAAATCTTTATTGATATACATTGCGTAATTTCTTTAGAACAAATTTATGCAAGAGCCATCAATGGAAATCCAAATTATTAAACCATTATGGGCTGGATTCTAAATTACACCAAAAATCTAAGTGAAAAAACACACAGACTGATCCAGTTGGAGTGAATTTCATCCCAACAACTCATAATGTGACCCAGGAGTGTGTTTGACCCCACATGACAGACCTCAGGACCTCCTGAAAACATCTGGGCATGCTCCTGATGAGATGGCGGATGGTAACCTGGGGGATCTCCTCCTAGACCTGGATCAAGTCTCCTGGACAGTCTGTGGTCAGCGGTGGCGGCATCTGATGCATCGGTATATAAAGTCTCAGTGGTTCTCAGGTGGACTCAGGTTTGGGGAACATGAGGACCAGTCAATGGCAACAATACCTTCATCCTCCAGGAAATGCCTACACATTCTGAACACATGAGGCCCGGCATTGTCTTGGACAAGGAGGAACCCAGTGTCCACTGGACCAGTGTAAGGTCTGATAGTGGGTCTGAGTTTCATCCTGGTACCGAACAGCAGTCAGGGTACCGTTGACTGAGCGTGGATGTCTGTGAGACCATCCAAGGATCTGTCTCCCCAGATCATCACTGACTCACCACCAAACCGGTCCTGTTGGATGATGATGCAGCAGCATTACGTTCTCCACAGCGTCTCCAGACTCTGTCATGCCTGTCACATGACCTCAGTTTGAACCTGCTCTCATCTGTGAAGAGAACGGGGCACCAATGTAGAACCTGCCAATTCTACTGTTCTCTGGTGAACACCAGTTGAGCTCCACGGTGGCTGAGCTGTCAGCCAAGGTTCAATTATTGGATGACAGACCCTCATGCAACCCTCATGTCTGTTGCTGACAGTTTTGTCAGAAACATTACACCATTAACCCACTGGAGGCCATTTTGTAGGAATCGGGCAGTGCTCCTCCTGTTCCTCCTCACACTGGTGTGAGGAGGAACAGGAGGAGCACTAAAGGATGAGCAGGTATCAGTCCGGCTGTTGGTTTGTTGTCCTTCTACGGACCTGTCCAGCTCTCCTCCTGTAACGGTCTGTCTCCTGGCATCTCCTCAGTGCTCTTGAGACTGTGCTGGTGGACACAGCACACCGTCTTGCAACTGCACGCAGGGTTAAGCCAACCTGGAAGAACTGGACTACCTGCGCAGCGTCAGCAGGCTGCAGGTACTACCTCATGTCACAAGTAGTGACAAAGACACCAGCAGAACACAAAACTACAGAAGAGTTGGTCAAGAAAGATAAGTAGAGAGAAATTGCCTGTCGGCACCACCTGCAGAACCATTACGTTTTTAGGGGTTGTCATGTGCCTCCTCATTGCACTTGTTGTCACTTTCATTTGCATCACTTTTGCTCTTAAATGGAAAGATTGACATCCCTGACGTTAAATATATGTAATCCAGCTGTTTTTGTTTAGTTAACTAAAAACAATGATATATTATTGATATTTTTGGAATTTATAATAAAAAACAATGTTTTTATCCTTCATCATCATTATCAACCAAACATACAAAAATGTAATAATATCCATAATAATAAGATGAAAATGTGATGTGTTGTACAACCTATGGCTGTATTTGATTAAACCTTATAACTGATTTTAAAACAAATAAAAAATCCAATTATAGGCAAATATGATTTGATATTCTGACCTCTATGACCACCGGCTGATCAGTTTGCTGCTCCTGTTTATCAGACATGAATACAGCGTGAAGAAATACGTGTTAAAAGATATCATTGAATGACAATAAATACTATATTAACTTCATGATGTCCAGTATGAGCGGTAACATAAGATTAATGAATGTCCAGAACAAGCTGAGGCAGACTCTCCTCCTCTATCTAGAGCTGTGATGAATCGGATGTGAATTATGCAAATAAGGTTGAAGGTTTCTTAATTAGTACCTAGAAGTTAACTTTGTTGTGCAGACGGCAATTTCACTTTTATACTTGATTTGATCATACCTGCAGGTGAAGGTCGGCTTCTTTCTCTATCTCCTCTATCTCTTGCACGCTCTCTCAGTCTCTCTCACGCGCTCGCTTTCTTGTTATTGGAGCTGACGAGTGGCTCACTACTTGTCGTATGTACGCGCTGCATGTCCCAAGGTTCATAGTCAAACGGCTGATGGTTATATTATATATATTTATTCATTTTGAGTCACTTTTTCGTCCTGAAAAATGTGAGGTACTAGACAGGCAGACTAGGCAGCAAGTATATGCTAAAAAATAAGGGACCAAGGACGGAGCCATGGGGAACACCACAGATCAAAGGGGCCACCAAGGAGGAAGCATCAACCTTGGTTATTGAGAAAGTCCTATTTGATGAGTATATTGTTTGGGGCATCTTTGGCATGGGAGCACTTAAAAAACAAAATATTGTAACCTGATACAACCTATTTTCCTTGATTTTCTTTACTATTAGTAAAACATGTTGGGTTTGGACTTTGTCTGACAGGGTTACTCCAATACTGTGAGTTTTTAAAAAAAACTTTCAATGTATTCAGAGTTGGACATACTCGTCTACTTGGGATTCATTATATTGTTTCTTGTCACAGTTGTGTTTAAGCTTCAATGCATGCTATTATTGCCAAACGTGTTTCCATGAATATTGACCTTTATCGAGGCCTGCACAATCTTTTGTGACTTCCTGTAATAGCCTTCTCTGTGCTCTTGGTGATTTTTTGGAATGTTTGCCTCATCCGGAAAGGTTCAAGTATTTTTTTTGGAGATAATGTGTCTCATTGTGGATCTGAGGAGTCCAAGAATCAAATCCCAGAATCAAATTCATTTCACTCACCATTTTCCTCATCTCTTCTGGGATGTCTTTTGATTTTTGCATAGTGCTTGAGGTGAGCATGATGGGCCAACATCAGGTTTCTGAAAAAGGTCTATTTGAGTGATGATTGATGCAGGGTGTGTCTGATCCAGCTGTAAACAGTTGTCAATGCAGTTTGATAGTTTTTGGGATTTAGTTTAGAAAGCGGATGAGTATTTTCTCAGAGAGGATTTTGATATTGCAAAACCTTTTTGTTTTCTTAAAGCGAACCCCGACTATAAAGACATTTAAGCATCATTATGCCATACATTTTTTTTGATAATGATACACGGTGTTAAGATCACATAAAATACTGTCATTACTTTATAAATCCTCAAAGTTGATGACAAATTTAACCTAAGCAGGGCTTTACTTTAACGGCGCATTGCATTATGGGTTGATGACGTAGAATGGTTGATGTATGAGCCGCTGTAGTTGGTTGTTGTTTTCGTAGCATCGAAATAATGCCGCATTGCGCTGCTTTTGGTTCCCAGTCGAAGGGCAATACGGGAAGTAACTCTTCACAGCTTTTCAGAGATAAGAAGAAGGAAGACGACTGTGGATGTAAACAACTTCCAAAATACCCGCTGGTCTGATTTTGATCAAATATGGTGCATATGAATCAACTCAAATCTCAATTTATCTTATATATATCCTATTTTGCTCTGAGAATAGTATTTCACTCACTGGATGTAGCTTTTTCTTTTACAAAAAACACTCTTTTGGACATAACGTCCAAAACGTTGGTCTGATTTATTCCAACTTTGGTACCAATGACTAGAATCGAGAATATCGATCTTTCATTTATCAGGCTTTACTCTAATAATTCAAATCTACTCACTAGGAGGAAGTTTTTAAACAAAAAACACTGGTTTTGGGAAGTAAGTTCTCAGCCGATGAATTAACTCCGGACTTATTTCGTATACATTGTGTATTCATTATATAGTTCATATTCTACTCCCTAGGGTGAGCTTTTTTATGAAAATGATTGTTTTCCGGAAAAAACTCAAACACAATTTCATGGACTACTTTCAAAATTTCTACCCCATAGACCTTTGTGCGAGGAAGAACCGGATTGATTTTGGGAAAGGTCGGTTGTATATTTCTGACATTAGGGGTAGCTTTACCTCCAAATGTAACATAGTTTAATACTAGTTTTTTGTGTTTGCTAAGGTTGCTTTCATTAAGTAATGTAAATCTTGAGATTTTAAGATCTGACACAATTTAGTATGAGATAAAAATAATCAATCATAGACTAGGAGGATTAAATACTTTTTCACAGCACTGTTGAGCGCCTTTTCTGTTTGACGGACTGACCACTCAGAGCATTTACAACACCAGCTTTGACACATTCATACACAAAGGCTACCATGCGTGGCACCATCTGCTCAGCAGGAAAAATATGGTTTCAAAAAGACAATGTCTGTCTTGTTGTCTCCATTTGACAATGATTAATGTGCGGATTGTGACACAAGGCTGCTTTTAATTTAATCTGCTCATGGGGGGAATGTTTGTCTTGTGTTTTAGTTGAATATTTTTGGTTGTTTAGGGCTAGGTGTTAATGAAATATATACGGGAAAGGCCATATGATATACTGCTTACTGTTCCAAATTGGCTGCATTGAAGGCCAGAACAAATGAGAAAAATAGCTGTCTATTTTTTGCAAAAGGACCAGGTTTACAGAAAGGAACTGTAAGAGACAGGGTCGGAGGACATGGTCATACTGTTCAACACCAGGTCAGGTTACAGGAGAAATAAGTGAATGAGCAAAACATTATATAAAATGACATTTTCAAATAAACAGATATGCATTTTGCTACTCTTGATCACTGATTGCTAAAACACGATTCTGATGCAAAATTCAGCCAGTTCATGGATGCTATTAGAACTGCTGTTTGAAACACATGATGTTTGATTTGTCTCTCTCAGGGAAAATGTATTGGCTTACAGACAGCTGTGATTTACTGCTGCACTTTGCTTACACTGAACAGAGCTGTGACAGTCTGAGGCTGAGCAGAGAACCAAAAGTGCGCCACCTACAGAAACTACCGACCTCAGCAGAAACTGAATAAGGGGGGCTTTGCAGTAGAAATGGTTTCTTGGAAATGCACACACAGAAACATCACAGACAAGAATGCAGAGCAAGATGGAAAGCATGATTAGGAATTGAGGCGGGCCGAGTCTCAAACTCTTGAGACTAAATTCAGAGACTTGCATCATTTTTTGACTCCCAGACAAAGGTAGTGAGATTTTTCCAAATGTTCCAACCCAAAGGTCAAAGAACAGTAAACGTGAATGCAGTGAAGTTGAGATTATGGTCCGAATGCTGTATTGTTAAGAAAGAAGACTAGAGGATTGTTTAATATTTCTGTCCAGACAAATTGAGACTGAATGGCTGCTTTGCTTGTCTGATGATTGTCCTTTGGGACTGGAATTTTTGCAATCAATGAAGTTTAGATACAGAGATCTCCCAAGAGCGCGGCAATGAAGGAGACGCTCAAAACAATGCACTGTGAGCAAAAGAAGAGAACCGTATTGCCTGCATGTCTTCATACATAAATGATCAGCCATAACGTTGCAACCAAAGTCTGATTCACATTAATTGACTAAAAGATCGTTGTCTACACTGCCAGTCTTAATTCTCGATTCCTATTCTTTCTTAGATCGGATTTCTATTGCTCTGAAAACGTGTCCCGTATCGGATTCCAGTTTGAACAGTTCCCGGCCCTAAACTGACCCGCATGCGCTATAAAAACAATAACAAAGACGTATCACACAACACGATGTCAATTCGGAAGCAAGATGGAATACACTGAAGGAAGTTTGAACGCTTTTGTTTGTAGTCAATGAAAGCGTTTATAGTGATATTTTAATGTGAAAAGCAACTCCCGCCGATGCAGCTTTGTGATATCGACGTCATCTTCCGTCTTGATGTAGATGGAAGATGACATCAAAGTCACATGAATTCCAATCTCACAGTTCAGACTGCGGTCGCATTGCAAAAAATCAGACCTATGTCGGATTTTGGGCCACATATGGAAGTGACCGAAATCAGATAATAATAATCTCTGCTTTATTTACCACGTCACAACATTGTGAAATTTATCTCTGCATTGAGCCCATCCCTGAGGGAGCAGTGGGCTATGTGAAGCACCTTTAGAGCTGAGGTTTCAGGGTCTAGCTCAAGGACCCATGGCATTTGTGTCAGAGGCTGGACTTGAACCCAGGTCTACCAGTTGAGGGACAACTGTTCTACCCACTGATCTAAAGCCAGCCCCATGGATGATGAAAAGATCAGCTTCCATGTGGTTTGTGCTGTTCACACTGCCATGAAAAAGCTACCTATTAGCTGAAAAATCAGACCTTGGTCATATTTATTTTTCCTGCAGTGTGAACGAAGCCTTTGACAAGGACTAAATGATGATGACTAGACAACTGGGTGAGAGCATCTCCAGAGCTGATGGACTTAGGGGTTTTGCAGAGGTTAGTATCTAACAAGTGATCTGGACAAACGGTGAACCAGACGCAGGGTCATGGGAGCCCAAGGGTCATTGAAGTGCTGCGAGAGTGAAAGCTAACCCATGGTGTCCAATCCCACAGAGGAACTACGGAAGTTGCTGATAACCAGAATGATGGCTTTGATTAAAAGGTCAGAACTCTCAAATGTCTAACCACACTGAGGGTTATAATAACAGTTGCAATATTAAATTCACATCATCCAAACAAACAATCATTTTTTGAGACATTCAAGTGTCTGGAAATTTTTTTATTCATATGAGCATAACCAGACCATTAAAACACTGGATTAAATTAAGATGATAATGTGGTCAAGATTTTAGAGATGATAAACCAAGATTTGTCAGAGCTGAAACCAACAGGAATGTGGACCCAAGTACACGGCTCAGGAGGCTGGCGAAAGTGTAAAAAGTGGTTTACTGAAAGAAGTCGGTACACAGATATGCAGTCAGAACCAGGCGAATAAATCCTCTTGGGGCTAAGGCAAAGTCCACGTATCTTAATTACGAACTCATGAGAATTCATTAGGGAACGACAGGGATGTCAGTGACTGAAAGCAAAATATAGAACAGATAATAAAAATGCCATGTTGATATGTAAACAAGAGAAAACACAACCTACTATATGAGTCCGCAAGGACATTATTTTAACATACATAGCTAACCCATAATAGCTGAAAATCTTAATTATAAATCTTCCACAAAATCTTCCCCTCATGTCATACGTCAAACATTTCTGAGTCAGTTTGGAATTCGAAAAATATCTTCCATAGATCTAATTACCAAACCAGTCCTACAGAAGCTTGCCTGGATAAAGGCAGGAGTCCGGAAACAATGAAACAAACAGAGCCAACAGGCCATAATGAGAAAAGCAGTGCTCCACCCTGTCCAAAAACAAATTCTACATCATAAGTCTAGTGGTGAGTACAATGGTTGTCATGGTGAAGAGTTTGTCTTCTCTGATTTCTGGGCCGAAAATGTTGATTAGTGTTCTAGCTGGAGCATGGTAAGGTGTGAATTTAACAAAAAGAGACAGAGAATTGCAGAAAAAAGAGGACAGAGAGTGAGAATACATTCAACATTGCGTTTTCTTTCCATTTTAAACTTTTTCCGTCAGAGACAATATGTGAAACCAGTCCACACGTTTCCAAATCTTTCACAACTCATGGACCCGAGCTGGAGAGCAGACCAATTTCATCGCCATTATTGAATAATTTTCTATGTTGTAGGTTCCAAATGTAAAGATCTCATGTGGTGCAAGCTGTGACGAAAACGTCAAACAATATCCCATGTTTCAACAGGTTTGATATAAAAAAAATAGAATCAGAAACGTTTTAAACTGGAACAGATGACAGTTTATGGTTTCCAATCTGTTTTTCCCCTTAAATGCGAATAACTCTACTTCACAACAAGACTTGATGGATGGTCATATTAAACTTTGGTTCCTTGGTTTCTGGCACACTTGGCTCTCTTTAACTCTCAGAAAGGAGATTGTGGGGGGAACCTCAAAATCTGTTGACTGAGGTCAACACTGATATGACAATATTATCTCTTTGCAACTAACTCAAAAACCAGTCAGATTGTTTTCGTGAGACGTGGCCAACACATCAACCGAAGACTAGACTGGAGTGGTGCCTTTTGCATTTCCGAGGCAAGACTATGATGGAGTACTTAACCTCTGCAGAGGGCGGGGCTCATTTCCACAGCATATTAGAGCATGATTTGTGTTGTTCCTTTACTAATTCGATCCCCTCTGGGATATTTTGGGATCATGATCGCAGCCGCTGCGTCCACCGCTAGCACTTAATATCGGATTTAATTTCCCAAAGTTTCATCATGATAATGTGTTCAGCCTGCATCAAAATGATAAAAACATTGACTTGGTCTCAAGTCAATGTTTTCTCTTTGGTGACTCCAAAGAGGTTTTCTAGCATTGAATTGACAAGGTCTCCTATTTTTCAGAACGTTTAAGTTTAGCCAGATTATGTAATAATAATAATAATAATAATAATAATAATAATAATACATTTAATTCATAATGCACTTTACATTCGGATCAAATCTTTTACAAGGTAAAAGCAGATAAAAGCTTCAATAAAAAAAAAAAAAAAAATAATAAAATGTTATGTTAACAATTAAGACCAATATCTGAGCTAATTTTTTAGTTAAACCAATTATATAGTCAGATATTGTGAGCAAACCACTACTACTTTTTCTTTTGGCTCTTTCTCTTTTAAGGACGTATCCACAGTGGCTCATCAAGTTCTGCATATTGATTTGGCATAAATTCTTATGTTGGAATTCTTCCTTCCTGACACAACCCTCCGGTTAGTCCAGGCTTGGGACCAGCACTAGATGTGGCTGGGTAGGCTGGTAATACTAAGGACCTTGCCTGAGGGTCCATACTGGATTACTGCCACACCCTGTTTTTGACTGGGATTCAAACCCCAGTCTCTTGGACCAAAGTCAGTGGTGTAACCCACTGAGCTATCCAACTGCCATTGTGAGTAAGCCACTAAACATAAGTAAATAAATATGCATTCATGTATTGTATTATAAAAACACTGGGTATTATCTTCCTATACTCTAAGTCAAAGACAATACCTTTGGTCTTCATACATCTATAATACTTCTTATTATCCATGTAACTGTCCTGAAATTACACATTTTCACATTAATCTACACTTTTATTTTTGCACTTTTGATTCAAAAAGAAGAGTATGTTGATTCGATTGTGTTGTGGTTGTGTGAAATGCAGCAACAAATATTGGTTACTAGTTTAGGTTGGGTGAATTAATTTGGGGCAACCACAACTTTTGTTTATTTCAACAGCGCTTGTGTTTATTTCAATGAAACAGTTGTGGCGCTTTGATGTTTTAAAAAAAACATTTTCCCTAGATTCGGACAACATTTGCACAGAGGAACAACAGCTAGCAGCAATCTGGCTATTCCTGTGGTAGAATGATCAATTTCTTGTTATTATTTGGTGGTATTGAGATTTTGTTTCAAGAAGGGGGAGGAAAAGATATTACCACACCATAAAACGGCTGTAAATTTACCGTGAAATGTGAACAGTTTCGCCCCTGTAGTATAATTTATTTTGAGGGAATTTCAGCACTAGCAACCAGGATTGGCTGGGGTTAGTGCAGTTGTGATGTGATGAAAAATAAAGCAACACAGTGTGTGGCACAGTGAGAAAATCTTATCCAATCGGCATTTTACGGATGGAAAAACACGAGTCCAACAGCGGCTACTTCCCTTACTAAAAAATAATAAAAATTATTATGTTTTTCTGCCTCTGTAGTTGGTAATAAACTGCTGGAGCATTGGTAATGGAGGAAAACAGATGGGCAGAGTCTTAAATATAAATGTGAAGTTTCTGGTCCTTGTAGTGCTTAAAACCAGGCAATAGGAGAGTTTGTGCTTTAATATTTATTTAGAAATAGATATATGATCCTTTTTTCTAAAATTCAAATAGTTTTTTTCTTGTTTACACAGTTTAGATTCGCTTTGAGAACATTCCCCTCAACTTTCCCACTTCACTTTCTGTACCCTTATTTTTTCATCATTAAAGCATGAAGGTCAGTAGTTCAGAACAAAACAGTGAATGCGTCGTGGAAAGAGAAAAAAATATTTTTCTGTAACTATTTCAAAATGAGGAAAATTGTCAAAGTCACTTACTGGGAAGCAATACGCCCATTAAGTTGGAAATACTGGACATTAGTTGAACAATTATACAATTTTCATGTTCTGAGGTTTTATTAGTACTTGCCAATATATACCAATTCACCCAGAGAGGTCCTGTGTCTATTTCTATTCTCCTTCTGCTTGACATCCAGACCAGCATAATAAAGCATTTTATGTCTGTTGAGGAAGCAGTCTTTCTTCACTTAATTTGAAATGCTCCCCTTTTTTTCGCTTTTATTTAGTTAAACTGACCCCTGTGGTTGTGAATCAAGGTTCTGTGATCCCTCCATTTCTATGTGAACTTCCTGAAAAAATACACAGCGCGGAGGGCCTTCCTGTACTTCCTCTTCGCAGAGGAAAAGTTAAACACAAAGGAGCCGGACTCACCGCAGCCTTGACCTAAATGCATTCACAGGATTCTCGCAAACTGCTCATTGAGACAGATTTGATGACCATGTGGTCCTGCCGAGGGTTGTCTCTCACTGGCCCTGTGAACAGTGACATTTGTGGTGTCAAGGCGTCAAGACTTGGCCAGACAAAAAAGACAAAATCGGTTCAGTCTCCAAAGCAGTAGCACGACCAAGATCAACAAATAGGCTTTAATACGCAGGAGGAAGGCAAAACAAGCATGCCATAGATGATATTCACTGCCTTTAGCAGCAGTGTTGGATCAGCCTTGGAGGTAATCCCGGGCTGCAGCCAAGGAAATTGATTGGCTAAGAAAAACAAGTCTACCGTAGGTGAAGCTTTTGAGCAATATTCTATCTAAGATGTGTCTATAAGCTGACATTATGATAATTAGATCAGTCTGTTTTTGATTATTACTGTGAAATGAGACACCTCATATTAGGGCCCCACAGGCAACAACACGAGATCCTTGTCATTTTCAGACAGGAGACACACAAAGAGGTCAATCCTTTAAACCACTGGTTGCCAATCTTTTAGGCCTTTTTGTCCCTTTTATAGCCAAGAGACACCGTCTTGCAAATTCTCATCACAAATGTTGACTCTGAGAGCTGTGAGTGCTTTATCAAAAAAAAAAAATCCTGCCATCACACTATCATTTCAGTGATTTGTAGAATCCTGTAGAGGTAAAACCCTTCGCCATGGCACAACAGACAGACAATAAAATAATGTTTAATGCTTTTAGTCACGCTAGCAACCTGATTCTAGAGCTGGCAATGCTCTGTCATTTGGTTTCACTGAAATTCCTCTGTAATTGTCTAACGGATTACTAGAAAATTTTGTTAAGACATTCACTCCACTCAGCCACAATATCATAAACATTAACAGGTGAAGTGAATAGATTTGATTATATACTTACAATTGCATCTGTCAGTGGGTGGGTTTGGCTGCAAACACTTAACCCTCAAATTTGATCTGTTGGAATCAGGAAAAATGCGTTGGGGGATCTGAGCAAATTTGACAAAGGCCAAATTTTGATGATGCGTGAGTCAGAGTTTCTCTAGAACTGCATGTGTTGTTGCGTGTTCTCATTCTGCAGTGGTTAGTACTCACTAAAGTTGGTCTAAGGAAGGACAACCAGTAACAGAGTAATTGGTGCAGGTTCATTTTAGAGCGGCTAGTGAAGGCTAGCCCATGTTGCCCAATTGACCATAGAAGACTGTCGTAAATTGTAGCAAAATTCCTGAAAAAGTTGATGCTAGTCTAAAACAGAACCGGTTAGAGTGCCAATGTTGGGCATGTCAGCATTAGATTTACACTACCAAGCAATGGGAGAAGTGGCCTGATTTGGTAATTACCTCCGCCGAGGAGGTTATGTTTTGAGTCCTGTGCGTTTGTCTGTTTTTTTTTGAGAAGGATTACAAAAAAAATACAGGACTGAGTGCATGAAATTTAACCCAGAGGTAACGGTAGGTAGGCATCTCCTAGAGGTGATTACATTATGTCTTACCTTTTTTTTTTTACTGCTTTTTAATTAATATAATATAATAATAAGCTGTTTGGAGTAGTGACGTCACATTGTGTCTATTGCTGCCTTTGATCCTTTATTCCTTTGATGTTTATTTGGAAGTGGAGCTGTGGTCTCAGTGGGCTGAACAGAGATGCTGAAGTGGAAGGCGCAGGAGACTTCCAGCAACAGAATATCTGAGAGATACTCAGAGAGTTTGTTTGAGTTGTTTGTAGATGTAGAGGCTGGCTATAACTCAGACATTAATGGAGGAATCTGCATGAAATTTTCTCTAAACCAATGGCATTATTTTGCATTGGTGGAGGTTTGCACTCTCTCACTGCTTTTGCTGGTTCATATTTTCTTTTACATTGTTTAAATTGCATGTTGTGTGATAATTTGGGCAATGTTTTGCTGGGAAACCCTGGGTCATATCATTCCTGTGTATCTTACCTTGACACACACCACCTATCCCAAACATTCGTGCAGACCAGGTACAACCCTTCATGGAAATGATATTCCCTATTGGCAGAGGCCTGTTTCAGCAGTCCAAGAAATAGTGTGAGGAACAAAACAATAAGTTGAATATGTTGACTTTCCTGCAAATTCCCCAGATATCTATCCAATGAAGCATGTGTAGGATGTGTTGGAATAACAAGTACGGAGGGACCGTCTTACAACATACAGGACAAAGAATATGCTGCTAAAATCTGGTTGCCAGATACACATGACAGCTCAACTCCAAAGATCTTGTGGAGTCCATGTCTCAATGATTCTGTTTTGGTGGAACAAGCAGACCGACACAATATTAGGAAGGTGGTTATAATGTTATGGGTGACCGGTTGCTTGTCACCAGAAGATGAAAGCTAATTACTTTAGTGTGAACTTGAATGTTCCTCCGGTGCCATAGGCAGATCAAATTTATATTTATTCATTAATGTCCCCCATGGACAGTCCCAGTTCTTAGATGAATTACATTGAAAAAAAATCAGGTTGCCATCATCAGGTCTAAATGTTTACCTATCACAGTTGTTTGAGATTAGATCTGATGCTAGTTTTGAAGTTATAGAACCAGCTGGCGAACGATGTCAATGTAATTTAAAAAAACATTGGACTCTTAATGTGGAACAGGCAATAGAATAGAGTAGTAGAGTTTCGTAAATGAAAATCCTGCAATCGTATCTGATATCTGTCAAAAACAAACATACATCTCTTTTCAGTTGCCATCACGGGTTGCTATATGTCCTAGCTGACATTAGGAAAGAAGACTCACTTATAGAAGATCTACTGGTCCGTGTTTTAAAGCCTTTTGACCATCCATCACCAATGTCAGTTTATAGTCTTGCGGTGGGCATCGCATGACTATGATAATCTGATAATGATCCCAAATTTCCCTTGGAGGATTAGTGAAACTCATTCTATTCTATTCTATTCTATTCTATTCTATTCTAATCCATACTTACTATATGCAGTTATTAAAGCCCTCTTTATAATCAGTACAGTCCGACATATTGCTTTAAGCAAATATGAGTACTCTGCTGGTAATTCCAGTCTTCATTGTTTTCACTTTTAGTAGGCAGTATGGAGTACATACGTACTGATTGAGAATTAAGCATCATATTTGCATGTGATTTCAATCAAATGGTATGTCTTACTTTTTCCTCTCTCCAACATCTTTCTGTCATTTCAAGAACCTCCAGATTTATCTCCAGGCTCTCTTGGGGAGTTCTAATATGCATGCGGAAAACCACTGCACTCTTTGAAACTGCACTAAATATTGCCTTCTTTAAATACCTTTCCTTAAATGGCACCCCTAAAAATAGAGGTATTCATACTGTTCCATTCCCCAAAGCATAATTCTGAAGATTTATCATTCATGGAAGGAAAAAAAGATGACCATAGGATTTAAACCTTTTCGGATGTGCCTTTCAGTTCTGTAAATATTCTATGGTATGTGGTTTCAAGATCTTTATGGTACAGCTGGCCACCTTGGGTAATCCATATAAAAGACAGCAAACATTGAGCAAAAGGACGGACTGCTCTGCATCGTAAAGAACTCATGCTTTGTGGTTTTGTAAGACATACAAAATAGCAGCGGATGATTACTTCAAATGCTGCCATGACATTTGTGAAAAACCTGCCAAAAGTGAGCTCATAATATGATTCAATTTGTGGTGTTTGTACCACAGAGTTTTCATGCAATTCTCTCATTCTTTTCTCTTTTCTTTCTAGTCACAACTTTTCCGCTGTGCTATTGTGCTGTCCCTCCACCTACAGCGACCTTTGACCACTGCAGGAAGAGGGGCACGGTTGAACTATAGCTATAGTAACATAGTAGGTAAATTTTAGCGAAGTTCAACCCTAAACAAATAAATTGAGGCCTGTGAGCTGCTGGCTTCCATGGTTTCCAAGGTTAACACCACTCCTGCTTTGGAAGAGTTATCTATAGTTTCATGCTTTGTTGTTTTTATTGAGCTCTCTGCCCCTGCGGTCACATGGGGTCATTTCAGTCCACGACATGAAAACATCATTGGTAACAACTGTGTAATTACCCTGGTCTAAATTCTATTCGTTACAAATGCTTTGTAAAAAGGAGTTAAAATGTTGGTTGCGATCTGGATTTCTTGTAACCGATTTCCAGAAATTCAGCCATCACGAATGGGATCGGGTCACTGGGGCACCTGTGATATGTTTCGTAAATTCTGGAGACGTCACCTTCAATCACTATCAATCAGCAGAGCTTTGATTTACGGGGAGCAATGATGATTTTGAAGTAATGTCGGCATTGCCTCTGTCTAAAAAAATCCTCCCTTTGCTGCATATGTTATATGAGTTCTGGCAGGAAATATTCTCTCGAGTCATGAATGTGTATATGACTTGTGAAGACAGTCCGCCTTCCCAAGGTCATTTATAATTTTTTATAAAAATTATAGCATATCTTATTTTTTTGTCTACTTAAATACTTTCAAATGAAAGGCTTCATTCCAAAATACACTTCATCCACTTAGGAAAATATTTCCATAATGGTGTTATTATATATACTTTGTGTGACACAATAGCATTTTTGCATGAAGATTTTTTTTGGGGGGGCGGCTTAAGAGGTGACAGCTTGCCTAATTATTTTTTTTATTTTTTCCAACTATGATTACTGGAAAAGGTGTCAGTTATTTGAAACCAACGATGTTTAATCTCAGAGCAATTGATTGTCAGTATTTCAAGCCAATAACCACTCTGCACATTTGTACCTTTGACCTAGCTGTCTCCTGTGCTTCCCATTACCAATCAACATCTGACCTGATATAGAGTAGATGTGTCTTATCATCATTTTCAGTAAAAGCCTTTGTTCAGGACTCTGAATAGCTGGCTACATATCAAATCTATTTAGCAGTTCATAAAGTCTTCGTTACATCCATTAAGAGCTGTTTTATACTAATTAGTTGGTAATGTGGATGATGAATGGCTTCTTGGTTGGTTGGTAGGGTGGATGGATGGCTGGTTGGTTGGTTGGTTGGATGGATTGATGTTTGGATGGTAAGGTGGATGGATGGCTGGTTGGTAAGGTGGATGGATGGCTGGTTGGTAAGGTGGATGGATGGCTGGTTAGTTGGTTGGTCACATGGATGGATGGCTGTTTGGGTGGCAAGGTGGATGATTGGCTGGTTGGTTGCTAGTTTGGTTGCTGATTTTCTTTTTCCACTTGATTGTGCAATAGAACTGGTTCATTATATGTTTATATTTTTTCCCATTGTTATGCAAATTGCTGAAGAAGAAAACCTCATTGGAGTTATGAGTTCTCTCTTGAGTGCCATTCTAGTGAAGGCAAACAGACAAAGCAGCTGTTTTGGATAAAATGTAAGATTCAATTCTATATATATTTTTACAAAATCACAACAAATGATATCTCACATAACTTTCCAAAAAAAAAGCTAGACTAGTCTAAACTCGTTTCTATATTCTACAGAGACAACCAGGAGCATGCGCTTGGAAACAGTTGTGAGAAAAAAAACTGGGTCCAAACAGGAAAAAACCTCAACCTTATTCCTACTCAGTCGAGGCAGAGGGTCGACCAATTCCTCGGTTGGGTTGTAAAACAAGTGTAAGAAGTAAAAAGTCCAAAAATTCATGGGGGCAGCTTTGAGAAGTAACTGGACTTCTTTTTCTAAAGTTGTTTAAATTTGAACTTAGAAATAGAGGACGGTTGCTTCTGATTCAACCTTTGAGGATGACATCCAGATTTCTGGCACTACTGACCTTAAAAGTCAAATCACAAGATGAAATGCACAATGTGGGAAAATACCGTTTTTCATGTCATTATTTTTCTTCTCTGACCTCAAAGGGAGTTTTCAACTCAGGAGAACTGAGACTATTACCAAAAGCCCTATCTTAAAGTCATTAAGTGCTATGCAACAGTGAAAATATTTCTTGCATCTTAACATCCATGGAGAGAAGATAATATTTACATTATATCAAGTTAATCAAGGTTCTCTCTGTTATCTCAATATGTCCTGCATGTTGCACAGAAAATCCTTTAATGTGGAGTGTGGGAGAGCAGTAACCTAGTTTCTGGAAATGGGTGATCCTTCAGTTCATAATAAACATTTCCAAACCACTGCAGAGATACTTAAATGTCTGCTAATAAATATAAATGAGGAGGCCTTATAAGAGAGCGGTGATGTCCCTGCCTCGCTGCTCGCTATCACCACTAACGTACAACACTTGGGATAGGATTAATGACACTAATGTGTTTTGGCTCTTCACATATAATGTGATATAAGAATGGGAATGATTTTGGTGGGAAAACGATCTGGGATTTTATAAACAGCCTCAAAGTTTTTAAGTCGATCAAAAATTAGAGCAGCTGTGGTTACAAGATGGGGAAGCGAGGCTTAGGGCCGGTTGGTCACTCAATCTTGCCAACGGTGGTTATGAGGATGAAACGCAGCTGCTCCCTTTACAGTTTGAGACAGGGAAGACTTAAGTAGATGGACACAAACTGGCTCGTGTGAGGTCCTGGGGGGGCGCGGCAAATGAGACCCAAACCACAGCTGCAGGGCAACAAGCCATACAAGACCCACATCTCCTCACTTCCACACTTGCATCTACACCCGTTTCCTGTCTGAGCTTGGATATTATGCAGCTGATAATGACGCGTAAAATAATAGCCGCACGGATGATGAACACACTTGACCTCTGACTTCAGGGGGATTCACATCCGACCTCATGGTGCAGGGAGAGAATCTGCTGCCGATTCAGGGCCTTCCCATCTTATTGTTTGTCCTCAGGAAAGCGTGAAAGGAGGCTGATTTCTTCAGTCTGGATTCAGGATGAGAGAGTGGAGCTGTGGTCAGAACTCAATTTTTCCAATATGGGCCAGATATGAAGCTGTGAGGGATGAGTAGAGTCAGGGGAGCTGCTCCTGGGGGTGTATTTCGCCAGACAGCGACTAAACCACAGCAGCTCGGTCCTGGTACACTTGAGAGGACTTTAGCATCGTAGACAGAGGGACGATGAGAAAAAGCTGAGTCGGGTTTAAATATTTTAAATGAATTTCTCATGTTTTTTTGATTAACATTTCATACATTTGGAAAAAGTCTGTGGGGTACATTGAAGATTCACAGAGCAACGGAGGTTATGCTCTCATTTTGTGTAAATATTGACCAGAAAATTGTACATGGCAATAGTTTATAGTCTTATACATTTAACTCATGCTTTATCATTAATAGATTTATGGAAACAGAATAATAAAGAATAACATTTTTGTAGTTTTCCTTGCATAAAGTGTGTAGTACAGTAATATAGCATCACCAACAGTACTTAGACCCTCTATGATATTTTGTAGACTGTGTAGTTATCTAATGTGCAAAACTTAATTGCAAATGTTCTTAAGTAGTTTGGTATGTCTCTATTAAAATAACAACTCCTATATAACAAGTTATTGTCTGTGCTTTATTATCTTTTGAAGACTGCTGTTATTTAGTCAACAATAATAATAAAAACATACAACAAAAATAGCAACAAAAACAAACCACCCTAAATTTCTTGGGTTTCACAGCTGGAATATACGAACTGTAATTGATTTCAAAAGTAATTCACCTCCTCATGAACTATAAAACCGTCCAGAGGAGGTTATCTGATGGGATGGTGGCCCACTCTTTCTGTCTGAGCTGTCTATAGTTGCTAATGAGTCTGTGGAACATGTTCACGCTGTCACACTCGTTCACTCAAACAACCCATAGGTTTCCAATAGAATATATGTTTGGCCTCTTTGCTGGCTATTCCAAAAGCCTTTAATGGGACTTATTACAAAACTTAATGGTATGGCCTTAATCCATTGCATGTACTGTATGTCCTTAAGAACAGTAAAAACCACAGTAGTTGAAAGCAAATCAAATGCATCATTGAAAGAATAATTGAGATTTCTCCATTTGTTTTTTGTTCCAAAGTTATGTAAGAAAGTTTGTAAGCTAATCTTGAAATTCATTGACTTAGCTTAGCATAGAAATGTGATGAAGGAAGAGACAGTTACATTGAATCTGGAAGAAAAAAAAAAAATTGAGTAAATTATTTGATCTTTATGAAATTTAATAGAGCCGGGCTAGCTCTTTTTCAACTTTGTATTCTATCTATATGCTAAGCTAAATTTATAGTCCCCAAGCTTGCGTAAGGGGGACCATATTGTTTCCACTTATGGAAGTGGTCATGATCAACCAACAAAGCTAATGAAAATGACTTTACAAAACGATTGATCATTTCCTCAATGAACTGATTCTTTCAGGCTATTATTTTATACGTCAAAGAAGAGTATCACCAAAGTTTATATCACCATTAACCCAAAATGTTATTATGGTCGCCGGACAACAATTGGCGCAGTTTACTTTCAGCAAGACTCAGAATATGATGAGATAATATCAAATTGCTGCTAAACATGTATCATAATTTTTTTTCACAATAACCAAAAATTATATGTACAAATGTAGAATGACAGACCAGCTAGTACTATCAATCCCAGAGGGAAATTGGGAAAAGCGGCTGAGGTACTATTTGGGCCTATTTGCTTGTCCAGTATGAAGTATTTCAAACCCAACTGCGCTCATTCTATCACCTGGCATTTTTGAGTGTCGAGCTTTTAGTTAGAAACCCTCCCTGCTGATGTCTACACAGGAAGACGAATGCCAAAAATGTGTTTATAAAGTATGAGCTAAGGAGGCTGAGAAATACAATACATTTTAGTTGATGAAGTTTCCCACTGGAAACATATGGACCTTATAGTTTACAGAAAGCCTCCATGTTGTCGTTGTGCCTTCTTTAGCGTTGATTGAGTCTCAGAAGACTCCAGTATCAACTAACACCTAAGAGGTAACAGAGGAATAAAAGAGTGCTACAGGGACAGGCGAGGCTCTTAGATATTGCAGCTGGGATGATATCTTATTATATTGCCAATTACTGCAAATTCTATTTCTAGTGGGAAAGCGTTTGGTGTAGGGTAGGAGGGTAGGAGGGGCCTTTTTCAACAGCTGAAGCGACTGGAAACGGTTTGTAATGAGAGTCAAATGAGCCGTACAGCATTATCATCGAGAATGACACTGTAATTACCTCATTCACACATGGAAACCATAACATTTTGAAAAAATCCAGTCACTGTCTCTGGTTGTGAATGTGGTTGGGTGCATTTAGAGCAAATATGACTCACTGACTTTGAACCCAAACACTTACTAATGAATTCTCAACCATACATGCTGTATGTGTGTGTGTGTGTGTGTGTGTGTGTGTGTGTTTGTGTATGTGTGTGCAGTTGTATCACTGCCTGTGTTTGCAGCTGTGCTTGAAGCACTCCAGATATTCAAAGAATAAATCTGGCACTCCATTAAGTTGGTCTGAGACCACGCCGAGGGACCAGAAGTCGGAAATATGAACATTGTCATCCAACAGGTTGAAGTTCACTTTCCAGACTCTGAGAGCGCTCTTTGTCAGCTTCCTGACCCGTGTGGACACGTTTGAATGTAGTTGCACATCTAGATGGACAGCCAGTGGTTGAAATTGAGCTGCAATGTGCAGCTCCTCCAGCTGTGAACCAGTAATAAAGGGCTCTCTTGTGCACAACAATGTTCATAAAAGGTCATTGGATCATTGTCTTATTTCATCAGCACAAGATCTGTAATCATGCTAGCAATTGTAGTTGATGGGTAGGTCCAGCAGTTTGGTTGACACTGAAATATTTAAACACCGATTCTCATTGTGAGTATTTTAGTTGCTGCTATAAATTTAGTTCTATAATAATAATAATAATAATAATAATAATAATAAAACATTTCATTTAAAACACATTTTACATTTGGATCAAACCTCAAAGTGCTACAAGGTAAAAAATAGATAAAAGAATCAATTAAAAATTTTAAAAAAAATTAATATAAAAATATTAATAAAAAGGCAGCAAGCAGGAACATTAATTTAAAATCATAGGTTCTGCTAAAAAAGAAAGTTTTAAGACCTATTTTAAAAGTCCCAGTTGTCTGTGGAGCCCTCAGATGGTCAGGGAGGGCATTCCACAGACTATGGGCAGCAGAACAGAAAGCCTGATCACCCATGATGCTGAGCTTTGTCCAGGTAAGGAGGAGGCGGTTTGAGTGGGTAGAACGGAGGGATCATGTTGAGGTAAGTGGGTTGAGTAGTTCTTTCAGGTAGGGGGTTGCATTACCATGGATGCACAGGTGAGTGAGGAGGGACACCTTATAATCAATCCTTTTGGAGACGGGAAGCCAGTGAAGTGAATGAAGAAGGGGGTTGATGTGTTCGTCTTTACGAACTCTCATCAGGATCCTTGCAGCACTGTTTTGAACATACTGTAGTCTATGAAACTTTTAGGGATCCCGATGAGAAGTGCGTTACAGTAATCAAGTTTGGAGGAGACAAAGGTGTGGACCAGCTTTTCAGCATCACTTAAGTTAAGTGAATAACCAGTTCTATGCACTGGTGTGTCTGTAAGTGAAGAGTTCTTTTGCAGACACCACTTAACACCGTTTTTTTTCACAACAGCTATTTTTGGAAGTTAAAAATGGATTGGATCTTTGTGTTTTACAGCAGAACTCGTCAAATAGCAGTGCTAGTCTTCGACAAAACCTGATACTGTAAATCCGCTCAGTGAATCAGCGAACAGATTCAGGTCAGGTGTTGAGCAACTGTGAAATACTGAGTTAGTAACACGGAGGATGGAATTGAACTACGGAGTGTTGTCAGAAAGTGGCATGTCTTTTGCTAGGTAACTGAAGTTTCCAAAGAATTGATAAACAGCATGATAATAAATAAGTGTCTCCAAGATTTAAGGCTCACTGAATCAGTTCAGACCTCTAAAATGTGTCGTTATTCCAGCTGTCCTCTCTTATCATAACCTCAGATGCAAAATAAATAAACCTGGTTTAAGAAAATTAAGAAAAATTTAGGTATCTGTGTTTGCAAATGAACTCCTCAAGTGCTTATCTCTTATCCAGCTTAACGCCTAAACAAACACAAATCTGATCTTTTGGGGGCTGTGTGTATTTTTTTGTATAAATGCATGTGCCGATTGCTGATGTCATCGGTTGCCAGTAGCATCCGCGAGTAGCATTATGAAAAACCAAACGACAATGAGATGAAAACACTAATACAATCACGAGCAGATTGGGAACACCTGAATAAGTGTTAGTCGTCTCAAGATGCTGTCTCAGCACTTCTTCAGCAAAATGTTGGCGTCCAAACAACAATAATTCTCTCTTATTTGGCGGCTGATTAGAGAAGAAAAGTTCTTTATTTCATCAAAGAAATCAGACAGAATCAGAGGGTCTCTGGTTAATGCTGAGTTTAGTCAAAGGCTGAACTGAACAAAAATGCAGAAAAATGACTATCTATAGAAAAGTAAAGTAGAGTATTGTTTGTGTAGGGCAAATAAAACAGGGGTCAAAATTATTGTGATCAAACTCACTAAATAAGGAAATTGAATTACCAAATTTGTTTCTTTACCTATAGCTGTGTTTTTATAGCGTTGGGTTGTCTGCGAGCTTATAGTGCCTCCACATCATTTACATCAGAACGCACCGATTTATTTGGAAGGTAATAAGTTAAGATAAGTTCCAGCATAATAAAATTCAACTACTTTTATTCATTTTCTGCACAGTTTTACTGTTACTAGCAAATCCTGTCATTATTATGACGTATTGGTTTGATTGGCCCATATTGTATGTAAAGAAAGGGCAGTTTAACTTTTAATCTTTGGCATTTGCTTTTGATAAAAAAATACAAACAATTTGTGAAATGATATTTTAACCAAGCTGTAAAGCATATATAGTCGAAAAATCACGATATATATCACATCTCCCCTAGGATCTGAAATTTCAAATATAAGTGCAGATGATTCACTTGGTGATGTCCCTTTTTTTTTTTTTTTAATGAAACTGCTATAAAACTTTTCATGAGGCGCAAATCCCCTTTCCTAGAAATAGCGGGGGAATATTTTGAAGGTGAAAGCCCTAGTTTCATAAAGACAAACATGGTCCAACTCAGTCTTTACTTATACATTGACTGAATCCTTTTTTAATAGGCAATCCCCCTCTCCCTCCCCTCAGCATGGGCTGGGCATTACTTTGCAATTACAACGCCAAAAACCCTTTACTTTGCACCTATGGAACAAAAGTCTCCAAACATGTTGGTAATAATATCCCCGTCCGATGATGGATGGCTCGCTGAGGTTGGAGCACTGGCAAAGTGTCTGTTTGCTTTGGACAAGGGCTCCAAGCATCTCTCCAGGTTTAATTTTTCACTACGTCCCGTCTGCTCATTGTACCTCTTTGTATGTTAGTTCAGCTCTCATTCTCTCTGTCTGCCTTTGATATTTTAATCTGCACTCTCAGTCCTGGCTAGAACTATCAAACCATGTCGGCTCGAAGTGCTAAAACCTGACAAACAGAGCTGGAAGGAGTTTAAGCATGAAGTTAATTAAAGACGGATGATATTTTTTCATGATATTATTACGTTTCATTTTTAATATAATGGTCATTAAGATTCAATGTCTAATCTAACACCATCAGAGTTGAACGCACCATTTATTTTGGATGGAAGGTGAATTTGACTGCGGACTAAGAGTCGCTGCCTCCACGTATGAAAACATACAACTAAGCACTGTCTGTTTTCTGTCATCTTTCTTCTACTCGCAGGCGAACCTGGGTTTATAGCCAACGCGAACATACATAGAGAAGAAGATGTTTTATTGAATCGACACTGAGAAGAGATCTAACATAAACAAGAGACATCTGGGGAGAGATGTATCGCTAAGGCAGACAGAATCCTGCACAAGGATGGATCCAAACCCTTAGTGACCACAATCACAGGCAGCCCTTGAGATCAGGAACAGAGGCCATCTTTGTCAACTGTCCAAAGAAACATCTCAAAATTGACTGGCCATATCAATGTTTTATCAGTTTACTTAGGATAAAATAAGGTCTCTATTTGATTGTGGTTTATCTACCAAGATATTTAGATAGGAAAAGATTTAACAAAACTGAGTTAACTTTTCAGATCTATTTCAACTGTTCAGAAAAGTGGGGAGTGGAACAGAGGTGAAGAAGTGACTGCAAGCAGGAGGGATGCCAGGAGTTATATTTGACAGAAGAGTAGCAGCAAGAGTGAAGGGAAAGTTTAACAAGATGGTTGTGAAAGCAGCTCTTCTGGGTGGATTAGAGATGGTGGCACTGACCAAAGACAGGAGGCAGAGCTAGATTTGGAGGAGCTGAAGATCTTATTTATATTTTATTTTAGATTTTATTTATAACGCACTGTACATTTGGATCAAATCTCAAAGTGCTAGATTTTTCTTTGGGAGTGATGAGGCTGGACAGTATTAAAAATTAGCACATTATAGGGACAGCCCAGGTTAGACCTATTTGAGACTGAGTAAGAGAGGCCAGATTGAGAAGGTTTGGACATGTGAAAAGGAGGGATAGTTGATCGATTGGAATAAGGATGCTGGAGTTGCCAGGTGGGAGACAACGAGGAGGTTTTGGATGTGGTGAGAGAGGACATGCAGTTGGTTGGTGTGACAGAGGAAGATGTAGAGGACTGGGGAAGATAGAAACAGATGATCTGCTGTGGCGACCCCTAAAAAGCCAAAAGAAGAAGACGAAGCTGCCGAAAAAAACACCTGCAATTGCTAATTAAATGGCCATAATTGATTGATACTTACTGGTGAATCTGGTCATGGCTTTGGTTTGAGTCTATAGTAACTCGTTTTATGTAGCAAGTTTATTTCCCCAGGTTGTGTTTTTCTCTAATTTTCTGTTTTCCATCCATCCTGGATTTCCTGTAACCACTTATCCTGTGCAGGGTCGTGGGGGCTGGAGCCAATCCCAGGAAGAGTACACCCTGGACAGGTTGCCAGCTCTTTACACCGCCAACATATAGAGACTAACAACCATTGCAGTGCTTGTTTTTAGACTGTGGGAGGAAGTCGAGACACCTAGAGGGAAACCGGGTAGACAGGGGGAGAACATGCAAATTGTACACAGAATGGCCCCTGGTCCTCAGGTGGATGTGAACACAGAGCCTCCTTGTTGTGAGGTACCAACAACCGGCAGCAAATAAGGCAGATCAGGCCTTATTTGCAACCTGATCTGCCACAAGCATTTCACATGTCACTTAATAGACTGGTGTTTTATAACTCCGTACATTTTCTCTCCTTCTGTGATTCATTCCCTGTTCTTTGTTTACTAATTCAACATTGATACAGATGATGCATTTTAATGAAGCAGCAGTGATCCTGAGAACCTGCTGGTTGGTTTTAGAACAGAATTCAGGGAAGGGAAGCAAGGGGTCATTGTTAAAGGCTACTGCTGCTCTAATGACAGGAGTGGGCTGGCTGAGACTCCATACTGCCTCTTGAAGCCTGGACAGGTGATGTGAGGAGAAGGCAGCAGCCTTCTCCTGAAGGGTGAAGAGATCCCAGACACAAAGAGATAATTTGTTAGCATTAGGCTGAACACAGAGAAAGCAACCATGTAAGAAGCTATACAATCTGGCGAGGAAGGGTAGGAGAGAGGGTTCTTAGGCTACAGATTGATGAGTTGATGGTAAACAGGAGCCAAGCCAGGACCCAGGTGCCTGGAGCCAAGCCCACAAGCACATGGGACAACCACAAGACAGGAAGGGAGGAGACAGAGGGTCAGACAAGAAATTATATTAAGGACTGGATGAGTAACTGGTGAGCCTCAACAGTCTGGGACATAACTCAAAAACTGTTCAATAGTATCTCATAAAACGTACACATCTTGCACGTAGTGGAGAGCTGTGTTTTGCTATTACTAGAATTTTAAGCAGGTTTTTCCTTCTTTAAAGGTATATTTCATCACATATGGAAGCAATATGTTAAAAATGTAAAAAATATGTTAGAGCAAGAAAACACCAAAACAGCCCCATCCAAAGGAAAGTCTCTCTCAGTATCTCTCAGATAGTCTGTGTTATCATATCTCTCACCTTGACTTGTGCCATTCACTCCAGCATATCCACGCCGGTCCCCATGCGCTCAGACCCACCCATAACCCTTCCATGTAAATTAAGCATTTAGGCCGGACCCCGTTTCTTCCTTACGAACAATGATATTATTACAAGCCCAGTTTGCATACTTTCACGTACACAAAAAGGCAACTTTTTGATTAACTTCATCACACTCTATCTCTGGTTTTGATTGGTCTTCAACACCAAATCAGGACAGTCATAGATTTTCAAGTTGACGCATTCAGTGGCAGAGGACGTCACTCCTCCCAGCAGCTTCATGCATAGCGCCTTTAATCAGGCACGTGATTTGGTCATGACCATTGTATTCTCTCTTCAATGAAATGCATGCATGAAGGGTTGTATGAATACATTTGTAGATATCATTTATGTCCGCAAAAAGTCATCACCGTGTCTGCGGCAGATCCTTAATGTTAACGCGATAACTCAAAAATCGTCCCAATTTAGTCCTGATTTGATGATTATGATTCGAATCAAGGAGGTGTATATTGTATTAATCGTATTTAACTCTTATAGTTCATATTTTTATTTACTTTTTTTTAACATAAAACACTGTTTTTCGGACATAACTTCCCTAACCATTGGTCCACGTAGACCAAATTTGGGTCATATGAATCAACGTGAGGACATATATCTTGTATATATCATATTTTACCCTTAAATCGAATTATGCTGTTTTTCAGACATAACTACACATTTGATTTGAGGAGTTCAATCAAGGGAATGACTTGTTCAACCCAGGAGATTTGGAGCTTTTCGAGGAAATACCCTTGCTGTCAGGGATGACAGCATTAGCCTTTCTTTTCTTTCGTTAGTCTTCAAATACACTTTTATGTTGATGTCCGATAACACACTATCAACAGGTCTGACTTTTCCTACTATTCTCAAAGATTTAGAGTACTTAGTTTCCATCTACCAATCCTAAGACAAGTGATGGACCATCAGGCATCAAAAATGTTGTGTGCAGAAGAAACAGTAGTAAAATAACCTCATGAGTATTCGACTCCACATGAGGCGAGGGGATTTGCTGTTTTAGGGGGAAAAAAAATCAGCTATCCGGCACTTTTTCGAGCCAATACACCCTTTATATAGTCGCCAGAGATAATCACACTTTCAGCCAGATTCAGCAGGGTGTGCTCTGGCATTTATTTAGAGTGGGATCCACAGCCAGGATGTAGGGGTCTGGTCTGAAGTACTGCCTCAGTCCCTCACCAGCCACATTCATTGCTACAATTAACCCGTTACTTGGAACAGAGCTGAAAAATAAGCCATATACACTATTGTGTGATTTTGTAGAGTGGCTGGGAGAGCCAGTGTAAAATGAACTTATAGAAGTCACATGCAGGCGATAATTTCACAAGAACATGGGGGAATGTACAGTTTTCTCCAACAGATGACCAACTTTTAATTTGATACTCATACTAGCAAAAGAATTTGGTCTCAACGTACATGAATACAATCTTAAAAACCCTAATGACCAATCTTCAGTACATATTAGCTCTGAATCAAATTACTCATTTAAAAATACAATTCTTAGCCTATTCCTACATCTTATGGACTCAAAAACAGATGTGTGAAGACCTCCATATAAAGAAAATAGAGACAGCACCAGAGAAGACATCAATCCAAGAAGAGTTGATTTAATTGGAGTTTGGTTGTTAGTGAACTAAAAGATACTACAGACACCAATGAGTATAACTGGGACATCCGGCGCAGAATAGGTGCATTTCAGTCTACGGCATCTAAATTACTTCCATGGGCTACCACTGAATATTCCCAGTTATGTTTAAGGTGTGAAACAATTCAGTGGATACAAATGAGACTCTATATGTTCTGAGAAGTGGAAAAATAAATCCTGAGATTCACACTGACATAACTTCCCAGTTGCAGGTAGAATAGCTTCAGCTTACAGTGTATAAACACAAGTTCTGGAGCAGCACCAGACTCCATGGCCTCAGCGCTCCATGTTTTTGCAGGACTGGCAAGTTTTCCTTCCGAAAAGGAAACTTTGCCATTACAAGACAAGTGGGCAATGAAAATTCAATTAGGGTGCCACACCTTTGGTGTTTCACAGCGTTGGAGTGAAACAGTCCAGTTCTCGTTGAAAGGCTTTCTTTTTCAGAAAACCCAGCTTCGGTTACCGTTTGGACAGAAAGCTTAGTATTCCCTATCCAATTATCTGGACACATCAACACATAGCTTAAATTATATATTTCATCTTGCGGTTTGTTAAAATGTGATTTTGTGTGGTCTCCTGTGATATACGTCAAGTTAATGGTTTGTTTCTGAAAGATGATAATAGATAAACAAAAGCGCAGTCGAGCTCGCTGGCTGGTCAAAATTGACAAATTAACCATTGATGAAAGATATCTTTATCAAATTATGACCAATAAGAAATTACCATTTTTAAACAATAATATTGCTTTTCAGACACTCGGTATTGATTTATCGCGCCTGCTGCTGCTGAGTCGAAGCAGACAGTGAAATAAACTCCCCTAGAAGGATTACAGTCCAATTGTTCAATTTAAATATACCTCTAACTTTCTGCAACAGCCATCCACCGAAAAACACATGGTGTTTCCACCGCACACGGTCTCTCCATCAGCCAAACCAATTATGCTGGTATATAAAGTGCAATTTAAGATTTATACTTGTACTTTTATTTAGTTCATACCGAGGTGCACAAATTAAAGTGACAAAAATCTAATTAAAAAATTTCTGATATTTACATGCTCACAGATCTGAAAAGTAAAATCAACTTTGTGTCACAATAAGGCCGAAAGAAAACAAACGACTATATCATATAAAAAAACAAAAGGGAAACTGTCTAAAAACTTACAAGAATAGTTTGTGTTTTTAGACTGATTATCATATATCATCTGCAGTATAAAACAATAATCTTCAGTTCATTTTTTTTTACAAAGGCAATAGTTTAACAAATATGTTTTCTAGTAATACAGAAGAGCTTAGTCACACAATGCTCAATGTATTGCAATAGCAGAAAAGACAAGATTTAGAGTTTGGCGTCTGGGTTCTGACCTCATTACTCGCTGAAGACATGTTTACTTAGAGATATTGTGGAGTGATGAACAAACATGCTGGGGCCTACATGTGAGTACTGGGATGGAGATGGACTGGAAGAGAAAAACAGGAATACGCAGCAGAGGCACTGTCAGCTAAATGCAGACATAGGAAATGTTTACAGCTCAGACAGATTGTATAATTAGGAGGGTGTTTTGGTGGCACTTTAGGAGCATGAGGCCTCTCACATGTGTGTGCAGCAATTGACTGCTAGAGCTTGCTCCGATGCTTTGTTTAACAATTTGAAGTTCAGAATTTTTCCAGTTCAGATCATTTCTTTCGTTCTCAGGGGCAGCCTCCTTAAGGACTTGTTCTTAAACATGTCCTATTAAACACTGGTTTTATAGTATTGCTTTATGAGTTAGGTCTTAAGGTCATCTCTTCTATAATTTAGTGCATGTGTGTCCTTTTATGAGCCGTTGTACAAAATGCTGACATCCGACATTTCTACGGTTATCAGGTAGTGTCTCAATGATTGGTTCCAAATCCTTTTTTTATCTGATAATTGCTCTGTGGAGTTTCATTAGTGGCTTGTTGAATGAAATGCTGGCTCCAAACGAATACATTCTGGATTGTAATAATAATAATAATCCCGATCTGGATCCAAAATCAAAAATAAAGAACGTGAATGTAAAGAGTTTGAGAGCTTAAAGATACTGACGTGGTCCACAGAGCTGAGGAAGAGGTCAGCTCATCATCACAGCTCATAAAAGTTGAGTCTAGACTTTTTTCATCACATTTACAACACAGTCACAACTACTACCAAAGGCCACCCAAGCATTGGGGTACACACACCAGTACGCTCTTGGTGCCAGTCTCAAGCTCGGATAAATGGGAAGGGTTGCATATGGAAGGGCATCCAATGTGAGACGTGCCATGTGGTTGGAAAATCTACTGTGGCGAACCCTAATCGGAAGCAGCCGAAAGAAGAAGATAATTAGTACTAAAGGCAAAAAAGAACCCTTATATATTCGACTTTGAAAAGCACTATATGGCAAATTATACCTCTTTCATACGAGACAAAAGTGCTACAACACCCACTAACATCTGGCCTTTGTCTGTATTAAGAATACATTCATTCCAGAGACAAATGACTGCAGTAGCCATGAGTGTTTTCCGCTTGAGCTAGAGGTAGCCTGACACAGGCCATTTGAGGCGGCCATGTAAGCTTTTGCTGCTTTTGTTGTAATGTTGAGTAAAAACATTACATAAACACTACTGTTATTACCTATAGCAGTGGTAACAGCACGGAATTAACGTCTGTACAGCAACCCCGTTGCAGGTTGGGGTACTTCCTTGAGCCATAGGCCTGTTTGTACCTGGGCCTCTGGAGGGGCTGCTGGCCAGTAGTGCAATGAGTAGATTCAAAAATAAATAAAATACTTTTACTTTGTCACCAGCAGTGCAGTGCAAAAAGTGACAAAAACTGAACGGTGGTATTATGTACAAAAATAAGAAAAATATTTACAAAAGAGGATGATGGAATGGAACGCGTCAAGAGCAGGAACAATTACCAACACAAAACGATCAAACTTTGACCTCTTACTACATGGGTAGACAACGGACCTCACTTCTCACAACAAGTCACAGACACACTCTCTCCTCGGTAGCCTATTGCCCTGGCTTTATAGGAGTAGCTCCTCCCACACGCCATACCAAAGCCTATTAAAATCAATGAATCGAAATATACAACTTTTACATAACAAAACATTTCTTTACTTATAAACACTTTAAGCAATTTCAATTGATACAGAAATAGGATGTCTACAATATACATAAGTCACACACATAAAGCACACCCGTACAGGAAAAAACAACCTTATGTACTGCAAGAACAAAACATATTTTTAAGAAATTGTATCTACCAATTTTGTTACGAACCATAAATAAACGTGTAGGCTAGTTTAGAAAAATGAAATATGATTTTGCCGCTAACTCAAATAGGGGAAATGTTTTCATATTGGGGAGACAATGAGAGGACTGAGAGCTCTGCACTTGGGAAATATAGTTTGAAATCAACCAACCAGATCAATGGAAAGTGTTGAACTACATGCTGATGTTGCGTTGTCACAAGTCATTTCTCTTATTCTTGTAGGATGGTTACATGTTATCAATACTGCCATTGTGTTTTTCAGAGTAAATAAACAAAGGCTGTGAAGAGAGCAGTCTTTGTAGCGGTGCGATTGCGCAATCGTTGACAGAAAGGGCTTCCTTTCATCCTCTTTCCTGATGACCATATAAGTCCTGGATGTGGAAATAAAAAGAGCTTCCCATCAGTCACCATTCATTACTTCAGTAGGTATTGAGTTTAAATAGACGCTGGAGTGAAAGGTATGAAAACACACTAATTGATGAAAAAAAAGGGGAAATGAAGAAGAAGCAGACTGCCTATTTCATGCAGGTTAAATGCATTTTTGCAAAAAAAAAGTGACGTTCTGTGCAGCAGAAAAAACACAAAGTTCCATATTTACGTAACACATGACATACTGTACACTGCTAGAGTTGCTAGGACCATGCAGCCCCTGCTGACTCCCCCACAATACCCCACAAGCATTGCTGTTCTCTGCAAACAATTAAGAATAATTTATTCTCTGACTTGATGCAAGCCATATTGATATTTCCTCTCCCTCTCCCCTGGATGAATGTAGTGAGGAAAAACATGGGTTTAAAGGTTCTAAACATGAAGAGGATCTGGTTGAGAGATAATTACGGCAATTTCCATGATTCACTCATAGCAAAGCATGCCGATAACGTCCATGAACTCTGCAGTATAATGACGAAACTGAGGGCTGCAGAGGAGCTCTGAGTGTCTAATGAATCACATGCATCACGGTCAACGAGAATATATATATATAATACTGAGCCCTGAATAAAGACTGCAGCAGGCCTGTACTTCTTGACATCTTACATAAAAAGCCTCACTTTTACACCACTTTAAAGCTCTTATCTCCAGTGTCCCATCCACAGACAAGCTACCACTGCAGTTTTGGGACAAGCAGATGATGGAGTGCTGCCTGAGTTCTGATCTACAAACCATAAAAAGAGGCAGCGAATGAGCACATACTCTACGATGTCCCAGGCTCTGGCTTCAGTCTGCAGTTTATCAACGTCTGGCCTTTCATGTGGTCTCTCCTGCAGATTTTGTTGTATAACTACTACTTGTACTGTTAATCCAGTTACTGTCGCCTTTTGTTCAGAGGATTTGCTTCCTGCGACCGCTGGAGAAGTTCCTGACGGCGCATTACTACATTTCCATCATCAAGTCCTTCCCCACCTCCTCCATTGCCCTGTAATACGCCGCTGCCATTGTGAAGTATAAAAGACAGAGCGTATCATATGTTTAGCTGAGGAGGTGATTCTGACATCCTTCCAGGACCTGTACACCTCCAGGACCCTGGAAACAACAGCAGCTAACCTCTCATGCCGTAGACACAAACTTTTTTGTGAGTCTCCCATCTGGCAGGAGGCTGTGGTCGATTAGAGCCAAAACCTCACGCCACAAAAAATACACATACAAATACTTCCCGTCTGCTGCTGACTTCATCATCAAGGCCCCCCCCAACGCAACCAAACCCAGCTGACTCAAACCCTTATTCCAACCCCATAGTGCCTGCACACTACATTAACAAATGAAATTATGATCAGCATTAATTAACTAAATTAAAGCACTACCCTGGATTTTTTCCTATGGACACCCGAGATACACTAATCAGCCATAACTTTATAACCACCTGTGGCGGATAACATAGATTTTATTGTTATAATGGCACCGGCCAGTAGAATCGATATGTCAGGCAGCAAGAAAACATTTTGTCCTGTAATTGATGTGTTTGAAGTTGGAAGGATCTGAGTTACTTTGACGAAGGGCCAAGTTGAGTTGGGTCAGAGTAGCCTTCAGTCTTGTTGGATGTTTCCAGTCTGCTGTTAGTGCCGACCAAAAATGTTGAAGTACTGTATCATCGATGGCTCATTGATGTTTGCAAGAAGTCTAATACATGCTGTCCAATGCCACAGAACAGAAAAACAGAAAAATAAAAAAATGTATTCATTAATCTCTAATTATTTCTGTTTCTGACAAAAAGGTGACAGAACACCCACTGCGTAGCTGCAGAAATGCCAGAGGTCCCTACCAACACCTGCTGAAAATTCTGGATCGGCCCCATTATCATTCACTAAAATTCTTGCCTGTTTGTCTTGTAGTTTTAATGAAATCCTGCTGACAGACAGACAAAGAAACAAAGAAACACTGTTCAAAGTGATAATACTAGAATAACATTGGCCTTCATAACACTATAAGTGGTGTTACTACCCCTTCTACTAGTGTTACTTCAATACCCTCTACTAAGATTCCTAGTTTAGGTGCCGCTCAATGAGTGTTTCTGAGTTTAGAAATAATAGAATAAAAAGAAAAACACAATATGCATCACACTATAAATAAGTTGCACAGAGATTTAGAGGCAATAAAACAGTAGGAGCATAAAATAAAACACAAATGACATTGATTCAAAACAGGCACCAAACTGGCACAGACAACTGCCCCGAAGGGATGAAAAAACTACACCAAAAGCCATTAACCCTTGAAATGTGTGTTGAGAAGCTATTTACAAGATGACACTGGGGCTTTTTCTCATTATTTAGTCCTTTGTTTTGCCATCCAGATCTCCAGGCTTCTCTGAGCCTGCTCTGCTTCCAGCTCTGACGGCTTTGTTCTTCCAAAGCCTCTTTGGGGCCTGCTAATGCAATCAGTGCGAAAAAAGTTCGGACATAAATTATAATAGGGGTGGGGGGTGGGGGGCATGAAGAGTTATAGGGTTGAGATGAATTGTTTCCCTTTTTAGTTGGTTCCGTTTTTGTTAAATTCTTTCCTCTCTGCTAGCTCTTGACCAGAGAGCTTTCTGTGTTTGGGCTCCATGCCTGAGTGGTCCGGGGAGTCTGGAGCAGACTGACCTCATCAGTGTGAGCCAAACATATGTTCTGTTCTGCAGGTTGTCCAGTCAACCCGCCTTGACCACAGAAGGAATTAGCTTTAATCCATAACACAACTGTATGTTGACAAAGAGGGACTAAACTGGAGAATAAAATATGCAGCCATATACAGTCACTGAGGTGGAGGACAAGTCTGTTAAAAATGTGAATGGATGTGAAGAGGGACATGGGATGGTAAGCACCCTGATTGCTTTATGGCAGTTCCAGAGTAGTTGGGTATCGGATCACACCAGTTTCAAACTCGTAAAAACGTAATGATTTAAAAGTGAGTTCCAAAGTCGTCACATTCAAATTCATGCTGCTGATCCAAAATAGAGGGAACTATAATTGGTTATTGGCTGCAAATGAACATTCACTTGTAGAAGAGATTTGACATTTGAGATTTGATCCAAATGTAAAGTGCGTTATAAATTAAATGGATTATTATTATTATTATTATTATTATTATTATTATTATTATTATTATTTTATTTATTAGAAGTGAGCGCTACTCCACAAAAGGGCAATGGCTTGGACTGCATAAGGCTACCGCTGTGGATTCAGACAGATAAATCACAATTAACGGTCCTTATTTTAAGCTTTTCACCTTTCCGCTGACAGTCTATCTCTTGTCGATCCAGAACACAGCTGCAAATAAGGGAGAGAGGGCAATCAGTTCAACTCACTTGGACACTCGTGCAGATTAGGCTCTTTCTCATGGACACCATCTATGATACCTATTCACATCCTCCCTCCTGGGACTGACCTACGAACCCCACTGTCACGTATCCACAAGAAAAAGTGTAGCTTATAGCAGTTCGCAGCTACTCAAAGAAGAAAGTTTACCACTAATTTCTCCAAACTAGAGAGCTACTGCAAGGTCCAAAAGCAGAGGGTGAAATCAAGAGTTGCTTCTGTCATGTTATTTATATCCCCGAAAAGTGGGTGACATTATGGAATCTACGTCCGCCGCATATCCGTCTAGTTAACGCCATAACTCAAAAACTATGTTATGGATTGAATTCATATTATATACCAACATAGACCTTAGGGTGTGGAAGAACTGGAACTTACACTTACTGGCGTAGACAAGTATATAAATCCCGGACTGCAACTGTCTTATACCACTATATGTTCATTGTAAATAAATGTAAATAAATGAAAGGTGAGAGTCACATTTGAGGCCCAATCATGCTATATATGTAGAGATGGTTTGGGACAGCTATGGTGAAACTAGCATTGTCATAGGTTTGTGAGCTTTTTTCTAAATTCAATTTCTCAGAAATTAGAATAGGTTAATGGATATATAGAAAGACACATCCAGTCAACAGTAAGAAGAATGGAAACAACACTGTGAGTTATTATTTGTTATGACAGTATTCATAATGCTTTTATAACTTCTTTGGAGTTAATACTCTTAAAGGAGATTGTTTTCAAACTTAGAAGTCCGGACACTGGAAGTGGTGGCTAATGACTCTGCTAAGACTGATGAATGATGACGAAAGTCGGTCTGCGGGGTTGGAAGGTTCATTTAACAGCTGCAAAGCATCGCAATCTGAGTCCATTGTTGTTTTTTTATCGTGACCATTAAAGGATGAAGTTGGTATCAGTTCTGAATGACATCAACTTGGCTTTCTAGAAACTAAACTCTGGATCCAATCTAAGTGACAACACTTTTGTTTTACTTTACAGTCCCGCAGGATGTTCTACTGATGATTCATCTTTATTACTAACATTTTTAGTTCAGGTGCTGTACGATCAGTGATTTTTCTCCAGCAGACAGCTTGCTGTGAAGCGATGCATTCATCAATACAGTCTGAGAACGCTGCTGCGGAAGGCTCAGAGGTTCACTTCATCCTCACAATAAAGTTGCGCCTAGGATAAAGCAACAGAACAAAACCAGTTCTGTCTGGAGCTCATTAAGGAAAGGAGGCCTTGACTTAACAGACTTTGTGTCAACAGTCTTTTATTGCAACACAAAAACCACTGGATGTTGAGAAACATTACTTCCATCTGAACTGAAACCTTTACCGTGTCGACTTGTATTTTGGTGAAAATATACTAAATTGTTTAATTAATGCTCATTGGAAACATTTGCCCTTATGACAGTTCTGGATAGGATTAGGGAAAAACGATACTTTGTCGTGTTTGTTATTGATAAAGTTTAAGCAGATAAAAATACTTGGTAGGTTAAAGTAACAGAAATAAATATAGGTTTAGGGGCAGAAATACTTGATTAATTTATGGAACAAAGATACTTGATAGGTTACGGCAAAACAATACTTGGGCATGTTCCTAATTTATTTATTAGTATATTTAATTGGTAAGGTTTAAAAAAAACAAAAAAAAAAACTTGTTCAGGCCCCTCAGAAATCACACAGCTACACTATAGCTACGACAGTGCAGATTGAGGGTTTGTCTATTCTATTAAATTTGATGAAGTAGTTTTGATCAGCTCTGCTGGGCAAATGTATTCATTGTTTTGCATGGTATTTCTCTAAAATAATGATATTACAGCCATTTTTTGAATCAAGACGAAGAAACAGAAGTATAGGTTTTTTTTTGTGTTTAATCACTGCTCGATCATACAGAGTCCCAGGTAAGATGTTTCTGAAACTAGAAAGATTAATAATGTCTCTTGTCCATAGAAAAAAAGGTTATGCATATACAATTGATAGGTGGGAGCTATTTCAAGTTTGGTGGCTTACATTTTGCGATTGACAAGATTCCGGGATGAGACTCTTACCTGAGCATGCTGGGATCTTCTCTGTTGAAACTGATTGTCTGTAATAAACCCATATATCTAAAAAAGACAACTGAGACTCCTCGGGTAAATTCATATCCTCAAATGATAAGAAGACAACATTTTTCCTCATCAATTAGTTACTGGTGGCTGTGGCCATTGTAGAGCCAACTTGCCCTTCATTGCAAACTGATATTATTCCCCAGGCAAGTAATCAAGTAACCCGGTAAAGAACCTCTCATTGCGCTTCAGAACTGCACTGGTTCTTTTATGAGGGAGAACCCTGAATATCTCCCTGTACCACAATGTAGCAGTAGATGGCTTAATTATCCTTAATCCAGTTGATCAAAAAGCGTTTTCGGGCCAATAGTAGCAGTTTAGCGGTGCTTAACTTAAAACAACCAGCGGGCTTACAAGTTAAAATATACCTCATGTTACGTTTGAAGAACAGTATGGTTTTGGTTAAAAAAGTGAGAAACAGTTACAAAACTCATCATGGAGGGGAGCCTTGAAGGCCAACTGCTTCTTTTTACTATTGTCACTGAATTGACAACATCGGCTCTGTGTCATTGGAGAAAAGATTTAATGGTTTTCAAGTGCAGAGAAAGTTCAGAGCCAGGCTTTAAAAATGGACTCTTCCCACAGTTAAGACATATGTGGTACAGAGGAAGTACTTTACTGCATTTCTGACTGCTGCATAAATCAAATGTCTTCTGTCTGATCTGCTCACTGCAGTTCTTCTCTCTAAATGTGGCTTGCTGCATAGAGTTCTCTACTGAAACATGCAGTTGTTGGTAAAAAAACGGACAAAGTTTTCACGCTGAAATTTATAGCGTCCGTTTAACAGAAATACAGTTTGATTCTCCATCTGCTAGTGGGACTCTTTAAGAAAGAGGGGATAATGTCCAACTGAACGGATTGTGGATGAAATTCCAGATTGCATCTGTCACATTTTCTTTTCAGGCTTCACTGCGTTTATAAAGTGAAGTGAGTCCAGTTTGATCTATAAAAATTACTCCTTCTCCTTCCACACTTCAGCGTAATCATGTAATATGTTTTAGTCACTGGGTCTGCTTCACCTCACGAAACCATTCAGTAACCGTTTCACTGTCTGGCTCTCATCACCGGTCGCGCTGTCACTCCTCCTCGACTGCTGCTCTTTGTTTAATCATCCTCGTGCCTAGTCGCGCATCGCTGCTCTTGGATGGTGCGTCAGCCGCTCTTGGATTGTGTTGCCCTGTCTGCAGACCGGTTGAACTTTACAGCTCTGACATTTCCCCCACCGTGTTGAACCTAACATGTGGGCTGGTGCCACATGTTAATTCTGACACAGAATCGCTTGAAGAATGCAGTGTTGCCAACATTTTGGTAGTAAAAATTCAACTTTAATATTTCAAAGTAAAGGTTTTTGACATTTTCATATTTCGCCAAAATCTTGTCTTCATTGTAATAACACAAACACGATTCAACCTTCACATCTGCAGCTTTATGAAAGCTTTTAAACTTGGTGTGTTTTGAACACTTGAGAGAAATCCTCTGGCTAGCAGCGAATAACACTTAAATTTTACGATTCCGTTCTTTTTTCCCATCCAAATAACAGAAAGTGAAATGGCAAACGGGGGTGTTTGTTATGTGACTGAACTACACTTTGACACCAGCTCCTCTTGTTGATCTAACGTTATCACTCACCAGTTCAAGAGCTCTGTGTGAGCCCCGGATTGGTGACTTATAAATTTGTCAACATAATAGATGTTGGCTTCTAATTCATACCATGTTGGTGTCTCTTAAATATCTGTGGATGGGTTTAGAACAACAAACAGCTGCAGTGCATGCTATTTCCTAGCATTGGTGCTTGTGTAACTTGACCTTTTTCTGTTTGGTGTGTGCAACAGCTGTGAAATGATGCCATGATCCCCAACACAGCGGTTTAGTAACGCCGCAGAACAATGTGGGTAACATCGTTGTTTTATGATATTTCCGTTTTTTACGATGTTTCCATCTATGCAATTGAGAACTATTCAACCTATTGGAGCAAAACAGACATTCTTGACTCATTCTTCTACCAAAAAACAGTTTTACCATTAATTTTCCAGATGTTATACATCATGATATATATTGATATTATTGCCCACTGACTCCTCGTAAAAAGTGTCTATAGTTCCCCAATAAACTCTTCACATAGTTTTATTTAAATAACCATTGGAGTCCCAAAGAGGTAAAAACATATCTTATATTTTACAAATATTAAAGGAAAGTCCCCTAAAAAATATATATATTAATGACAACTTTGTTCCAGCTCCACCGCAACCAGAAACAACAGTAAAAGGTTGTTCTCACTTTGTTGAGCTTGTTTGAACAATTTAAGGTCAGATATATCAGAGTTGGAATGAATTTTCTTGTAGTTTTTTTTAAGTGCATCTTGCTGATGAGATTGTTTTTACAGTGAGAATTCCAAAGCAGGTGTTTAACTTGGATGTGAATTCTTTAAAGCCAATGGTGGTAAATCTCAAGTCTTGAAAATGGGACCTTAAATATATTAAATGTATTAAATCAAAATTTTGTGGTACTTGTGGAACTGATTTTGGGGGATGCCGGTAGTATATTTCTGAAACAAGGGGTAGCTTTATCTCCAACAGTTTAGGGCCTATATTTCTCAATCGTTTGTCTGATTTAGTCCAAATTTGGTCAGGAAATGGATCAAGTCTAAGAAAAACATTTCTTTCGGACATAACTTCACATTTTCTTTGAGGAGTTCAGTCAGGAGAACTGGTTGTATAATGCAGGGGAATGGAGGGTTTAAATGGAGATTGGACTTTCCCCAAATTCACACGTTTACTTAAACCGTATAATACATTAATTTAAATATGCATGCATGTGTAAATTTGTTTTTTAACGCTTGGCAAAAGTAATTTATACCCTCATAGAATTAATTACAAGGAAGAACTGGATTGATTTTGAAAAATGCCGGTTGTGTATTTACAACACTAGGGGTGGCTTCATCCCCAAAGTTTTTCTGGCCATAATTTTGCAACTGTTTGTCCGATTCAGTCCAAATTGGTACATTCAAATCAATTTGAGTAGATCTATCTTGTGTATATATTAGAATTTACTTTCATATTTTACTCACTAAAGGGAGAATTCTTTTATAAAAAAAAACATATTTTTCAGACATAACTAAATATATATAATATTACATATCATGAGTTCAATCCGGGTTTTTTTTTTCAAAGCAGGGGATTGGGGGCTTTTCAGCGATATACCCTTGCTATCAGGGATGACAGCATAACCCTGGTTATTATACTTTTTCACAGCCATTGTCAATTCCTACTGTTCTTGTTTCCTTTATGGGATTTTATAGGGTTTTCTCATTCTATCTCATTTTTTAGGATATTCTACAACCTTCAGTGACAAACCAAGAATTCTGCATTTCACACGTCGGGAAATGAATGACAAGTGGCTGCAGGGGGTTAATCCCCCACAAGGCCTCTCTGCCACAACAAAATCGTGACTCTTGGTTCTGCTGAATCATGGTTCTAACACTGACTGGAATCACTGCGAGGGGTAACCATCTGTTTTCACCTCATCAGGATGCTGAAAACTAAACGTGTGCACGAATGACCTCTCACTGTAGACCTCCTCCAGACAACCAAAAACCACAGATGCTCGGCTGAAGCATCAGATAAATCAAAGTGAAAAAAAAGAAAGAAGCTGAGATGTGAGGGTCGTGACTGGTGGAGTTTGAGGTTTTGGAAAGAGGAAGTAAGAGAGGCTGGTCGGTGGTAAATACTGGGGTTGCATTAACATTGTTGGGACATTATGCTCAATTCCAAATACGATTTTCTCCATCGATTTCCGTGCACACGTATTAACAGAGCTTCTGGAAACCGAACACAAAAGTAACAGTAACAAGATGTCGGTGTTTTTCTCTCACGTGTTTTGAGCTATAGAATGCATTGTTACATAGTTCTGCTGATGTGGTTGTAGATGTAATGTTTTCATCCGATTATAGCGATAACATATGGCTCATGTAGAAGCATCCATTTGCAATTGTCCAATTTGTGGTCCCAGTGCAACTTAAAGACTTCTCCCCGGAGACGTCTTCAGACATAAAATTAATCTGTTGTCTTCTTGGTGTATTTGGTCAGTGACTCAATCAGTGACTCAATCAATTCAAACAAGATGAAGTGGAAGAGTTAAGCATGGAACTCTTGGCAAACTACCATCAGATGCAGTGACCTCATGTAGTCACAGCTTTGAAGCTGCGCAGCCATCTTCATGTAGACTACAATGTGTACTCACCAACTTTGTGTCAGCTTTTTCTTTAAAATTATTTTTGTGTCGAGAGAGGGGATGACATGCTACAAAAATGTGTGCCGGAATCTTACCCAGGCAGCTGTGGCATGGAGTTCTCTTTGTATCTGATCTCATAGGCCTCAATTCTGTAGCGCAAATTAATGCTCGGCGTGTCCGTCCCCCTTTGTCCAGTTGATGGTGGGTCATATGGATGCAGAGTGAAATGCAGTGTACAAAGTACAGATGCCACTCGTCTTGTTGAGGGACATGTACAGCGCTTTGGAAAACTGTCGAAACCAGGAGGGGCCTGCTGGTTTTTACTTCCCCTCATTTCTTTACTTTTGTGTAATTATCTAATACTGAACTTTTTCAGATCTTAAAACAAAATTCACCACAAAATGAACACACAGAACATTCTAGTTTTCAGTGTTAATAATAACTATAGAATAATGGAATGGAAATGATTCTACACTGCTGTCCCTCCTTCGAGGTGCTGAATCAGACCATGGGGAAGCACTTACTGATATTATTACTTGGTGTGATAGAAAACACTCTTAATTTGAACTTTTCTAAAACCAAGTAAACTACAACATTTATTTTAGGCGGAGCAGGGATTAAGTCAAAGAGTCCACCATTCACAACGAAAGGGTAGAAATTGTAAATGGTAAATGGACTGTATATTGCACTTTCTAATCTGTTCGACCACTCGAAGCATTTTAAGATTTGAGCCAGCATCACCCATTCACATAAACATTCATACAATGATGATAGAGGCTGCTATACAAGGCGCCACCTGCTCATCGGGAGCATTAACCATTCACGCCATCATTCACATACCAATGGATCAGCCATTGGGAGCAACTTTGGGTTCAATGTCTTGCTCAAGGACACTTCTACATGTGGTCTGCAGGGGCAGGGGATCATACAACCAACAGATAAGTGGACGACCAACCTACCAATTGAGCCACCGTTGCAACCACTATCACATCTTACAAATATCTTTGACAACCGGCTCAAACTTGAAGTGAACACTGAAGTCATTGTTAAGAGTGGGCAACAGAGAACTCACCTTCTTCACAAACTGAATTACTTTTCTGTGAGGCCAACCATCCTGTAATTTTTATCAATCTTTTATTGAGAGCCTCCTTACTTTTTCTTTTATCTGCTGGTTTCTGACAGTAAAGGACAGAATCAGCCCTATAAGTACTGTAGACATCTGCTCCAAAATGATAGGAGCAAAACGGACACCTGAATTCCTTTTGTAACCAGGAAATCATTCGGAAAGCAATGTGGTATCCTGGCTTCTTGTGAACATGTCCTCGCCTCAGAATTATGTCCATCAGGCCTTCGGTACTCTCTACCTGTTTACAGGTATCCAGGATCGTTCATCCCATCTGTATCAAGACTTTAAAAAAAACACACTATTTATCTTTTTATTTAATCTCTTGATCTTATTAGACATTGTTTTCATTTTAACTCCTTGTTTATTAAAATATATAATGTTTTTGTGTCTGTGATTTTTGTATAACCTGCTCACAATTTTATTTGTGTGAATGTGAGTGTGGGTTTGTATGAGTGTGTGTTTGTGTGAGTGTGTGTTATTGCACATGTTGGGATGAATACAGTTGTTTGAATTGAGTTTAAGTGAATTGAATTCTTATGTAAAACCAAATGGTTCTGTCTTAAAAAGTATTTACTCCCTTTAGGGACTAAATCCATATAATTAGCAAACTGCATTAATAACTGGTTTCAGCTAGACTAGAACAGCCCTGTTTATTTCCGTCGTCATTTAAATAAAGTTCTCACTAGTACTGCACTATGCTATGCACCTTGATGACCCTCAGAAGGTTTTAGAGAATGTTCTATGGATTTATGACTTAAAAGCTGATTTTCCAAAAAATCAGAAACCCATTAAATATAGAGTTAACCAAATACAGCTTTTAACAAAAATAACATTAGACTTACGGTCAAGCATGGATGAGGCAGTGCACGAATGCTGGAAAAATGAATTCTGCCCCGTTTCAGAAAATTCCACAGGAGAATGTCAGGTCATCAGTCTGTGAGTTGAAGCTCAGGATAAACTGATTCATAAAGCAACACAAGGATCCCAAGCAGAAGAACAAGTTAAAATGAATAATATATGATATTGGTTAGTCAAAATCTGGACCTGAACACCATTGAGATACTTTGGCGTGACCTGAAAGAGAAATTCATGTTTAAAAATGATCCAATGTGAGCCGAAGTTCTACCTCAATGTTGTCAGAGACCGATCTTAAGTTATCTGGATTGATTTTGTAACAATTATAGCTGCTAAACGTTGAAGAAGAAGCACTGAAGCTCAGGAGGGAAAACACCTTCATTTGGCTAGGAGGTATTGCATGACCTATGTGTCTCATTTAAACTTGTATTTTGTGTTTACTCAAGTTTCTTTTGTTCTTTCAGGATCGGACCCACTCTAGTGTGAGATAAACAAAACAATAGAAGAAATCAGGAGGGGTTGCAATACTTTTTCTAGGCATTATATTTGATTCATGGCCAGGGGACCCTCTTGCACTGCCTGTTCTCAGTCTTTTGTCTCATCAACAACTCTTTAGGTGGGACAAGTTGCTGTTTGCCTTCTTTGGATTGTTTCCAAAAGAACTGACTGACATCAGAAGGCATCGAACATGTCTGGTCCATTATGACAGTTTTGAAAATCTGTCAGTTTGTTTGTATTAATTGCAAGTGGCTAGCATACACTGTTCTTTGAAAATAAAGTAAAGTTTTAGCAGTATGTATTTCTCTGCTATATATTCTGAAGAACAATACACCCATTTCATTTGATGAATGAATTATAATTTCATTATCAATCATTAAATCTGGATTCGTGGCGAGAGAGAGAGATTGACTGCTGGGTGAGCTAGATTGACTTTTAATGAGAGAGAGAGAGAGAGAGAGAACGAGAGCGAGAGAGATAAAGGTACACTGCATCGTCAATTAATCAGAAACCATTTATTAGTAAGGTGTTATGAAGAAGAGAGGCAGCAGATTTTCAACTCTACCTGCCGTCTTGTCTACGGTACTTTCTGGATCCTTTTGGTCCTAACAGTATGATAATTAGCAGGTCAGAAATTTGGTGAGTTAAGTTTTATGCTAACCTCTCATAGAATTCACACAGCTGGAACTTGATGTCATTGTGTTTCATTCTGTTTGAAGATACTCAAAAATCTGTGGATTTTACTCGATTGCAATGAATTAATTTGGCTGTGTTCTTCAATATATCAATAGGTTTTTTGGCAAACATCATGAGAAGGTCTATCAGTCAAGTGAGAGTTGTTACTTGACATGGATACATGATCCATCCTCAAACTTGGGGTTCACCAGTACTACCAGTTAAGGGTTGATGTGAAGTTGTGTATAACTTTTAGCAACTGCAGCTGGATCGTTTTCCAGGTCCTTTCTGTTTGTCCTCTTTATGGTTTTGTGCATAGCCCGACCCAAAATGGGCTCTTCGTGATTGGTCCTATTACATGATTGCTATCTTTTAGTATTTAGAGAGGAAAAATAATTGTCATAAGCTTTATGTGTATTTAAGCATTCATTAAATAATTATATTTAAAGGTTATGAAAATATATTTGGTTTCTGTGATTTACGGAGTTCCAGCAATTTGCCCATTAGGCCCACCCACAGCACGTTTCTAGGATGCTGCTAATTCATCCATCTTTTTTTTGTGCTTATCCTCTTTAGGGTTACAGGGACTGCAGTCAATCCCAGCTGGCATTGGGCAAGCTTAGATTGACAGTGGGGAAATGGGCAGCAATGTTACCCACTGCCCCACAATATATTCTTAATATCCACATGATCAAGAAACTAAAGTCCTCATGAAGTAAGTATTGATTCAATTACTGTGTTTTTATTCCTTTAATGACCAGAACTTGCTCTCATTCAGATGGTTTTGTCTAGTTGTAAGGCCCATTATAGACTCTCAGTGGCTAGACTTTAATTCTAGTTTTTAGAATTCTAGCCAAGCAAAATTGGGTGGTTCCATTGGCCGATTTTTCCCCCTCAAAATAAGACATCTTAATTATATCTAAGAATGTGTGGCTTCTTTCTAGAACGTGTGTTTTTGCAGTGTAATGATGCACGCAGTTGGCCGTTCTAACTGAATGCAACATTAGGGAAAGGATATGAAAACCAAGTACTCATAGGATGATAATAAGGCAATGAGTGGCTACAGAATATTCTATAAACAGTTGTAGGAACGAAAAATAGTAATTATTGTATAAGGTATTAGTAATGAATGAGTTGTTGCTAGTTTTGTATCATTGATGAGTGAAAGAAAGTTTTTTTGTTTGTTCAGTCAGTTCGCTATCATTTTTCATTATTTACTATGTACTCCTTATAATTTATAAGTCCTTGTTTACTGATTCATTAATTCTCTAAATTCATACTCATTTTGGAAGAATTTTTTCTGATTAAATAATGTTTAGCTAGCCATTAGCCACTCTATACAGGATAATTAGTTAATAATGAATGACTTGTATGTTCCTGATTCGTCACCAGTATCTACTCCAAATTGTGTTTATATGATTGCAAGTGTAACAAAAATTTCCCTTTTTAATTTTAATACATTCTATCATAATTAAAAAAAAATCATGGACAGGTGTCTACTTTACAAATGATCCAAATACAGCTAGAAAACTTTAAGATAAGCAAATTGAAGAACCAAAAAATGAGATGCACACCTCTAGGGTGCACAAACAAACAAACCTACAAAGGAATGGTTTTGAGGAAAGAAGATAGACTATTCCTCGTGACATACGTATGACAGACAAGGGTTACCCTATATGCTCCCTTTGGCATTACATAAAAAGCTTTAATAACCTAAAGCTCAAAGCCAGAACACAAAAACTGGCATGCAAGACTAACTAAAGAAACAGAAACACGACTACATTGCTAAATTGGGAAGAAATAACAAACTGGTGAGGTACAGAGAATAACAGCTGGATTATGAGAGGAAAACATGAGGAGCAAATACAGAAGAAACAGACAAGCTGACATCAGAACGAATCGAATAAACAGACAGAATGTTCTGTGAGAGTTCAGAAGTAGAAACCAAAGAGCGGTTAACAACAAAGGGTGCCGGAATGCAGTTTAGCGATTTAATAAGGCAAACTTGATTAACAACACAATAACTAACTCCATGCAGGGATGAAAAATTTATATTAACAACCCAAAGCAAAGGCAAAATCATCAACATTGAAATCATAGAGACAATTTCCATCAAAACCTGCCAGCATGTTGAGGAAAAGGGATTTAACTAAAATACAAAGTATAAGAGAAACAAATGAGTACAGGTGAGGACCAGGACTGGTGTGGACATTCAGAAGTCATGGAGGAGACACACTAGGAGTCCAGAGAAAAACCCACAAGAACACAAAGACACAATGAGAGCATAGGCAAAAGAAACATAGCGTCATGAGGAACCAATTTAAACAAATAAAAGAGGAAACAGTACCACAGAAAAGAACCATAAACCTTCAAAATAACCGGCAACATTAACTAATACCAATACTACAACACAATTTTGTGTATAATGGTAATTGGAACGATCCCAAAATGCAGGACAAGAGAGGAAATATAAAGGGGTAATATGTGCCACGTCAGGAAACTGCAAAATAAAACTCCAAACAATGATAATCTTGAGGGAGAAACTTTGTTTTAATATGACATCATTATACTAATTAATAATACTAACTAAAGAGTAAAAGAAATATCATTCTTCCCTGCAGTTTCTCCATAACACACCACAGTTAAGCTAGTTTCTTTGAACTTAATTATATGTTCGTATCATCCAATGCACGATCATTTTTGCATTTTTCCTCCTCTAATCAAACCGGATATTCCTTCTTCAGGAAACAGCAGATTGTTTTGAGGTAAAATATGCGACAAAAAAAAAAAAAGAAGAAAAAGAAGCCTGGCGAGAAAACCTGATCCATTTGACAAATGGGGAAATATTTTCCAGTTTCCAGCTGCTGAATGAACAGAGAAGACAGTAAGTTAGTTCCCATCTTTTGGCGAGAGAGAAGCCAAGCAGAGAGGGAGCACATGTTCGTGGCCAACGGAGTAACAGAGTTTAAAATAGAAAAAACACTGACTATGCGTGATAATGAGAGAGAAAGCAGTAGAGGTTGAGCTTGTGTGGATGCATTCCAATGAACCTCTGGAGAAGATTTGGAGCATGAGCAGCCATGCAGCAGAGCCCAGACAGATATGATCAGCTGACCTGCTGCCAAATCACTGCAGGAAGAGCGGCACCAGACAGCTGACCCCTCGAATGTTTGAAAACAGCTCTTTATTTTACCTAGAATAACCTCCTTTTGTCTCAAACATCATGTAAACTATGAATTATGGATGCTTCAGTTTGGATCGCACTTCAAAAGATTTTCTGTTTGGCACCAGACCGCTTTCAAAACAGAATTTCGTAAAGATGATGTCAAAACATCATGGCGCCATTGATTCATAAAACGGGAGATATCTTCACCATTATTACTAAAAGACATGTGTTGCAATCTCTCGTCCAGACAATGACTGCAGTCTTCAGAGCAGAGTAAGTGATTATTCCGATGGTCGCGGCCCTGCAATCCTCAAATGTCAAAAGCCAGACCAGCCTCAAGTGGTTAGTGAATTATATGAGGTACGAGCGAAACCAGAGGCTGAGGACGCACAGCTGCGGACAGGATCTGACACCGTCTAGCCTGGCTGGGTCAGCAAATAAAGACAAGGTATTAAAGGAAGTGAGAGGCCCGTAAAGTCTGTATTTTCTGAAGGAAATGCAGCCCTTTGATTGACTGTCAGGTCCTGAAAGTCTGCATGCGTGTTCGGAGGATTCCAACGCTCTAAGAGTGACCGAGTGAGTGTGCACCTCCGACGATGTCATGATACACTGTCGCCTATCGTGACATCCACGTTCTGAGGTTTAGCTTCGTCTAATCAATCCCTTCTCAAACTGATGGGAAACAGATCACGAGGCCCAATGCTGTGAACACTCATATAAACCAGGATTACGTTACACTGACCCCGAGACTGTTTAATGAGCCTTGCAGGGATACACTGACATGCCAACTGCTGCTTTGCTATTGGTTTCAACCAAGCTCGTTCATTGTCTGTGTGGCTAATTGAGTTATCCAGCTACTGTCGTGTTAGCATGTCTGCAGCAAGCAGAGCCCTGGGCTTCTGCAAGGTATCCTTTGGAGAAAAACAGACTAGAATAATAAAATGTATTGTTATCCCTCCTGATGTCTGTCTCAGCTCAGGCCACAAATCACCCGGCCTCTGTGCCAACGCGGACCACCCTTTTTCCCCTCATTTAAAAGGAAGTGCACTTCATCGGATGTGCACCAGTGAGTCACCAGTGGATAAAACTGGAGTATAAGTCAGCTGTTAAGAAAAACCCTTGTTCTCATGTCTTAACTGCAAATCCCTCAACGTGACCGAAACCAAGATTGTGTGAATCAGCGTGAAGCATAGTCTAGCAAGATCACATTTTTACACTTGCGCCTGATCTCATAGGTGCAGTTTTGTCGTGAGGCTGAACAGCTAAGAGCCTCCGCACACATGTAACGGAGATTCAGACGGATTACGATCGTAGCCAAGTAATTTCACGGTGGCGGCAAATCAGTAATGGGAGTCAAGAAAGAACACAAAAGTGATGTAAACATTGCATTTCACCCACACAAATGACTTACTGTAAAGAAGCAAGCTGAAAATACTGTATTTAGTCTGGGTTGAGGTCCATCTCCAGTGCTTGAATACACATCATTTTCTAACACAACACAGGAAAGGAAATATTTACTTTGAACAAGCCAAAGACAACAACTGTGGCCCAAAGAAACTAACAATGGCATTGGGGCAGAAAGCGTTGGATTCTCATGGTTGGCACAGGTCACATCAAGGTAATCTGAGAATCCAGGAGTCAGCAGATGTTGAGGATCATTCTTCAGACTTTGCTGGAAAACGGAATTCTTTACCTGATCACTTTTAAAACAACACAGCCATAGGCGTCGCAGCTGACAGTTCTGTATGCACATCATGGGTCTGTTCAAGGAGCAGGTTTTAGGAGTTGGATCTGGATAATTTTAAGAACTTGTAAAACCAACGTTTGCTTTATTATCCATATTAGACACTTTTTCCAGGTGTTACTTATAATTAGTGCCAACTGTTTGATAATGTGCAGGAATACTGTGAGGGAATCCCCTCAAATGTTCTATAATAATCAAAGAAACAATGAAACAGTTTAACATTAAAACCTCAATCTATTTATTCATGTATTCACTGTCAAAAATATGACATACTGCATAATAACATCAACCAGTGCAAACCTCCGCCACGGCAAATCAGTAGCCAAGGTAGACATTAATGTGATAAGAATCAGTTGGATCGCTTTATTTAGGATACTTTCTAATTACTGAACCCGGCTAAGTAATATATTTCCCAATAGATATAAATGTATATAATTATGTACCATAGGTAGTGTGTTATAAGACGCACTCTATGATTATATGATATGCCCATGGAAATGGAATGTTTGTCAATGTTGGCCAACTGCGTCTTCATACTTAGTGTTTCTGACCACTTCCTTTGGAATACAAATATTTCATATAAATGGATTAACTGCAAAACATTTTCAGATCAGTATATTTATATCCCTAAAAAGTCGGGCATATTATGGAATCGTCGTTGTTGCGTCTCTGATTTAGTTAGTGACTATGAAAGGACTCAGTAAGATACATTTTTGTCAACAACATCTTTTATTCTAATAGTTTATATTTTACTCACTATTGGGAATAAAGAAACCTACAAAAAAAGCCCTTTCTTCAGACATAACATCATATTTAATTCAAGGGGGTTCAATTACATGGACGACAGCATAGGCCTAGTTAAAATTGTATTTTGAGTAATTTTTTTTTTAAAAGGGTCAAAAACCCCAAATCCATCATAAAATCCACCTCTGATTCAAAATAAGGTTTATTCCCGTTGGGTCGATAGCCCGGGTACCAGGCTGCATGTGCCCCTGAACTCTGAGTTATTAATGAAAAACCAAAAAGTGCTTTATCTTGCAATACTTATGAATACATTTTTACGACGTCACATTGTGAGGTCATGAGGCAACCTCCCCAAAATGTAACCCTTGTGTGGTTGTCTGGGTCTGTTGGACCTGTTTTCAATGTTTGCTAAAAGAAAATATTTGATTGATTAATTTTTCTACTTCAGACTCTTTGGCCGTGGCTCATTTTCTGTGTAGAATATATAAAAGAAAATGTTCTCAATGACTGCGCAGTGTACGACCCCTACACATTTTTATTACACGTGATGTGGAGGGCGATAAAAGTGTGGATACTGTAGATGCTGGGCGCCTTCACTCTTGGCTCCTCCTACCTGAGTCTGAATTGTGTCTTTCTGCACCTGCTATTCCTGCACAAGGTTGCAACATTATTGTATTTTCAAGCAATTGCGTCTATCTGCGCCCAAATTCCTTCATTTTACCCTTTGTAGGAATCATTCTTGATTATCTCACATTCTATCCCAGCATCCAAATAATCATTTAGAGGGGCAGGTTGTTTTAGGAGCTCCAAAAACAACGTTGAAAGATGTTCTGTCCGTTATAAAGAAGTGATCCACTGTGGCGACCCCGAAGGTGAACAGCTGAATAACGAGGAAGAGAGAGTTGAAATAAAGACGGATGGATGGAGATGATTGTAATTGACTTTACTTCTTCTTCTTTTTTTTAATTCCATTTTATCACAAAAAAAAGCACGTTTATTCATAAATGTCATCTAACTGGGGTAAATTGGTAAATATTAACTCCCCATCTAGTGATTCATATGCACCGTCTTTGGACTAAATCGGACCAATGTTTAGGGAGTTATAACGGAAAAATAGCGCTTCCTAGTCGATAAAATATTAATTAATCCTCTTAGTATCAGAAGAATACAACCAATTTTTCCCAAAATAAACATAGTTCTTCATCAAACTAAAGTCTATAGAGTCATTAAACTAGAAAATGATCCATCAATTAGTTTTTGAGTTATCACGTTAACACCAAGTTCCCTGTCTTGAATAAGAATAAAATATCTGCTATATTACTCCGGGGAAAGGGCCCTCCTGTTCCTGTGAAAAGGACTGTGTGTCTCAGATATTGTAAGTACAGTATATTGTAACCCTATCAGAGTTTGGTGTGTTCTATTTTTTATTTTTTGTTTAACCTTTATTTAACCAGGAAAACCTCATTGAGATTAAAATCTCTTTTCCCAGAGTGTCCTGGCCAAGACAGGCAGCAGTACAGTTAAAGTTACAGACAGACAATCAGCAGCCATAGATAGAACACATGAAATAAGCAAATTTTCCACCAGAATTTGATCACAATCATAAAAAATCCCAGACGGAACATCTACAAACAGATGTGTCTGCCTCCAAGTCATCCAACATTCTCTTAAAAGCATCTAAAGAGACCATGTCTAGAAGTTTAAAGAGTGTTTCCAGATAATCTTCTTTAACACCAGTTAGCTCACTGAGACATCCATGAATTAATTTATTGTCTAACACCGCATATCCTGTGCAGGTTCGTTAGTGTGCTGCAACCTATCCCAGCAGGCACCTGGGTAGAGGCTAGGTGCGCTCTAGTCACTTAGCTGTTTAATTACGGGAACAGCACCTAAAAAAAAAAAAAACATTCCCATGCACTTCCTATGGGTGTATTTTGGGAATCGGGAGGGAACCCACACTTGCAGGGGGAGAACGTTCAAACTCAACACAAAAAGGGCCCAAGTCCCCAGTTGCATTAGAACATGGAACTTTGAATTTATAACGTGAAAAGTTGATATCTAGGTACAATCCGAAATAGTCAATATACTGTACATTTATCATAAATGTAAATTAAGGGGGGCAGGTTATGGATTTGGAATCCCTAGATTTGAGGAGGAACACTTACATTCGTATTTATATTGTTAGCTGAATTGTTCATCATAAACCAAAATATCCCTCTTCAGTGAATCAGTTGAGGCCGTTCTGTGGATGGTTCGATTTGTGGTTTGACCTGTTTGTTGCAAATTCATCAAATTTTCTTCACCTGAAATTATTGGGCTCATTTAGCTAAAAACCCACAGTAGTGCCGCAGCGTTTGACTTTCTGACTTAATGATCCATGATGTACACACCAACATGCGTTTATCAAAAACTCTAGGTCATCCTGAGATAAGCAGTTGGTTTCACTGAAAGCTAATCTAATTCTCAGCTGATGGCAGAATAAGTGCAGCCAGATGATATCATTAACGAGCGCCAGCTCAACATCAGATACTGAAAATAATGTCAAAACAGTAATGGAAAATCGACAGTTCTGTTTCATCCAACTGTTTCTGTAGAGATTAATGAAGGGAAGTAATTCTAATGAGTATGCGTATGCGGTTGGTTATAATGATTGTGATCAGCTGATTATGTAATATTTATGTAGTAAGATTTGTGCTATCAAAACTCACAGACGTCTGTCCTGTCTGAAGTCTTGTGTAAATTATCTAATCTAACGTAATTACATGTGTTCGCCTGAAACTGCACCCCATTGATGAAATATGCTTACCGCCACCTAGTGTATTGGATATGTATTGGAGCTCTTTGCTTATAAAAGCATTATCTCTAATATTTTAAAATGTAAATTTCATTATCATGTATCCCTACCAAACGAGTATCAACATACATTGCACATTTTGGTTATCAAGCAATAGGTAATAATTACGTAATAAATATGTAATTAGTTTGTGCCTCTGTGTGGGTTTTAAGTTGGTATGTCCGACAAGACCTTTTACAATTTGAGCATGTTTCTATCCAATATCTGAGTTGCATGACTTGCTTCAGTGAGCATTGTTTGTCATAGTGTGTACAAGGAGCAATGAGTGATAGTACAAGGAGCAATGAGTGATAGTACAAGGAGCAATGAGTGATAGTAACAAGATCGACTGGCTCAGATGAATTTTGGACGAATCAGAAATTTGCCAATAATCTGCCAAGCTTATTTTTATATGAAATAGCTTATCTTTTCTAGAGCAAAGTGGACAGACATTCCTTTCAGCCATAGAGAAACTCCACAAATTTCTTGTTTATTCCAAGAGGAGACAATACATCTTTTATCTACCAAAAAGAAAACATTAAGTTGAGATCTCATATAGTTGGCTGTTTCAAAATCCCTCGAATAAATAGTCTGGATACTTAATATGGGACTTTTTTTAAACTGTGATTACAAGAGCTGGCAAACCAAACCTCTGCAATTTGCCGTTCCAACATTATACGGTCAAAAGATTAAATCTACCAGTACAAAATAAAACCAATGTGCCAGTATATACAGTATTGGTATGATGTATGACTGAATATGTATTGTTTGAAATTTCATATATATAATGGTAACGATGAAAAATGTAATTAATACTCCATTACTTCCTGATTTGCGTTCGCAGGTGACTCCCACTCCCCAAAAGTCCTACATTCATACATCAAAATGACTTTGGCAGTTTTAACCGTCTTTTAGTGTGTGGCAACATTTTGGTCCAAATAAGTTCTCTAGCCCTCCGGAGTCGGAGGTCCTAAACCTCAGCCTTTATAAACCATATTAAATAATGTACAACAACAAAACTCTGTCAAAATAAACTGAGAGTAAAAATACAGCAACAAGTTAGGGATTAAACAAAGTGATGCTGGGTGAGCTGCCAGGCAGGAGAAAAAAGGGAAACACCAAAGAGGAAGTATTCTGGATGTGGTGATAGGAGGCATATATCTATCTATCGAGCCGTTATCCATTGCAATACGGAACTTTACCAATATCAACAAACCGTACTGCCATATCTTTTTATATAAGAGCAAAGAAAACAACATATTTCCTGATATCTGAAATGTGAAATATCCCATATCAGAACCATCCTCAGGTGAACAATTCAAACATCTATTTTACATAGATTGAGGAATAAATTAGATTTTATTTCTCATTCTTTAATTTTTTTTTTTAATTCTATGAAATAAAGAAGATTGTTCTGACTTAAGGCAGAGGACTTGTTTTTTCTATTTATTTGCGTCATTCCATAACTTGGAGGCTGTGGACTTTGGTCAGCAGCTGACGTCAGTTCCTGTCTTTGGGGAGACGTTAAGAGCCTTCAATATGACATGATGACAATTATTGAGTCTATAAATGTTCTGCATTTTTAAAATGTGGCCAGAAACCAGTATAATGAGAGAGGGCTGGGATTGAATGGTTCCTCTCTCCCCATTATTCACTGCAAGTTTGTAAACAGCACTCAGATCTGAAATAAATGTTTGCGCTGATTTGTCGTGTCATGGATATAGAAAGGCTTGGAAACACCACTTTCACATTTAGGGAATCAAAAGGTCTACTGTGCCTCAGTTTCAGCAAATAGACTTGGACATGTTGGGTTACAGCCCGCACTAGCTGGAAAACGGACTCCCTCTCCTGTGTTTCAACAATGGAGACCATGAAAGGCGTTTTGGGAATCAACGTTTTACCCCTGCTGAAAAAGCTGAGAGAGCAGTCTGAAATTACCTCAGGAAAACCAAAATAAAAACAAAAGAAAAGTGTTTTCTCTTTTTGGCAAGAAACAGTGTTCGACCATTACACTCCCATCTAAGCACGCAGACACATTTCCTCTCATCTCTCAGCTTGGAAACCACACACACTAAAACACACACACACACACACACACACACAGGTTCAAAAACACAGAAACACTGACTCTAAATTAGATACGTTTGAGACCGTATTGTAAGCCGCGGAAATGCCGAGAGCCGGGCTGTCGTCCACCCTGTTGTCTGCAGCTCCAGCCCTGGACTCTATAATTACGCTTCATTAGAGAAGCTGTGAAGGATGGGCTGCGATAGTTCTGTGCGTGTGTTTGTGCATGAATGTGCTTCATTGTCAGAACTGTCAGCGGACGGTCTGCTCCTTCACTTCCTCCAACCACCACAAGTATGAAATCCTACAGAGTCGTTCCCTGCCAGGGCGAGTTATTTTCCAATAATATGCATATTATCATTACTGAGACATTTTGACCCAGAGTTTTTTCTATTTGCCCATCAGATAAGGTGTATGCATTACTGCTGTGTGTTTTCGATGGACATGACAGGAGCCAAAGTGAGGTCTGTTCTTAGATCTGATTGCTAGTGTTACCTAACCTGACCTGCCTGTTGTTCTACTTACACACAGTACACTTCAGTCGCAGCTGAACACACCAATATGCTTTAAATTAACTATCCACAATGCACACTTCACCTCATAATTACACGGGTTTAAGTAGTTCATGGTCAAACATCAGTGTACATTGTTCAGGGTTAACAAGGCGCATCATACTGGAGAACGTTCCTAGAGTGGATTCCTTCTGCGAGAAAATTCATTCAGATTCAAGAACATTAAGTGTTGAATCTAGAGAAAATTCTCAAAAAACATCAAAATGTAATCATCTGTTCCTTTCCCCAGAGCCCAAATTTCCCAAAAATGTAATTGGACATCAGTACATACTTTTTAAGTTAGCCTGGTTACAAACACACACACACACACTAAGTAACCAAACACATAACCTCCTCCAAGGCTCATTAAAATGAAGCAATCTCACTGCCATGCCATTCAACAGCCGGTTCTGGAGCTTGATTGGTTCCCATTCCATTGATAAAGTTAACGGTCCAGAGTTAGTGGCTTGTGATAAGGTTGCAGATCCCACTCACTCTTTTCCACACAGGCAAGGAAAAACTCTTTCTAGAGTCAGTGTTTGGTTTGACGGTTCATGAATACTGGACAAACATGACGGTGCAACATAGCAGAACCCTGCGGCGGATGACCTGCACCATCTGTATTTATAGAAGGCTCATCCTAATGTAATGGAAATGCAACAATGTGAAGAGAAGGAGCGGCATTAAGTCAAACAAATCAGGGAATCAGAGTAAATATTTTCTGACCGTGGTCGGTTTTGTTCTAAATCACAAATAAACACTACCACTTTCCTGGACTTTTGAAAAAGTAACTCAAAGTGAACGCTTTGTGCATTGTTTTTGTCTTTGCTCTGTGTGTGTGTGTAGTTAGCCTCGCCCTCTGTCTGTCCTTCAGCTCTTCATAGATCCCTGACAGACCCAGAACAAAGCATGGAGATTCAGTGACAACATATTTATTTTGTTTTCAGGAACATTTTACTGGAAAAATGTTACCCTATCTTAACCAGAGTACTTCTGCTGCCTAAGCCTAACCACAGACCAGAGCTTGGACCGGAATCCTGGCTTCTGGAGTCCGGCTCCTGTACTTTGTAGGCCTCGCTTTCACCCTGACAGTCTACCTGCAGCTCCAGCACGGCATAGCATTGATTCCTTCAGTCGAATAAAGGTTGTCTCTGGACGTAATACAGACGTAATTATGCTTCCCTTATAAATCTATTTACTGTTGCATATCAGTGGTCTGAAAACCTGATTTTCAGGGGACTAGGTTGAATTGGCAGGCTGAGTCGAACCATTATATTAATTAATTTGGGGATTGGTGGTTTGAGCCGTGGTTTGTCCTGTCGTTTAACCAAACTTCTCCTGATGGGCCAGTAACCTAGATTCTGGTATATAACTGAGTCTATATAATAATATATTATTATAGAAAGCTTTAAAACTGCCAACACAGTCATGTGTTTTCACCTTCTCCGTAGAGGTTATGTTTTGAGCCTGTTGGTTTGTTTGTTTGTCATTAGGACTGCACTAAAACTACTGGATGAATATTGTGGAAGGATGGGGCTTGAGCCAGGAAAGTTCCCATAAACTTTAAGTGCGGATCGAGAGAGCCCGATCTAGGAATTTTATATTTCTCTCTTTAACAATGCAATGTAGGGCATACATTCAAATTTTCCCTAATAATACAAAGATTCCTAAGCTGGTTTGGACAAAACTTTGTGAGGTGGTTGGACGGAAGCCAGGCAAGCTAATAAACAAATATCTGAGACTGCTCAGCCTCGGCGGAGGCGAACGCTCTCTTGAGCGCCATCTTAGCGCCACTTAAATCCATGCATCAACTCCTAGTTAGCCATCATTTTTCAAACAGGATATCCTCTATTTCCCCCATTACTTTAAGAAAACTAAAAAAAGTCAGTTCAATGGTAAGACTTTTTGTACTTGACTAACGTGGTCTGTACTTTCAGTGTTTCGTTAGACATCACTTAGTTTTAACTGCACCTAAAAATTAAAGAGCACTCAATAGATCATAAACCTCCACCAAGAGAGCTCAGTTTGCCCTTTATCGCATTACATCTAAGGCATTAAGGTAATTTTTTATTTAATTTAATTAGTTTTTTTGCCAAGGACGACACATGTAGCCATGGTCATATTTTGATAGTGCGAAACCAATTCCCTAAAACATATAATACAATCCTAGGATATATAATAGAAAAAATCTACCTAGACAAAAAAACTGCAGGTAAAACAACAACAGTCAAAACATTAAAAACAATGACTGATGACCATAAAGGAGAGGGAAGGGGAAAAAAAGTGTGTGATCTCTGCCAACCCTAATATCTCAGAGGTTACAGATCTCTTCTCTCTCTTAATCCAGTTTTGTCTCGATTGTAAAAGCTGTAAAATCAGTGAATAATTTTATTTCTGATGGTAGGGCATTCCAAATCTTCGATATCTGTTAACACAGATAGTTTATACAGTTAGCTATTAATTAAATAAAGGACAGCTTCTTGAAATTATCAAGGCTTAGTAGTTTATAACGTTTCAGTATATTACAATGGTGCCATTATATTGGCTTCTGATCTTTTATGTTGATGTATAAGGATAATTTTGATTTCATTAATGATTGCGTGGCCTGAATTAACATTTAACAGAACCACAGTGCACATGTGTAGTTGTGTCCAATTTTTTCCCTTTTTTCTAAAAAATACTGTGGACATAACTTAACATTTAATTTTAGGATTTCAATCAGGGGCATCGATAGTAGAGCGAAGGGGATTGGGGACTTTTCGGGGATATACCCTTGCTGTTGAGGACGACAGCGTAGGTCTAGTTTATAAATACCTAGTCGACCACAGCAAGAGATATATAATTAACACCACTATTTTAATGCGTTAATATGACTTATTGAATAACCCTCTAGTGGCTCACATTATGCTCAAAGCTTGTCAATCGAAACTGGTTTTGGTGACCACAAATTTCCACTAACTTCCCCTGACACCTAATCAACGCTTTCTGTTGCACTTGGAATTCACAGATAGGCCTTGACCCCCCTGTACTGATTAGCAGAAAAAATAACAACAGAGCCTTTCCCATTCTTACTTTTACTCCAGTCGTCTCTGGATCAGTGAATTAATGACTCATCTTTTTGACTTGTGGTTCTTCATATCTGTCATGAGTGGAGAGCTTGTGCTTCCTCCGCCCCTCCGTATCAATGATTACGGTGACAGACACCTCAACATGTGAACTCATTCTTATCTCAATAGCTCTAGAGTTATTCACTCAGAAAGCAAGGAGGCGCCAGGGAGGCGTGAAATTGTAACATTTTGTGTCAAAATACTTTCAAATAGCCATAAATGAAGAAACAACAGCCTCTTAGGACACGCTGGTATGCAGAGTTTATTGTTGATGTTGGACGTTTCCTCACAGAGACGGGCTTTCAGGAATTTAGATAAGAAGTCTTGCTGAATGAGCAGCAGTGTGGAGTGTTTATAAAACATCACCATGGGTTTTAGATGGTTTTATAAGTTAGTGGATTTTCAACAAAGAGTTCACACACTTAACTTTTACCACTTAACGCGCAACGAATTGTGATGCTGCTGTCTGCAGACACTTAACCCAAAAACCTGATCCCTCAGGCTTATTCATTTATTAGCTCACTTTATTCATGAGTTAGTGTTTAAAGCACCTGTCACTATTATATAACAGGGGATGGTCATGATCGGGTAACAGAATATTTCACCAAGGAGATAAATGTTTTCACCTGTGTCCATTAGATTTTTGCTTGTTGGACGGTTTATGTTAGATGAATATGCAAAAGCTAAAAGAAAGATTTCTACTAAACTTGGTGAAAGGATAGGACATGGGAACAGATGAAGCCCATTTACCTTTAATAAAGATCTGTGATATAGAGTAGACATTTTTCAACACTTTTCCCAATTACCTTAAAGATACTGAATCAATTTCCATGACTCCTTGGAGGAAGAGGAGTGTATATATGTATAAAGTATAAAACGAATCGTAAAAGATAAACAAACCAATATGTACAACTGTTTTTTTGCCTTTTATATTTTAGGTGATATGTTAGCCCACCCATTCCACAATCTGTTTGTAGTCCGGCGTTCATCAGAAAATCTATACATGCTAGCTTCACTCAACTTTACACTGAATGAATAAACAAAAAAAAAAGGAAGCTATCTTTTGATATTTTAAAATCAATACCGTTTCTCTGTAATGTTTGGAAGCAAATATGATTCTTACGAGGAGTCTGAATTGTGGTCATATTGTCTGGAGCATCTCTTGCACACTATATGTTTTAGCTTCACCAACCATATGACGATGTTCTGCCATCCAACTGTACTTATTGTGGTTTCCATGGAAATGTGCTAATTCTGTAGGGTGGTCAGGAGATAAAGCTCCCCCTAGTGTCATAAATATGCAACTGACCATTCCCAAAATCAATGCAGTTCTTCCTCGCACTAAAGTCTTTATGGTTGTGAATGTTGAAAATGTCATTACAAAATGTCATTTGTTGACTTGAATGTTTATTCTGCTTGCGATGATATATTTAAATCAGTTTTTTCTTGTCATACCTGTCTTCACTCTTAAGCCAGGAGGATTTTTTATGATGTAGCGTTTTTATCATTGTTTATATATTTGTACGTGTGTGTGCATATATATGTATTGATGTGTATGCATGTGTTGTGTATATATGTTTATATGCACATTTTAATGTATAGTAGTATTGTTGCTTTATTTTTTCTGATTGTGCTAGCTCATTGATGTAGTGCTGCTGAGCTTATGTTACTTCATGTTTGTCTCTTTTATGGCAACGCACTATGCACTATGTTGCAAAAGAAATTGCCCTTCTGGGACAAATAAACTTGAACTTGAACTTGAACTTGATCCACGGCATAGAAGGATGCTGCAGACACGATGACAGTTCCCTAGTATCCCCAACGTTTTGGGGATATAATGACCAGGATAAGTAATTGTGCCTGTGGATAAGTTGATTGTTTTGGTCCATCTCCCTTGTGACAGAAACACCTGTATGTACCTAAATGTTGAATGTGTTCACCATTATTTTTTCAGCCTGGCTCATACTCTACCCCTCAACAGCATTAATGGAAATCAGCAGCTACTGTATGATTAAAGAAAGGGTTCAAATCACAATGTTGAGGAAAGTTATAAAACATTTCCCCTTAATCTGGATCTACAGCGAAATATAATGAGATCTTTCCTGGCCCGGGCTCCTCCCATCCACTAATTATTATGGAAATCCACAGATTTCATTGCACTCCCGGCGGCGGCAGCAGGATACAGTAGCAGGGTCTCCAAATGGACCTCTTTGGCAGAACAGCGAGTTCATGAGACGTAAAGTTTCATATCTTTTTGACAGCTTACCAGGATTATTACAATAGGAGCCATTTGTTTCCACATGTGTATGTGAGAACTCTGCCAATTTACCTGCCTGTCCTCAAGCATTCAGTGTGAGACACTGGCAGAATTATGTGAAACGATTTGCCGACATTTGCAGCGTTTACTCTCTGTCGCTGGCTGTGACAACAATGGGATGTATCCTGTGGGAATGTTTATTTTGTGATGTGAAATTTTGGTAGTTGACTTTGAATCCTGAAGAAGAGTGTTATACAACACAGTTTGGTGGCATGAAAAGGTCATTTTAAAATTGTCTCCCGCTAGCCACACAGAAAATATGAAATAAGAAGATTGAAATAAGAATCTTATCTGCACCAACACACACAAACGCGCACAAAACCTCTTAAGTTCAGATTTAATGTGATTCACGTGGCGCTTATATTCAGGGTTGTTTTGACAGAAGGTCGATGTTAGAGGAAAGATTAAGGACTACCTGCGTGCTGCCTGCAGGTATGCAGCAGTTGAGCTCTGCAGGCCACACACATGCACCAATAAAGCCCTAATAATTTTATCCACTCTGAGAGAAAGATAAAGAATGAAGAAAAAAGCAAAATAAGAAGGACTACAGTTATATTACGCTTTTAATACCAGTTATAGAAAGAGTATTTCATCCGTAGACGGCTTGTCAGACTTAAAAGGTAAATCCCGAATGTAAAAGAAGGAAATGGAATTCTAAAAAAGTTAAATACAATGTTAAACTTAAATTAATAGTAGGTTAATGTTCTTGCAGTGTAGGTGGTTTAGTTTTACCAGACTATGACTTATCAGCAGGGACGAGTTTTATCACTGTAATCGCCTTTTGATTAACCTAGTTTTCAGGAATTTATTTTTTTTTTAACCCATACTCCATATCTTTGAAAAAAATATGGTACTACAACTTTAAGGTTCAAATACTTTAAGAGAATCATCTGAATTAGTTATTGCTAATTTATAAAAGCTCAGGAAATTCAAATTGAAGTAAACGAGGCACACAGGTCCGCTCCGTTTGATGATCACACCCACAATTCTTAATATTTTCAAAAAAATACATGCACAATGCTTGATTTAATCCCAAAAAGTCTCAAAGATTGATTGAAGTATTGAACAGAATAATGGAACCACAAGATTAAATCCCAGGTTACATGTGTGTGTATCAGCATTTTGTATTTAAGTAATTCTCAAATTGGGGTAATTCACATTGTCTACAAGTTTTAGATTTACTGTCTGTTACTGTTGCACTTGACAGCTTTTCTTAACTGTATTTTTTACTGATAATTTTTTTTACAGTGTAGCCTTCTACATTTTGTCCACTTTAGAAGGTAACTAAGAGTTAAGACTTGTTGGAACAATGAAAGATTGATTTGCCTTTGTCACAGGTGAAACTAATCTGTCTTCTTTACTAGTTTTTGTTGTTGTTGTCAACGTTGAAGACTCTGATCTTGTCACACAAGGTGGGCGATAACTCAAAATGTGAATCAAATTTAACTTTATTGTTAAATGTATAGAGATAAAATCTCAGTTATCATCAGCATAAACCTATAATTCACCATTAAAAAAATTTGCAACATGGAATAAATGTTTTTTTCATAAAGTAACATATGAAGATAAATAGAAAATTCATGAAGTTAGTTTTTCACAGTTTAAACACGAATCATTGACACACGTTTTTCAATTTTTTCCCAAACTTCTGGTTGTCGTTTCATCTCTGCTGCATTCTGTGGTTGCAGTTTTTTCTTCCGGTGTCCTGTCCAGGAAGACAGACACTGATTCCCTTTTAAGGCAGAGCTTCAGGAGCTTATATTTTTATCTGTATGGAAATATAATATAACCCAGCAACTGACTCCATCCCCTGCATGAGGAATACACCACCTCCTTCCACCTTCTGAGTCTTAAAGTAGTGAAATTGGCGGAATCTCTGAACATAATCAGGCATGTTTCTGAATAAATGCATGCAGTATGACACATTTCCAGTGCATACATAATATTTCTACTAGACAGGGTTATACAATAAATCCCAGTGGAGAGGCATCTTCCGGACGAGAAATTTTTTCCCTTGCATCACCAAAATCCTCTCGCAGCTTGATATTCTTCTTTTGGAAAGACTAATTTGCTCACCTAGATAATTCAGTGTGACTCATCAGCAGTATCATTTATGATTTATGATATCTCATTTTATAACTATAGTGTTAATCCGGATAGGACGTGGTCCTTTTATCCCATCACCGTTCAACAGCAGATTCATGGAATATTAAACTGGAAAAAAGGCTGAAGGTAAATGGATGAGGCTGAGGAAAAGATGGAACTGAGGTAATCCAGCAGTGAGCTCATTGTAAATAGCGGTTCCAGAGCTGACACAGATTGATGCATTCAGCAGAGGCAGATTAGCGGGCCTGCAGCTCACATTTAAGGTCAGAGCTGATTGAATCCTGGATAAGAACATGCAGGAACAATTTGTCGATGCCTTCAAATTTACAGGCAGAGGCCTGGTCTCACTCAAAATGAACAGTCTCTAAATGCAAATATATTTTAATGGTAGCCAGCGGCTAAATACCAAAACTTTGTACGTTTATGGGTAATTCAGGATTCTATAATGAAGTAATTGAAATGTTTTACATGATGAAGAGAGGAAGAGCCTTCTCCATGCAAGCAGTGTCTCTTTTTATTGAACAAATCACGGTGGCAAAAAGCTGCCCACATGAGCAGCCATAACATTATAACCACCGAGAGGTCAAGTCAGAGCTAGGCATAAGTTGTTGTCGCCGACACCTAGGATATATCAGCGAAAAGTCCCCAATCCCCTCCGTTGTACAAGCCATCCCCCTGATTGAATTCCTGAAATTAAATGTGAAGTTATGTCCATAGTATTTTTCATAAAAATAAACAACTCTCTGGACAAAGTTGTACCAACAGTTAGGAAGTAATGTCCAGAAAGCACAGTTTTCATTAAAAAAATCTCCCAATTTTTTGTAAAATATGAACTTTTAGAGTAAAATATAATATATACCAGATTGAACTCATCAAGTCGATTCATATTCATATTCCATACTTGGAATAGATCGGATCAAATTTTGAGAAATTATGGCCCGAAGGAGAAAAAGCTCCCCCTAGTGTCATAAATATACAACCGACCTTTACCAAAATCACACCAGTTCTTGTGGGTTTACATTTGAAAATGATCCAGGAAGTTGTTTTTGAGTTATCACATTAACACAAAGGATCTTCGGAGGCCACAATTCCATAATATCCCTGACTTTTTGGGAATATAATAACAGTGATTATCTTTATAATGGCACCTGTCAGTGTGTGGGATATATGACACAAACTGAATAGGAGGGTTTAAGGATGTGAAAGATCTGCATGTCTTTGACAGGAGCCACACTGTGATATTGAGAAGACTGAGTCAGTACATCTCCAGAACTGCAGGGCTTGTTGGGTGTTCCGAGGCTGCATTGGTTAGCACTCACCAAAGTGGTCTACCGAAGGATTACTGTGGAACCTTTCATAGGTTGCCCAAGGCAAACTTACGCCAAGGGGAGAGAAGGCTAGCCCGTGTTTTTCTGATCCCACAGAAAAGCCACTGTTGCAGATGTTACTGAAAACGTTAATGGTGGTTTCAAAAGACGTTAATGGATGTTTCAAAAGAAAGACAGACAAGTCACTTTAGAGCTGGGTTTTTTTGCTAAAAAAGGGGACAATATTAGGCAGTGGTTTTAATGTTATAGCTGACCAGTGGAGTACTAGTGTGTAGTGAAACGTTATAAGTACATATTGACTAGTGAACAATGCAAAGACTGATAAAAAAAAAAGGCCTCGGATGTCACACTGTTGCCCCCATTTTAACCATTTTTTGTTTGAGTTACATCTTCTTTGAGTTTCTTGCTGTAATGAGCAAATGTTTAAGCGTTCATTCTTTACACGTTAGGTTTGATCAAAACAACTCTGAACTGTTGCGGTCAGTGCGGTTAGTTTGAACAAGTGTGAGCGCTGCCACTCTGTTGTGCAACACGTTGACAAACTAATTCTGGTGGGGTTCACCTGAAATATGAATGCAACACAGACCAAAGACAGGATGTGTTGTCACGAGATATGATCCTAAAAGTCACCATCCCTTTGTTTGTGTGTGCACTTGATGCATTTCGGCTCAACTGTCCATTTTATAATTTCTTTATGAGTTTTCAGGCATCCATATAGAGTATTTAGCCCAGCATAAAGCATTGTTTTGAAGGGTTGTGACCTTATTCACATGCCTTTGGTTTTGTATCTTCTGGTTTGGTTTTAAAAAAGCCTACACCGTGAACGCTAAGTGAACCAGGACTAAAAATATATTTCTGCTAAATTGTTGCGTTCACTTCAAAATCAGTTGCCAACTGTGGACCTTTCAGGAGGCTAACAGTTTGGCTTTAATAACTGACTTAATGGGACTCAACAGAATAAGTAAAATCTAAGGTCATGGAAACAATTCAGTCCAATTGAGAATAATCCAACGAGAACAAATTTACAAAGTTATTCAAGGATACACAAAACCTGTAAGGAATATACAAGAAATAAAATATGAAACCCATAGGATTAAACACCATAAAGCCCTGAGCAATGGACGCAGGAGCTCATTGGACCGAACACAGACAAAGTAAAACCTGGAGCGACCGGGCTTCTGCAGTGGCTGCTTCCGAGTTATGGTATAGCTTACCCACTTACTGCTCAGACAACAGAAACTTTGAAATGGATAGTGAGGAACCACCTGGTCTCACTGGCTTTCGAGGTTGATTTTTTTTTTTCTCAAAGGTGGGAAAACAAAAATTTGGCAGGTAAAGGTAACGTGTGAAATAAATTTCTTGAAAAGTTTGTATTTAAAGCAATGGAACATGATTTAAATTTTGAATCTAAGCTTTGAAGTTTTAGCTTAAATAAACTGTCTTACCTTCTGAGGTGTGCTCAATGGTGACGAAAATAAATATGTCATTCTTGAAGAGAGAGATATGTCATATGTCTAAACAGCAGCGGAACTTCAGTTGTCTCCCTGAACAAACTCTAGGGCCGCACTTCATTTTCGGGAGAGAGAAACCAACTTTCAATATAAAACAAAAATAGCCGAGGAATTTCTGCTTTGGTCCAGAAAAGTGACCAAAATGTGTGAAGACACCCTTAATCTCCTGGTTGTGGGTAGCACACGGGACACATCATCCCAACCTAGTCTTGTCCAACCACATTGACGACTTGCTACATTCCAATAGACGTAGATTTGGAGTTGTTACTACTTCTCTCGATGGCTCAGAAGTGGAACAACAATGAGCCCCACTATAGTAAGTTTTATAGAGCAATAACAGCCAAACAGTCCCGCCATGAACAGGCTGTGTAAAAAGGTTACAGTTTTCATACACAAATGCAATGGCATTTCATTAGGCCAAAAATCATGGAACTGAAGGTTACATTTTTCCAGCCTTATAAGAACCTTTTTGTGTTCAATGCTCTCAGCAAATGAGTTCTCTCAAATGCTGAGAGCAATGTAGCTGCTGGAGCTTTGGTTCCACTTTGCAATACCACTGCCTTTATAAACGATTTATAATTGGGTTTAAGGTTCGGTTGTTAACACTTTTAAGTCAATAGTGTATGTATATAAACAGCTTATAACACAGCTCTCATTTTATTAATGTGTGTCACTATTTGGCAATATCAAGTTAGCAGAACAAATAAGTGGGCTCCCTATTTCACAACCATCAAGTTTCTGATATCCTTTATATTTAATGAGTTATAGAAGCTTAATAATGATTTGTAAAGTTTTTAGAGCTTGATGAGTAAACTACGTACAAGCCATTTATAAATCCTTTAAGGGATACTTATTGTCAAGAGGTACCCAAGATCATAACAAGTGTCCTCATTTGCAGAAATGTTTGACATTTTTATCCGGCATCAGATGAGGGGGCAACCCTGTTTGAAAAAAAAAAAAAAAAATAGATTGGAACTTTAAAAAAGGTGAGCAATAGATTTCCCTTCATATCCAACAAACAGGCCAGGAGGACAAATGTTGCTTTTCTTTATTGCTGAACAAATTAATTTAAAAATTCCTTTTGGATACCGCTTTCTGGGTGGCTTGTGCCGTAATCTCTAACATGAGGAGATGTGGACCTAGGCCAACTAAAACCTTGCTCCCAGACAATAGCCCGCCCTGGTAGGCAAGGCTTTGTGGATTCCTAACAGTTTGCAAACACAAAAACAGCTTTTGACTCTGAATAATTTTATGAAGAATGTGAGAAAATACCACCGATGATGTGGCAGTAAACAACATTATAAGGGAGCTGGAGAGGTCAGATTCATGAGGTCACCACCTCGAGGTTAAATACAGTTCTGCATTGCAAAACACAGTTTGATGACTTGCCATTAGCTGCGAAAAAATTGCTCGCTATTGCGGTCATCCTGTCGAACGCAGTGTCCCATTATGTAGGTGAAATTATACATAATTAATTTCAAGGGGAGGGCGGCTGGGGTTGAGGGCAGACTGCATTCCCATGGTTCATATCAGGGTGGAAGAGTCTTTGTAATTTCACTCCCTCGGGCTGACTGAGTGAATAGAGGGGCCTGTTTTTGAGATGGATGTGTGAGCTAGTGTGTGGGCCTGATCTTTTGGCCACTCTGGGACATGATATTGGCCTGGGAGACCCTGCATACGCGTCAAGTACAGAAAGCTCAGCCTTAATGCAGCCTGACAGCTCATGGCTGCAACTCAGCTGCTGGCGTTTATGAAGGGAGGTCTCAGTTTACGGTGGAGGCTGGCAGGGGTGGAGCGCTGAGGTCCACAGAATTCTCCAACGGTAGCAGAGACATAGAGCGACCATGCTGTGAGCTCACCTGGTCCTTTCACAGGTCTTAGGAACCGAGGAACTCGGCCGGTGTAACATTTCACCACATAATTAGATTACTAATCTGGTGTGAAATTAAACTGAGGTGGTGTTTCGACCGAAAACCAGGCTTTCTCCGAGGTCACCCGTGTTTTTTTTCCAGGGTACCAGTTAAGTCCATGGTTTCCTTCACAATCCTGTCATACGCTGCCTCCAAGGCCTCCTACACTTGCCAGTAAAAACAAGTGTCTTTTAAATGCTTTTTTAAATTTCTCTGACCCCCCTCCCAACCATCCATCTCTAAAGGTGCTTTCACACTCACTCCAAGGTTGTTTCAGAATAAAACAATTACACAGCGAGCGCACACACAGGTTGTCGTTCCTATGTGACCTCCCAAGCACTTACAATGGCTTCCAGCTGCCTCTTTGGGACTCTTAGGGGATCTTTTTTTTATACCCAAGTCGCTTTGGTAATAACCTTACAGTTGATTAGTGAGGCCTCATTCCAGAGTAGGAAGATTATTGACCCCCCCTTGAGGCTCCAACACACTAAATCATTTTGTGTAAGCAATGTTAACTCCTCCAAACATTCGACAATAAAGCTTTATTACAAGTAATAATAACTAGAGTTAATAAATAAAACCAATTAGATTTGCAGATCACACAACCTTGTGCTAAATGAAAGAGGTTAAGATGGAAGACGGGAGATTAAAAGAAGATTGGAGGGTTAATCACATACGTCTAATAACTCAAAAATGCCAAATATCCTTTAGAAGGTGATGTCATTTGAATTGTATGGGTTTTTAGTTTGTTTTAGCTATCATAGAGAGAAATTGATGATAAATAATGGAATCCTAGTACTTCAGAACTAAACCATCTCCATGTCAACTGAGCAAAAACATCAAATTTGTGTGCCGTTTATATTGACCCCAATTTTAAGTTAAATTGTGCATTGTCTAATACATCAAAAACTTGGACCGAAAATACATTTAAAAAATCCAAGACTTTTACGATTTCCAACATTTGACTATTGAATATTTAGATCTTTCCTTTTTTTCCATTCAAAATTAAAATTCATAGATATGTACATTTGGAAAAAACGTACAAGTTTTAAAGCATTTATAGAATAGGCTACAGCCCAGCATTACGTCGTCTTACTTACATGTCTGTTGTTGTAATTACATATTATTGTACATTTTTTGGTATCTTTTTAAAATGACACTCTTTATTATCTATATTTTTCCATGTGTTGCAGACTTTATTTTATTTCAAGCTGCATCTGCTGTAACAAGTGAATTTCCCAATATCGGATCAAAAACATATATATATTGTTCCTAAATTAGACTATCTTGTTTATATTTACAAAATAATCAGCAGACTAGTTATAAAACTATGCTTATGCTGTCGTCCCTGACGCAAAGGGTATATCTCCAAAAAGATTATTGCACACCACAAATTAAATATGATTCAATAATCTCAAACAGTCCAGATTGACTCAACCTTACTATTTCTTTGAAGTCTGTTATATCCTCTAAAATAAGATCCCATAGTGAGTCAATACTGAATATTAAAACTGTTAACTATTTTTATCTGAGCTCAGTAACAAAACAAGACAGATTTCCTTTATTTCAATTCATATGAGCTACATTTAGACACATTTGGTAGATTAGTTTTCTACAAAAACTGCTCCTAGTGAGTAAAAAAGAGCTATTACAATAAAATATGATATATATATATACACAGAGATCTTTTCAAGTTAATTCATATGCACTAAAATTGGACTAAATTTGAAGATAAAACTCCTTCTAGTTGTGGAAATATACAATTGATCTTTCCCTAAATCCCTCCACTTTTTCTTTCCGATTGGAGGTATAAAATTTCAGAATCATTCAGATGATCGAAATATTTTCATAATTATTGCATCAACACAAATTTAAATAAATTTACATAAACACGCAGAAACGGCTGTGTCGGCGGGGATGATTATCCCGAAGTATCCCCGACTTTTCAGGGATGTAATAGAGAAGAATTAATTAATCAAAAATGGGTTGTCCAAATTGGTGAGTTAAGAGATCAGAAGTTAAGACATCTCGTTTCTCTCCCATATATTCTATCCAGCAATACAAAACATAGCAAACAGAGAAAAACAAAGTTTTGGTCATGTGAAAGGCTCCAAACCTTGATAGAGAGGTAATGTATGTGTAGAATTGGAGAGTAATTTTGTTTGCACACTTTCATGTAAGCCTTGCAATGAAAACTATGTGGAGCAAAAAAAAAACTGAAGATAAACACACATCAGTAATCTGGGGAATGACTAATCCAGAGGCTCAGCTGCAGACTCCTGTAGGTGAACATGTGGACGTCTGGAGGGGTGGGAGGCGCTGATGAAGGAGTTTGAATGGCACATAATGTATTTTCTTCAGGAAAGAGAGAGTTTTCTCAGGCTTGTTACCCATTTCCACATCATACGTCAGGACCAGACAGCCCACAAAAAACTACACGTCACGTCAGTAAAATCACACTCCATTCACTTCCCAGTTGTTCTTTTCCCTTCAGTTTGGGGAAGTAGTGAACAGACGGTATCTCAGGCCTTGTACACAGACAGGAAGTGTCCTAATTTCCGCCACCATTACCGTAACCTGCATTTTGTTATAATCGGCGCATTTCTGGTGCATGTGTGCGCCATCACACGATATGTAGGATGCAGGGACGAACATCTGGTGGCAATCAAGGGTATTGAGCTTGACAGCGTAACTGTCAGCACGCACCTCCTGCAACAAACCATCTACTGCGTGCTCTGTTACGTTACCCAGAGGCCTTTTCAATGTTCCCCCATCCCCCTGTGCGGCACGCAGGGAGCTTGTTTGTACAGATGACTCCCCAACTGCATGTTTCTCACAGGGGATAAAAAGGCCTCGACCTTCAGAGTGCACTTGGCCCACCAGTTTTGTGTAGACGTTTGTGCATTCCACATAGATGGCTGCATCATCTAATCACTTGAAAAACTGAGGACAGAGCAATTTCAGCAAAGAAGAAATAAAACTTATAATAAAGGAAATAAAGGAAATATGGATCCAAACTATGCAGGTCTCAAATTTTTCAATGACGAAGGAATTTAAATTTGTTTGGCCTGATATCAGAAAGTTACAGGTTAACATATAAAATGCACTGAGTGTAGCCCATTCTACCAATACTCAGTATTACTTCTAGATTTGGCATTTAAGGTATATTTCTTGATGATCCTTTTACTCCGTACCTACAGTACCGGGTAATGTTTTTTACCTATGTTGGGTTGTCTGTCTGTCTATAAATTAACAAGATTACCGAGATAAACTAGTGCACCGATTTGCATGGAATTCACAAATTACTATGAGTGTTATTAAACTGACGTTTCCACCCTTTATTCATGTTTCTATGCATCTTCCACAATATAATGAAGTCTTTTGTTAAATTTTGAATGAATCCTCTGGGATCTAAGGTCACCACACCTTGAACTTTAACCCTTTAGATACAATAAATAAAGTTTAACACGCCCTTGTTTGGTGTTTTCAATCAGAACAACATCACCTCCGTGACCTGACAGTTATTTGCATTAGCAAACTGAAATGCCAGATTAGGGATTCTGTCCAGACAATAATGTACGTAAATACATAAAGAAAGCGTATTTATCTCAGTAGTTTGGGCGGTCTTCCCACAATCAGAAGGTTCTTGAGCATGAACCTGAACCCCAACCCGCTCCTAAGGTGTTCCACATGGGCCGCCCACTACTCCTCAGGGAGGGATAACATGCAGATAAATTATTTCGCCATGTTGTGCTGTATATACCAGTACGAGATGAATTAATGAATGGTTAAATTATAAGAACACTCTTACTTCACATTGACACACATGTTAAAAAAAACAATACAATAAAATACATGTGATGGATATGATCCAGTACTATGATTGGACTCATTTTCTGGTTATTCAATGAAGGGTTAATAGTTCTGTCTGCTTAGATTCACGGAAATCAGTTTTCCCACAATCAAGCCAAATGTCAAAAATGATAGATTATGCAAAGATGAATAAAAGTAAGCAGACAAAAATTCCTGGATCATCCTGTCTGTACGGATCCAAACCATAATCTCCAGTGGCCTAAATCCCATCTTTCAATCCAGTTTGATTGAAATCTCTCCTGTAGTTTTTTCCAACCAACCATCCAACAAACAAACAAACCGTTATTGGTGAAAACAAAACCTCTTTGGTAATAAGTAAGAAAAAGTGAGGAATAATTGAATCAGATCTGGTCAATACTTGCGACTTCAGCCTGATGTCTTTTGCTAAATTTTAAACAAATTTTGCAAAAAAGCTGTACATTGACTGCACATCACCATAGATGAATACGACCGACTCATAGATGAGTCAGGTTTAACAAGCCTAGCAACCAAACCTCACCTGTGGTCATGAGCTCTGAGATGTGACTGACAGAATTACATTAAGGCTATACAGGGTAAGTGGCCCAAATGTATTTCCTTTATAAGTTGTCTGGAATCAGTCTGAGAGATGCATCTTTATGTCGAAAGGAGAGGTGGAGCCTATTCTTGAACCCGTTTTTTTCAGCAGGGATTACACATCTCACTTGGCTGGGGAATAAATTAAGAATTCACTTTTGAGTAACTGGAAAACATTGCTGAGGAAGAGGCCATCACGACTTGACAGCAGGTTATTCGAAGAAAGTAGAAAATATGTAATAATGGATGGATGGTATGATTGATTGATCAATATTGGGATCACATTACTTATCATTATTATAAGGAAAAGTAATTACGCTAGGGGACCACATACCTTTTGTTCAGTGTGCTGATCATTTTCCTGAAGTCTTTATTACTCAGTGTTTATTATATCCTCATTGACGCATCCGATTTAGTCCAAATTTGATGCATATAGATCGTCTGAAGGAGATTCATCTTTGAACATTATGTTTTACTCTAATAGTTCTTACTTTAATCACTAGGGGGATTTCACCAAAAAAAAGATGTTACCTCCTAACCGTTTGTCCAATATTTTCAAAATGTATGACTACTCTAGTTGTTCATATTTATTCACTAGGGGGAGCCTTTTTTGAAGACAAACAGTGTTTATTGGACATAACTCTAAAAATGATATACCCCCATAGACCTAAATGCAAGTAAGAACAGGATGTTTTTTGGACATAGCTTCACATTTAATCTGAGGAGTTCAATCAGGGGGATTGTTTGTACAACACAAGGAATTGGGGGCTGTTCAGAGATGATTTGCTCTTTGTTACCATCAATTGCCATAAATCTGAAAAAGTTCTAATGATGAAGATCGGCTTAGAGGGAAAAGCTTGTTGCTGTCCTTTCCTTCAGACATTTCATTTTCATTTTGACCATCAGTAGTGATACTCCTTTATTGTTGCTCATCTGGAATCCATCCAGGAAATGATTGCATATGCAGCACGGTTCAAGGAATGTTGCTGGCCGGTAAGGAAGTGGTTTAGGGAGCACTTGATTAGCTTTGCAGCAGAGTGTTCTATGGGTGGAGCATACATTTTAAATGTTAAATTTCCACCATGATGTTCATTTAATTTTGGAAAGTTAGAATAGTTATTCAGATAAAAATTCTGTTAATGGATGCACGGCTGGATGATAAATGAATCCCTCTTACTTCCGGCACACCTTCTTTTCTATAACAAACTGTAATGTTATGTAATGGAGCTAACTTGTAGAGCAGCCTTGGCTGCAGGTTGCGCACCTCATCACTCATCTCCCTGATGAACACCTTGAGCAGGGAAGGAATCGTGAACCGTGCATTGTGGGCCTATGATTATCTCGTGCCTGAACCTGCCTCACCAACAAGGTTATCAAAATACATTGTCAACTTTTTGAATAATCCTGACCAACAACCGCCAGCTAAAATCGTAATCTCCTTGGTGGAGGTAATTATGATCGGAGAGTTGGAAACATATTTCTGAAAACAAAACAGATATTTGAAAATGTTCTCTTTATACCGGCCCCTTTATGGGAAAAAGCAGCCTCATTCCTCTGTGGTATGCCGCCTTAATCCCACATTTCCATGTTACCGGAAGAGTAATCAAAATTTCTGTTGTGTTCACACATAGGGCTTACACAACTGATCTTTTTTCAATGAATGCTGGTGGTAGGACTGCTAATAAAAAGTTATTATTTCTACAGATGGCATTAATTTATCCCGCTTTTGTTTCTATTTCCCAGAGTGAAAGATACGGTTTCATTATTGAAGAGATTCACATTTGTTAATGGCTGCCCCGTAGTCGGGAGCTTATTCAGGTCTACATTACCGATGGGCTTCAGTTTATGAGAACATAGACCCGGGCTGCCAGAGGAACGACGGCTCTGTCTCGTTTTTGAAAATCTAGTATCATAATAGTGTGGGAATTCTCTGCACTTTAATATTCTGCAAAAACATTTACCACGCCGATACTTGAGCTTAACCAAATACCACCAAAACTCTATAACTTCAAGTTATGTATGGAGGGGAAATATTGAGTGACATTTTGAAAGATTCCTGAGTTAGCATAAAAGCCGAGACCCGTTTGAGCGTATTAATTGGTTATTTTAGAAAATAGAAAGCCTTCAGTGGCATGTCAGAAGTGTACAGCTGGGCTGCATAATGAAAATAATAAAAGCACTGCACCTGATTTTTAACTGCACAATCCAAAAGGCAGAATTTAAAGCGAACCACAGGAAAAACAGTGCTCTAAGGATATGGTCAGTGCTTTCTTCAGGAAAAGGCAAGTTTGTGGCTGAAAGATGTGGGTTTGAATTTCCAGACAAACTGTCAAAATTTGGGTCAAGAGACTAAAAAAATGTGTTAGTGCATGATGGATTGAGCTGCGCTCAGGTGACCTTCCCTGCAGTTTTAAAACAAATATCTGTAAGTCGTTGACCTCGCTGAGGGATTTGTATTATCACAGCGTTAACCGGGGGAAGAAATCATGTTTGTTTCATCTATTCAGACTGTTTGTGGCAGCAATGAAGTCTTTTAATCACTTAAGTCTTTCCAAAATCAACTTGTTAGCCGTTTTGTCTTTATCCGTCACGGTGTCCTATGAAAACACACAGTCTAATCCAGAAGCATGTTTTCAAGAGAGATCATAAAAATATATAAGGTTTAAATGGCTTTTATCCGGATTTACACTGGTTTAAAAGTCCAGGTACTGGCTGCAAAAAGTGTGAGACAATAAGGGTCTATTCTGGATCAGGGCCTGAATTGGAGCAAATAAACTGATGGTTGATGTTATTATATGAACTGACTGGAGGAGATCTATCTATACATTGTGTTTTTCTCTAAAAGTTTTTTCTCTATAAGTTCACATTTAACTTTTTTTTAATGAAAAACCGTTTTTTTTTCAGACACAACAAATTGACAATTGGCCAGACGTATTTCACTCTAAAAGTTCATATTTGACTTACTAGGGGGAAAATTTTAACCAAAAAAGGACTGTTTTTCAATTCAATTCCAACGCTGGTCCGATTTAGTCCTATTTATCTTGCATATATTGTCTTTCACTCTATAAATTCAAAATGTACTCACTAGGGGAAGTTTTTTTTACGTAAAATGCTGTGGACATAACTTCACATTTAACAGCATAGGTCTAGCTTTTTTAAGGTTTAGTAGTTGTTTGCACCAACCACCATTGGGGATTTCTCCTAGAAGCCAGGGTTTGGGTAAATTTTCAGATGGATGTCATTGTAATAAATCACTTTATTCTGTGCTGTGTTGCAGTGACCCTCTTGCTGTGGTGAATGTGGGCGGGGACACTACTGTAGGATTCTGACTGTTACGCACCTGGAAGGAAGCCAAGATAAGTTTGCCTCCATTCATAATAAAGGAGTTGAATAATTCAACAATCAGACGGAACCAGATAGGTGATGTCAATCCGCACGGAAATTTGGAGTTTTTGAGACACTATTTCCTAAAGTTTCCTCTCGAGCAACAACTTTAAATTAAGTCTGACAGCATGCCAACGCCACAGCTCAGCTTTCATAAGGAGTAAAAGGGATTTAGGAATTTTTATGAGAAAAAGAATGTGATCACCGAGTGGCTAACTGATGGTGCTAAACGTCAGCTTTTTTCCTATGGTCCTGTTGACATGGTTACTGACAACTGAACCACAATGAGAAACAGGAGGAATATCTTCTTGAGATTAACACACTAAACTCTCTCTCTCCCTGGCTTATCTGCTGAGTGAAACGCTTCATGGATTTGGGCAGTTTTCGATGCGGTTATATTGCTTGTGCCTTGCAAGGATGTGGCTACATGCTTGCAAGGACATGGAGTGGAAGTAGCCTTGTTGTTTTTATTGCGGTTGTTTCCTCACAGACATTCAGCTAAATCGAAAAATACACATGAAAAATCATCTACCTTTGTCTTTCTCCTAAATAATAAGTAAGTATGGAAAGTGTATATCACCAATGTTGCATGTTTTATGACAGCGGGAGGATTTTACGACCTGTCTCAGATGGATACAACAAAAAAGGATGGAGAAACTATGTTATGTTGTTATGCTGTTAACTATGTAACTATAAACAAGAGTTTTTATTAATCAATCAAATCAAATTCAACCAAATGGGTACAAAACAAATAATGTAAACTAAATATTTACAATATTTTTTTCAATATTTTTTTATCTGGAGGTGAGCATGCAGTTGAGGCAGTTCTGTAACATGTGCACGAGTGGGGACATGTCTGAGGAAGCCAGAGTAGCAGGAGAGAACATGCAATCTCTGCACAGAAAGCCTGGCAAAGGGGGATTCAAACCGGTTCTTGCTGCGAGGCAGCAGTACTTCCAACTGTGTCGCACCAACTTTGTCAGAACATCTCCAAAACTACGGGTCTTGTCGGGTGTTTCTGGTCTACAATGGTTGGTACCAGGCAAAGTGGTCTAATGAAGCACGACCGGTGAACTGGTGATGGAGTCATGGGCGCAGAGGCTAAGCCGTGTTATCTGATCCCACAGTAGAGCTGCTGTGGAAGGCTGGTTCTGACAGAAGGGTGTCAGAACACACAGCAGCCTACATAGAGGCGCTACGGCGGCAAAGTGGAAACCACATAATATCAGGAAGATTGTTTTAATTTTTGGGATTATTAGTGCAGATATATTCAGCCTCTTTGTATAAAGGTACAGTATATCAATGTTAGCTAATGTTAGCAGACGGACCGCGGACTGAGTAATGGTCTCAACTTCTAGGAAACATTTACATTTGCTTTGTCTGGCCATCAAGAAAAGAATGTCTCTTTAAGACATATTTTGAGTTTGAACATTTGCAGATCCTAGAACCTAGAAAAATCTGCCCATGTATTTCGAGTCTCACCAGCTCTTCTGTCTCTGGCTATTTCCCTCATTGCTCTAGCACTGGGTTTTACATTAAAGGAAAAGAAATCATCTCAACTTTTCCTCTACCTGTGTAATCAACTTTATTATGATTAGTTATCAAGATTAAGATGAATCGCCCTGTCGCTGAAATGGGCTATATGAATAAAGTTGCATTGCGTTAACTTTTTTTTCCATAACATACCATATTAATTAGAACCTTGCATTTTGACAACTTGGTCGTCCTCATGATTTGTTTATTTGACTGATCCACATGTTTTAGCACTAATGCAACTCCTAGATAGTAAATCATTAACCCTCTACTACACGATGTTTTCAAGTTGCAAAAATTACTTTATGTCAAATTAACTAAAAGGTAAAAAGCTATATCCATATTTTACTATTTAGTTCTGATAAGACAAAGAAACATCACCTGACCAAGAAGCTGTTTGACATGAAATGGACAATAAATTGGTATTTGATCAAGAAAACCTATGTGTCTTAATACACAGGTTATTCTTATACTGGTGTACGAAACTCTTATTAAATTCAAAACAGTTGGTGTATTATGGAATCACACTCTCAGCTGCTGCAGATCATTAGAGTTAACCTGATAAGTCAAACTATTTCATGGATTATTTTCAAATGAAATAACTGGATTGATTTTGGGAAAGGGCGGTTGTATAAATACAACCTTTATTTCCAAATTTTTGGGCAATAATTTCTGAAACATTGGTCCGATTTAGTCCAAATATGGTGCATATGAATCGACTTGAGGATTTCTATCTTTAAACACCCTATTTTACTCTAATAGTTTAGGGCGTCTTAAAAGTTTATTTGTTTTGTTTTCCGAAGAAAAAACTTTTTTCTTCATCATATTGTCACACTTAATTTGAGATGTACAATTACAAGGATTGCTCGTATGACGCAGGGTATTGGGGGCTTTTCCATGTTAAATCAAGCATAGGCCTAGTTGCAATGTTATTACCATATTATATATATAATCATATTTATATGATCATTTATTTAATTTTAAACCCCCATGGACCTGAGTTTGAAGAAGAACTGGAGTGTTTTGGGAAAGTTCGGTAGTGTATTTCTGACACTAGGGGGAGCTATGTCTGTAAAATTGTAAGTCCATAATTACTCAACTGTTGGTTTGTTTTAGTCCAGATTTGTTGCATGTGATTTAGGACATTAGCATTTACTCTAATAGTTAATATTTTACTCACTTAGGGGAGCTTTTTATGAGAAACACAGCTTTTCAGATATTACTTCATAACTATTGGTTCTATTTGGTCCGAATTTGGGGCATATGAATCGAGTCGAGGGGATCTGTATTCTATATATTGTGTTTTACTTTATTAGTTCATATTTTACTCTTGTATATGTCATATTTTACCCATATTTTAATATAATAGCTCTTAATTTACTGAATCTATATAAAAAAATTTTTTTTATGAAAAATACTGTGAAAATAACAAATCATTTAATTTGAGGAGTTCAATCTCGGGGATATTTTGTACAAAAGAGGGGATTGGGGTCTTTTCGGGAGTATACCCTTGCTGCTGGGGACAACAGCCTAGGTCTAGTAAATGTTTCCTCTTACATGTAATCTATTAACAGTGTTTTTTTGTTCAATTATCATAAATTAGTTGAATTTAAATGTTATTGTTTTGTTAGTGATCTCACACTTGCTGTTTGTTTATGATGTTCTGCATTGTTATATTTGTTTTTTTTTTAGATTTTTTAACAATCTTTATTGGAATAATAAAAATAATAGTAACAACATATCTAAAAACCTGGTTATCTGTATAGCTTAAACTTGACAAATTGGAGGAAAAAAAGGGCTGAAGTGAATAATAGCCAAAACAAGATTGGAAAACATTCTGGAACATTTTCAATCGCCTCTCTCTTTCTCAAATAAATTCGATTTCATGGTACAATTGCACATCGTTGCCATAAGGCAACATTTTACCAACCACCAACGGTTTGAAATATTTGACATTAATGTTTTTAATAACTATCAATTATTTAAGCAATTTTAAGAAAAGGGTAAAACAGAGGTTTAAGTTTAATAAAGTTTTGACCCTCACTTGGAATGTCTTCGTCCGAAACCTCTGGTGTAAGTGTCTCAATATATTCACTTACAGTATGCCTTACTTGTGGTCTTGACTTCAGCTCCAAATAGAGTCGTAAATAGACAAATTATGCAACTGGAGGTTTTCTCCTTCATCTTTTGGACTGGGTGCAGCCATTAGACCATGTTCTCTGATGTCTTGTTGATCCCATCTAGTGGTGAGGGATGATAGGAGGGGTCACAGGGCTCATGACAGGGTTTTCTGAGGATGCTGTTGAAGAACTGTGGAAATGGCGTGACCTGCAACCAAAATGCACCAAAAAACAATGAAATGGAATCCATATGCATCACATAATTCCATGGAGTCCAAGACAATTTTCTTTTCATTCATGGGTGTAGCCGAGGGTCAAATTCCATACAACCGACACGGAGCAGAATACACGAAGTTCTCTCCCCCCAGGCTCTATGTTATTTCTGAGGTTTCTGTATGACGCGCCGATAGAGAGGGACGTGCTCACAGCATGTACACATATGTCATCTCAGCTTAAATAAATCTACAACTTGTCGTTGCCTCCAGTCTGGCGCAAGAAAGTGTCTGTCTTTCCTGTCTATGTTTTTAAAAAAGTTTAATGTCAAAATGTTCTTAGCATAGCATGATGGATTAGGTATGAACGGGTTACTGAGGGGTCAAGGGTCCCTTCGGCCAGAGCCACTGTTTGATAACATTTCTTGTCGTAAAAGTAAATGAAAAGCCTAAAAGGAGACCAGAATACACCGTAAAAGGGGGCTACATACCACAAAGAGAAAAAAACAACCACAGAAAGAGCAAAAATTGCAATTTTGGGTGCCCTGGTGTCCAATATAAGAAAGGCAGGGGGTTCTCATGTCTGTTCCTGGAGTTTCATTGTCTCACATTCCATCCATGAGAGAAGGAGACACTTAAAAATTAATTCTCTTGACTTTGCAACTCTTTGGCTCACAGTGACAGCACCCTTAAAACAGCTAATAAAACCTTCATTACTCATTAGTGGTTTGATATATTACAAAAAACACGATGTGAATATGTGGAATTTAAGTAGATCATGATGCAATAAGTAAGGAAAAATGTTAAATTGGATAATTAACTTTTAGAAAAAGTAGTTTGTGTATTATATAATTTTTTACGTTTCAACTTGGCTTCCGGACAAACTCATTAAATCTCTTTCAAACTCCTTAAACAGTCAAATTGCCTTTGGTTCTGATCCAGTTTGTGACCTATAGTTGAGCGGTAACAGCAGGAATGTTGATTTCATAAAGTAAAGAACCAAAACAATTCACTTAACCGTACACACCTCTACACAACCGAAAGGAATCAAAACCCAACTCTCTTGCTATGAAAACTAGGCCTATGTTTATTAATATCGCCGAAAAATCCGACCAATGGTTGAGAAATAATGGCCCACAAAATTTGGGGGCCATTAGTGATTACGAAATTAAGCCTCACATAGTGTTGGAAATATTCAATCAAGTATTCCGAAAATCTTTTCCTTGACTCTTCGGGGAGTTAATTATGGGGGTAGTTTCTTCTTTTTCATTTTCAAATGAAATTTTTACTGAAAATTAATGGCTTAAGAAATTACAAATTTCAATTTTTTTTCAGTTTTTTTGTAATTTCAAAACATGACATCCACATTGTAACTTTAATGATCAGGTTTCACAACACAAAAATAGTAATAAATATAGGTTGTTTTATATCAAACTGTTAACATGACTGGTTTAATGTCATCCCCTACCTCAAAGGATTGAAAATCATAAATGATTGGAAAAAAAATTGGAATCAAACAGTAAAAGTATGGTAAAGTCCAAACCCCTGCTATATAATCTTTTCCTCGAGATGCAAACCAATGTTAAGTCAATTGTAGAGCATTTTATATAATATCTCTCTGAGAGGTTTTGAATGTGATGCTACTATCCATCCTTCATTTTCTCAGTGGTCTGAAGTCTCTGTTGTGTTTTGAGCTTTATAATACGCCACACATTCTGAATGGGTGACACATTTGGACTGCAGGCAGGTAATCTAGAACCCGCACTCTTTTCCTGTGAAGCCAAACTGTTGGAACAAATTCAAAATGTATCTGGAAGAAGCAGAGGAGTCCTGAGAAACACATTCTGATGGCAGCACAATGCTGCTACAAAACCTGTAAGTAACTTCCATCATTAATGGAACCCTCACAGATGTGAAAGTAACCAATGGCATGGGCTCTGACACAGAGCTTTTCAACAGTACGCTGGCAACAATCTAACCTGTCCTTCCTCCTCTTTTTTTTAAACCTGGACCAGATTAGTTCCATGATTTAATCCTCAGACCACAGCGTTCTTCTACACTTCAATTTATTTCTGATGAACTCAGTTGCCTTTCTGGATGTTGTTGATATCTGGCTTTTATTTTGAAGGGTAAAGCATTATTGGAGAAGCTTTTTAGCTGTTTTTCAGTTCATGTAGTAATGTTTTATATAATCAAGCAAAAATAGTAAGAGGAAAATACAAAAACATAACTCTGAATATACCAATATACATTTCTACTGCATCTTCAGTAATGATGGAAAGGTGGGGCCAGTGCCTCAGATACTAAATATTTGATGCGCTTGCAGAGTTGCATATCAGAGATAAGTGGACTAGTAAATTGATCTCTGAGTGGTCTTCTAGTAGCATTCTGTTTCATTACATCCACCACAAAGGTTTTGTTATTATCTGATTTGGGTTTTTCCCGACTGTTGGCAGGATTGCTCAAAAGGTCATGAGCAGATCTGATGAATTTTTTTAGCGACGTATGGCTCAATATATAATCCAATAGCCTTTAGTGATGATTTAGATCATTTCAGTTTCACTTGCAGTTCCCCGACCAGGATAGGGTATTAGGCTGTTATGGCGGTGAGCTCCATTACAGGTTTGTTTAGAAAAGGTAGGTGAGCCATAAAGTGCTGCCACATATTATATATAAGAAGTGAGCTATAGAGGTTTATGCTATCTGGGTCACATGTAGTTCCAACTTTTTTTTTTAATTGTATGCTGCATTGGTGAACCCATCAATAGACTTTTGTATTAGTACGGCTGCAGTTTGTTAGTTTTTAATATTGATAAATCTGCGGAATATTTCCTTGATTAACTTTTTTAATAGGAAAAAAAACAGAAATTTTAAAACTTTCATCTTCGCATGGTGGCGTAGTGGCAGCTCATGGCCCGGCAAGAAATTTAACACCCCCAAGACTGATGGTGGATTCAAATCAACCCGGACTCTTGGGGCTTTGTTCGTCCATGTCTTTATGCTCCCTGCAGACTCTCCAGCACTCCTCCAACAGTTAAAAAAAATGTAATTTAGCTGGATAGGTGGCGCTAAATTCCCCACAGTTGTGAGTGTGAGCATATATCGTTTTTATGTGTGTGTTGGCACCGACATGAACTGGCAGCTTCTCCAGGATGTCCTCTTGCCCGGTGTCAGCCAGTGACCCTGAGCAGGATTAGTGGTTAGAGATGATGAAAGAACTTCAACAAGAGGGAAGCATTAATAAGCTTCAGCAACAGCACTAAACCAAAAGACACACAGTTCACTCTCGGGCATGAAACAGAAATATGGCAACTTCTAAAAGTCCGACGCACCTCTTGGATGAATTTTTATGCGCTGACCAGCTCTGCTATAGCCACTACAAGACTGACTCATACTCTTCAGCCTGCAGATCTAAACCTGTTCCAATGATCAAACACTGTTATCTGGATCTCAAAAAAAAGACAAACTAATTTTGCCGACTAAAAATCTGGGAAACATTTTGTCTTAAATTTCTGACGTCTATTGAAAAGTTGAGATGCTTCATCTGCTCACGGACAGCCGTGTGCTCTGAGACTGACCATGGCCCGTCTCAAAATTTTCCACTTTCTTTTTTTAGTGATAAATTCCAGAGGATGCAGCTTTCAAATAGAATTTTGGCCTTAATTTTAGAATCATAATCACTTCTAATTGGTTGAGTGTAACCTAGAGCGTGAGGATTTCTACTTTTCAAGTCACCACTGACATATTACAAGACAGTTACACATTGCAGGCTGACAGAGTGCTGCAGGTACAGGACAAAAGCTAAATGGACCCCACGAAGACTGAGGATATGATTTAGGATTTGACAAAGAAGAAACTTCATGCTATGATCGCTTTCAAAACCTTTTCCATAGCAACAGAGGCTGTGGTTTTTGACTGAGGCGCCCAGAAATCAGATAAATGCTCCAGAAAAAAACAAGTAAATAAACAGCTTTCTTTTATTCATGCCACGTCTTGGTACATTATCTCGTAATGACTGTAAAAAGTAAAGTGAAGAAAAATCACAAAGAGTAAAGTCGCTGTGGGAGGATGAAACATGAAAATATGAGTACTCTGTAATTTGTGTGCGTGATGAGCTTCAATAGACCTTAAATGACAAATGATGGCATTTGTTGCATGAGAGAAAAACAATAATAGTGCCGTGACAGTGGCTTCAAACTCTTGGATGACTTTTGAATGCTGTCCACATGATGGCACAGCTGTTGGTTGGAAGGATCCTGAGTGAACCGGCTGAACTGGCACAATGCTGAAAAAACTACCCACAACTGCGAAAAAGATTTTCTTTTTACTAAGAATTCGATAACATATAGAGGAGATGTTTGGAGGTTTTCCATAATGATGGGAGGATAACCAAGCCAATGTCAAAAAGGGATCTAGTCCGTCCTACTGTGATGGCAGATCTTTCCCTCGGGTTTCTTCTTGTCGGCTTGTTTTTTCTGCTGGATGATGGTTTGTAACTGAAGAGTTAGGGTTGGAGAGCTTGACAACCACAGGGAAGTATTTAAATAGGCACTCCAAACAAAAGCATCAAAATGTACTCAGAAACTCCTCAAACCATCTACTTCTCTGCAGTAGATTTCCAAACTCAGGATAATAGCATTTCTTGAAAACATGACTAAATACGACGCTGTCAATCTCAGTTTTTCCCATGCAAGCAGGTGCCTTTGGAGGTAGATTATTCTCCACATTTATGCCGTTATTGTGGTAGAAAAGATATGCAGTACGTTGTTTACTGTATCACGGTTCCGGCCCAAAAAAGTCAAAGGAGTCTGAGTGACCTCTGTACTAAGGCTGCAAGAGTATGGCCAAAATTATTATCCCATTTATTTAAGATCACATTGAGATTGTGACGGTTCATCATTTATTCAGTTCAGGTTTAATTGAAGCTACATTGTTCAACTTGACCTTTGCTAAGTGTTGATGTCAAAGTAGTCAACAGGAATGGGATCCCTCTCTATTCCCAATTGATTTGGAAAAAATTATTGTGCAAATGGATTACGTGCCTTCTAAAAAATAATATGATGTTTACGGCAGGTACCGTCAAGGCCTGGGATTTAACCTACATTCCACTGATTGGAAGTCAACCGCTTTACCTACTGAGCTGTGCACCCCCAATGTGTTTATCATTTGCTCATGTCATATTTTACTCTAATAGCTCATATTTTTAATCGCTAGGGGGAGCTTTTACATTGACATAACTCCCTAATCGCTCTGATTTAGCCCAAATTTGGTGTACATGAATTGACTTGAGGAGAACTATGCATCCCTGCTAATATTATATTCTACTCTAATAGGTCAGATTATACTCAATAGGAGAGCTATAGGAGAACATAGTTTTTTCAGAATAACTTTCTTAGTAATCGTGGTCCGATTTAGTCCAAATGTACCTTGTAGTTGTCACATCTTACTATAATTGTTCATATTCCACTCACCGGGGGGCTTTTTGTAAAGAAAGCAGTTAGCACTGGACTGTAAATCGACACAAGGAACATTCGATTGTTCTTTCGGTAATTTTTTGTTACTGAGTTCAGAAAAAAATATTTTCATAAATTGATCTTCATTATTAAGTCCCTACGGGATTTGATCATGGAGCATATTGCTGACTTCATAGAGATAGCCAGGTTGAGTCGATATGGGCTGTTTGAGATTATTAATGAGTCCCTTTTAATTTGTGTTGTTCAATCTGGGACATTTCTTGTACAACGCAGGAGATTGGTCGCTTTTTTGGAGGTACACCCATGCTGTCGGGGATGACAGCATGGGCAGTAAGTTTGTTCTTTGTTTCCATCAGTAAACCTGAAATACTTCCAAACAAAGGATGATGATCCGATGAGGGACAAGCTTTTTACCTCCTGCTCTTCCAGACATTTCATTTTGACCATCTGGTATCTGTTGTATATCAGGGATACTCTATAATGTTTCCCTTGTGGACTGCATCCAGGAGGCTTTGCTCAGGCCGTGAGGAAAGTCCAGACAGCTCATTCAGGAGTATTAGAAGAGTGTGGGATGTTCAGTTTCTTGATATGCTGGGTGGAGATTAGATTCTGTTGTTTGGAGCTGAAGCTAAGACATTCTTTGTGATAGTCTGCTGGAATAGGTGAAATAAAAACATATGCAGCAAGCAAGGTCAGTCCAGTGGTGTTCATTTATTCATCAAAATTGAGACTCACTTAAGTGCACAGTTTTCAAAAGCGTAGGAGGATATTATTTGTAGTTTCCATTCACAAATTTGAGGTTGTTTTTATTTTTACAGATGAACCTTTCATAACTCTAAACCTTTAATTCTAGGAAAGATTTTGTGTATTGTGCGTGTGTGTACCTTTAGATCTGAGAATGACTCTGGTTCTTAAAAATCAGTTTTGTTTAGCTCCACTTTTCCACATGATGCAGGAACTTCACAACCAATATACACAAAACTTTTTGGAACCCATTTAGAACCCATTATGTTTTAACCCTTTCCATATATTCTTGGTGCCAGTCCATATAGATGGTTGGATCCAGGAAGAACTTTCCTTAAAATGGTGAGATAAGTTGACACAACAGTTTCCCTAATTACATGAAAATTACTGAACCAATTTCAGCCAAACTTGACATGGCGTGAGGCCAGTTAAAAGACCCGAAGCATAGTTTAGCCTTGGCTGAGGCATGTGCTCTAGCAAGCACAAATGCAGTTCTTTTTTATCATTTATTTTGAATAAACAAGCCTGGTTTAACCTCTGTTGACCAGAAAAATAACCATCACTTCTTCTTCAATTTTATAGTACACATTCTATAATGTGGCATAAAAAATCTACTTATCAAATAGGATTTTCTCAATAGCCATGTTTAATGCATCCTACTCGGGGGCCCGTTTGACATGTAGTGTCCCCCAGGTTTCCATCTCTGGCCCCTTACTCTTAAGTATATACATGCTACCACTTGGTCATAAAATAAAAAGGTTCAGTCACACTTTTCAATAAGAAAAAGTGACTCAAAATATGTTCAACCAAAGAATTGAGCAGGACATCAAAGGGTTGAAGCTTTGCACAAAACACAGCAACAGTACAACTAGGTTAAAAAAAAAGAGGTTGAATAAACTAATGATTTATCACAATAAAATGCAAAACACTACCTACAAAGTAGTTAATGTCACTTTTGCTCAAATGTATTGGCATCATCTTTATTTTTATGCATGGCTCCTGTTTGACTGTAGGAGGTGTGAGCAGTAAAAAGTGAGACAGGGCCGTAATGTTTACCGTCTAGTTTTCTGGATTGCATTTCCTCCTGACACAATCTAATAAATTAGGTGTTGAGTATTGGTGCCCCTCTCTGTCTCAAGAGTTACTCTTCCCAAACATGCCCGCACTTTCACCCTGCATGACTTTATATTAATCCATAACTCTGATTTATTTTGTCTGGTTGGATCCTGGCCTCCATGCTGAGATTAACATGTCTTTAAACCGGATTAATTCCTGATAAATGAGGTGAGCGGCTTTAGAGTTGCTGGAGGGAGATGGCGTCATAATTTTCACATGAGAAAATAAACTTCAAAATTTGGCTTTTCCTTCAGTTTTTCTTGGTCATACATTATACTGGTGTATTATTAAATAATAATGAACTCATAGTTGTGATATTGAAGTGGTGACCATCTCATGAATGCCATACTGTTAACAGACAAAATAGCTCTCGGTGTAAATCACAAGTAATTATATGACGCTTAGCATATACACACAAATGGCCTTCAGAAATATAGGGGAAACTTCAGTTTCCAATAAAAACTGACTTAGAATAGCGAGCATTATTCAATCAAAGCCAATACCCTAAAAATAATTATTTTTCAAGCAGATGACATTTAATAATCCATCGCTGCCAGGCGAACCTCGTATAGCTGTCCCTCCAGATCCTCATCATCAGTGTCAGCTTGCACTAAGGAACCCAATGACTGAATGTTCCCATTCACCATGAACCATAATCCTTGGATACAAGGAGAAGCTAAGTGGTTTCCTCCCCTCATTAGTGTCCCTGTAATTTAAGGCGATAGGGTGTCCAATCCTACACCAGGTCTCCTCATCTGCAGGCCGATGCACTGAAGTGATTTGGAAGATGGTAGGTTTTAAGCCCAGAGGAGAGATGCTATTTCTACTTATTTATTCACAGTGGCAGAAAAAGGGGACTAGTGGACACACATCGAGTTGAATGTTCCCAGTGTTCTCATAATAACTTCAATAAATCCTACTTAGGTAATTAGGGATTGTTTTTTCTTCTCAGCTTCATCCCATGTGAAAGGTGGATTTATTGTGAACTGAGTTACAGTAAAAGAAATGAAAATGGCGGCGAGGGAACATTTTTTCCTGAAAGTTAATGTGTTAGAAGGAGGAAAAATGTGAAAATGTAAGGATCGGAGGGACTTGGCTGGCTTGGAAGGCAAGACGACCAGGTCAGCCCATGTCCAAAACTGCGGGTCTTGTGGAGTCGTTAGTACACTCCAAAGTGGTCTAAGGAGGTCAACCGCTGAACCAGCGACAGAGTGATTGGCGATCAGGGATCATCAATGTGGGGAGCAAAGGTTAGCCCGTGTTGCCTGATTCCACAAAAGAGCTATTGATGGACTAATTAATGAAAAGGTTAATTCTGTTTTTTATAGAAAAATTTCAAACACACAGAGCATCAACATAGCCTTTTTGGTGTTAAAAGGACAATATTACACCGATGGTTATAATGTTATGGCTAATTGCTGCAATGTAGGTCAGGGTTGAGCTAGTGAATTAACTGTCATCATTTGTCATTAGCTGATGTTTTAATAGGTAATTAATCTGCATGCAATAACTAGTTTAAGTAAACTATCTTTCTCTTTGATTGATTGATTGATTGATTAAAGAACTTATTCCTAAGTCTATAAAATATGATTAAATAAGTTTCCAGAGCCCAATCCATGTCTTCTGATTGCTTCACTAGAAAGCAACTCTCCGAAGCGCATATAACCGTCAAGGCCAAACAATCCTACCAATGTCAGTTTTGTTTGCCCGACCCATGCACATGAACAAGATTTTGCAGAAATCAGTTAGAATGGTGATGTAAAATGTAAAAAAACACAACTCAAAGCTCAAAATGTTGAAGAAATTGGCAGAGAGCCAAATTTCACCAAATTTGGTTGAATTCCAACCTGTAGGTTTTGCTTTAGCCAGTTACAAGTCACACCAATTTCCCGGCAGTATATTCAACTTATCTATCTAAATATTAGAGTAAGTGAGTCCAGACAACTAGTGGAATTTGTTGATGAGAATATTTACTAATTGAGTGGGTAATTGAGCTTTCAGAGAATTTGATGTCATCATCTTTTTTCTGGTTCATAAATAGATCTGCATGATTAATCTAATCGCAATCGCGAAAATCTGTCGGATGTCAGCTTAATCACAGTCTAAATCACAAGGCTGTGATTTAATGAAATAAACTTGTATGAGAGAAGGTGACTTCCTATTCTCCGTTTGTGTGCAGTCTGCTCATTCTCTACGCCCACAATAAAGAAATGATCAATCAGTGTCTGTGATAAGGATGCGTGTCGGGACTAGGACAAAGGTGGTGAACTTTGGGTATTTCAGGAAGCGGGTTTAGTGGAAGCTGAGTTGGTTAAGCCTCAGAAAACGGAAACTCTGGGTTTTCTTTTCCAGAAAGCGGAATACGTTAAGCTCTGAGTCAGTACCTCGGTAACTTAGACTGTGAACCTAACCTGCTCGCTGTCAGTCTCACTTCTCCGTCTGAGCCTGAAGCAGAACTGCAGACGTAACTTGAACATCAATCCTTTGTCATATTTATTGATTGACATAAGGAGAAGACCGAGGTACCCAGATTTTCTGTGCATTTATTCAATGGTTCATCTCACACAGAAAATTCATTTACTCAGGCTGCAGAGAGTTTGTTAGGTCGCTTATTGAAATACCCCCGTCTGAGGAGCATCAGGTCTTTTTCAGAACAGACAACAGCATCAACATTGTTCAAAATATCTTAATTTAAAAATGTCTATTTTATTATTTATTGTATTTGGTTGTAAGACTGAGGGTTTGCAAAATGCCTTAATTTTGAAAAAGATTTTTTTTGTTATTGTTTCTTATTTAATTTAGTAAAATATTAAGTTATTTTGAAAACAGTACTGTACAAGTATTTTAGTCTTGTGTTATTATCTGCAAGATTAACTTTGTATGTTTGTAGTGAGAAATACACATTTCAAAATAATCAGTGATGTGTGCATTTTCTTTGTTAACCACTATATCGCAATCGAATCAAAATATTGTCCACTATCATCGCTATATGACCTTTTCACAAAATCACGCAGCCCTAATTTAAAAAGATTGAATTGAGTTTAACAATGGCTGTTTATCATTCCATCCGGAACTTCTGTTCATCGGGGATAAAACCATAAGTGGTTGCTTATAGATTTCTATTCATAAATAAACTAGAAGAAAAGTCATTACTAAACTTGACAAGTCATGGTAGTTTTTTTCTAAAGTCTGGACAGAAATCATCGGTATATCGGCAGTAAGTAAAATGTAAACCTCATAAAAAAGAGGAAGCTAATTAACTAATTGCAAATTAATGAGCTTTTCCGCTTATTACAGTCATGCAGATATTAAATTTGAGCATGATTGGTCACAGAAAAAGTTCACATTGAGAATGCACAAATATAATAAGTTGCTGTAGGGCAAAATATGGTGAGAAAACAATATAAAAAAACGAGATGGAAATCAGGCTTTGTTTCTTTTCTTGAGCAGAAGAGGGGAAAAGGGATTGGAAACTCTTAGCGACATGCTAGCTGTTTCCCAAGATTACGGTGTTTATGCTAAGATAGTACTTAGGAGTAATTTTCAGTGGTAGTGGACAATTTAACTATGAAGCAAAGGAAACAACCTGTTGAATACATTATTGAAGTTTATATGCTGTTTTAAATAGGAGCATTGTGCGCTCTACAGTCTGTCGGAACAAAAGGCTAATGGGGTCTTACGGGATTGCTTTGAGACAACTGACTGGCAAAAGTCTGAAGACACACGCAGCTGACTGCAACATCAGCGAATACACAGACCCCTTTAAGGGCAAAATAAATAAATGCATTGAACATTGTGTTCCTATGCTCCCATCTGTGCTTAACCCAATGGGAAACCCTGATTCAGCCAGGAAATCCATGCTAAACTCACTGCACGGATCACAGCCATCAATTCAGGAGACTTACAAAGCAGCGAGATTTGACCTCCGTAAGTCCATCAGGGATGCCAAGAGGGCCTGTAAGGACAAAAATGAATCCAGATAGTACAGCTCAGATCCCAGGCCCATGTGGAGAGTATTACACACAATATGGTGTGCAAAGGGAGAATAAGAGACACTCTCAGCAAACCTCATTGCTCCTGGATGAGCTCAACATCCTTCGTGCATGGTTTGAAGCAGATAACACAACACACACCATACATCCACATGTGGGTAGGCCGCTTCACCCAGCACCTGAACACAGACCACAGGAGCCGGTACTTCCAGAAGGTCCACTACTGAAACCCACATGTTTGGAAAGAATCCCAGGCTGGGTTCCTAAGGCTTTTGCTGACCGACTAGCAAAAGTATTCAGTAAGACCTTCAACGCCACCCTAAGTTAGACCGAGGCCACCACCCCACCTCATCGAAAATGAAGCACTTTATTTGAGTTGTTGCTCCTCTCCGTCTTATCCCTAGGACCTATTCAGTTTGCATGTAGACCAAATAAAATTACAGCCAATCCCATTACCACGTTATGAAAAGACTCACCCATTTGAACAAATGCTAGACTTGTGTGAGAATGTGCTCCATCGAACGCAGTCTGGCATTCAACACCTTCCTCCACTCCAAACTCTTCACCAAGCTCACCAATCCTGGACAGGAGATGCCTTCTGAATCTGAATGCCTACCTTCCTGACAGGCAAATCCAAAGTGGTTTGAACACCTAACTGGCCAAGCCATCATCAAGTTTGATGGCTTGGCAGCAGACTTAAGGACATGTTCATCATGGCCTACAGAGAGGAGGTAAAAGCCCTCAATATCAGGTGCCAGGACAACAACCTCTAGCTCAATATCTCATTCAGTCTGCAGCTACAAGTTCTCCTGGACACTAGACATGGCTGTCACCATCAACAAAAAGGCTCAATAGCAACTCTATTTCCTGAGGAGACTGGGAACATTTTGCATGAACTCTCACATCCTCAAAATGTCTACAGCCTCACCATCGAGAGCTTGCTGATGGGCTGAATCACAGTCTGGTATGGGAAATGTTCTGCCCCCAGTCTTAAAGTAAAGCAGAGAGGAGTGAAGGCAGCTCCGCACATCTTTGGAAACCGGCGCACAGCCATTGAGGAATTTTCCAGCAGTGGTGCATGTGTAAGGAACACTGCATCAACAAGCACCACCGCTATCCTGTTCTCCATCTTACCATCTGGCAGGTGATCCAAAAGCCTGGCTTCATGTGGTAAGGACACCAGGCTTAAGGACGCGAGGACATCAGGCTTCTGAGTGCACATAAACACTCCACATCTGACACTAGGGGTAGCTTTATCTCAAAAGTTTTTTTAGACAGGTTCATAGCCATTGGTCTGATTAAGTCCAAATCTGGTGAATATGGATCGGCTTCAAGAGATCTATCTTCAATATATATTATATTTTACTCTAGTAGTTCATATTTTACTCAATAGGAGGAGCTTTTTCATGAAAAACACTGTTTTTTGGAAGTAACTACACAATTAATTTGAGGAGTTCAATTAGGGGGATTATTTGTAGGGGGATTCTGGCCTTTTTGGAGCTCTAATCCTGCTGTTGGGGGCGACAGTGTAGGCCTAGTTTTATTTAACCTGAACACAGTTGCTAATGAAACTTTTGCAACGTGTAAAACCCTGTAGTATGTAGTCCCTTGTCTAATATACTCAGTCCCTCTGTGCATTGTGCATTAATATCTACACCATGTTTATTAATTACTATTCAGTGAAGTGTAAAACTGGTATACTGATATTGTAATGGCACCACAACCCCTGGGCTTTACAAGGTACTTGTCGAGGGATTCCAAGCTTTGGGTGCCCCGTGAATAAAGTTTGGGCTATCAGGCTATAGGTCGGAGAAAGGTCAGCTCACCGGTAGCATCGCCAGCTGGATGTTACTCCGCTGGCTCACTTTCCGGCATCTGGCCTCATTCAGTCAGCACCCCCCCAAGAGTTAATTTATGGGACATTTAAGCATGTGGACTAATAACTTTAATATTAACTTTGAGGAGTCCATTCGTCTGAATGCCACAAACATCTCAGAGCTCCAGCTCTATTCCCCTTTCTTAATCAATCACAGTTGGTTGGCAGGTACCTTCAGAGGGAACTTGGCAAATACTTACAAATGTGTACCCAATGATGGTACAGTTGGTAAAAACATGGCAGTTGGTAAAAGTTAAATATACTTTGGATTTTACCTGAGAACAAAAGCACAGTAACGAGTAAAGGATTTAAAACGGTAACGCTGATGTGGGTAACGCGAAGTAACCTCGGGCACAGGAAGTGTTGAGTGTTTAATTCAACATCTTCAGCCTTCTCAGATTGCTGACTGTTGTATTTGGAGATCACTAAAGGCAAAGGACCAAAAATACCTCTTGCCAAGCAGGAAATGGTTCTCTGAAGTAATATTACTGTATATTTACAATGAGAACAATATAATGTAAAACTGCTGGGTTGATTACCTTCACCGAGGAGGTTCTGTTTTTAGCTCTGTGCGTGTGTATGTCCATCAAGATTTAAGAAAAAGTACTGAACAGACTTGCATGAAAGTTTAGAGGTAGTTTCAGAGGTAGTTTTTGCCATATGCTAGAGAATTTTGATCGTGCTACATGTGACACAGCAATATAAAATGAAAGAAGTAATCCATTTGGAGCTGTGACATCACATTGTGATGAAGCACTCTATTGAGAATTTTGGTTTGATGTCAATGAACAAATTTAAAAAAGGAGAGTTTTTGGAGTTTATGGTGGATATAGAGGCTGAACAAAACCTGCATGAAATTGTTTTTAATAAAACAATCTAGATGAACATGTTGAGCTATTACATCACCTTGTTATGTTCAACGACCCTCCGTGTTCTCAGTGCCGAAATTTCCACGACTATTCCTTCATTCATATTTATTCATAGCCATTGCGTTTGAGCGATCAAATTAATTCAATGAGTTTAGTAATCTAAAAAGTATCCTAAATAAAGTGGTCTAATTCATTCTGAGCAGAGACGTGGAAGTGGAAGACTCAAAAGAATGAAGATAGACGAATGGAATCAGACTATTCAAGAGATACTGACTTTGAGGAAGATTTAGAGGTTGGAAATAACTCATTAATTAACAGAAATCTGTATGAAGCTTCCTTAATAAAGCCTTCTAATTGATTCTGATCACTACTATGTCTACTTAGGGTACTTTTGGGCCTTGCCGAAAGGTTTGCTTTTTCTAGTAAGTTAGGTTCTATTCATTTATTTGTATACTAACTAACTTTGATTTCCTATATTTTAGTGGTGATTTGAACTGCTTCTCTCACCAAACACATTTAATTGTATGATTGACCAGTATAACCAATGAAACCGCTTTTTCTTCCATTGATGACATCATATGACATATAAGACAAGAAAGTATATTCCAACATACTTTTTATATTCAAAGGTAGGTTCCAAATTATATTAAGATGATATGAAGAGAAAGAACCAAATGTCAGAGAGCAAGAATCAAAACTTAACTTCATATGTCACTATAAATTTCAGCATCCATTAAGAGGTTTTGAGACTTAAAAGCCAAATTGATCATCCGTCTCCCCTTCTGCCAGTCAATAATCTTCACTCAAAGACAGACACTTAGTATCCTACTGTGCCCATATGGTGTTTTTAAATCAACCTGGATTCTCTACGGCCGGCAGTAAACTGAAACCATTCCTCTTGCCCTCATCAGTCAAGGCTCTTGTTGTGACCTATACGTTCTATTATTTCGCCAAGGGAGCTGAGCCACGGGTCACTGAGAAGGGAAATGGTGTGAAGGGGTGAACTTAGGCTCCGAGGACTTTTATAGCCTCGTTTGACACCTTCGCTGTTGATCAGGATGGATCGCTCCGGCCAATGCAACTACTAATGATGATGTGAGCGCAGAGGGCAATGAGGAGGCATCCATCACTTCAAATGTGTTGTGAATTTTATTGATTGTTGCTATTGCTGTAATTCTTCACATATGTTAGGATTGAAGTACAGTGGCAGAGGATAGCGGTGAGTGGCCGGATCAGGAGCACCCGTGGTAGCAGCTACTTTGACCCTTTAACTGCCTTTAACTCTTGGAGGACCTCTCCATTTCTTCTGCTGGCAAGCTCATACATCACCCACCGTAGAAATGCAGAGAGGTAGAAAACAGCTGCCCCCTAAGACACTGGCCCCTTTATCCTGTGATGTTAAAACCATGTAGAGACGAGCTGCTGAAAGCTCTGCGGCTTGTTATAACAGGTCGTTTATCTTCCACTGGCTGTGACACAGGATCAACAGATACTGATAGGAGCGTAACAATCAAACAGTTAAAGAGTGGCAATACAAAATGGTTGATGCAAAGTGAAACAAAAGATCCATATAATGACATTTAAGATTCTCTTCATTACTATAATTCCTATTTTATGTTTGTCTCAACTCCTTTCTAAATATTAAAACGGCGCCAGCACTAGGAACTAACTCCAGGCCTATGCTGTCGCCCCGAAAGGAAGGGTTTATCCCCATAAAGCTACCAATCCCTTGCTTTGTCGAAAAAAATTGGCCTGATCGAACTCCTCAAATTAAATGTGGCTCATTATATCCCCAAAAAGTCTTGGCTATTCGTCGTCAAAACCACTGCCACACTGCTGCAGATCCTTCATGTTTATGCAATTACTCAAAAACTCATCATGTATATTTTTTAAATTTTAGAACAACATAGACATTGGTGTGAGGAAGTACTGGATTGTTTTGGGAAAGTTTTGCTGCATATTTCTGCGAGTAGGGGGAGCTTTATCTGCAAATTGTCAGGCCATAACTTTTCAACTGTTGGTCCGATTTAGTCCAAACCTGGTGCATATGAATGGACTGAAGGAGATCTGTCTTGGACATGTTTTTTGCGTAATAGTTCATTTTACTCACTAGAGGGAGCTTTTACAAAAAACACTGTTTTCCAGACATAACTTGTTCCTTGGTCGGAGTTTGGTGCATATGAATTAACTCAAGGAGATCTATCTATTATACATTGTTTTTGATTATTATAGTTCACTTTTATTCATTAGGGTTTGTGGTAAGAATGATTTATTTGTTGTTTTCTTCTTCTATAGCTAAAGCAGAAAAGGAAGTTATGGCGATGTCCTTGGCTTATCCTTATAAAGGAGTGTATGGTATTGTCGCATATAATGCTGCTGGACGAAAATTAAGATAATCATCAATTGGTCAAGTCAGGACGTCAGAGTCAACAACATTTTTTCAGAATCCTGAAAGGATACAACACAGTTATCCCGCAGGATTGTGATTGCTCCCCAGTTCTTTTCATACTATACACAAACAAATGTGAAAACAGCCACCCCGGGAACCTTGTTGTTAAATTCTCAGATAACCCTGCTATCCTTAGACTACTCCACAGAGATATGAGCCCATGAGCCTATTTTTCTTAAAGAGACAGACTTTGGGCGGATTAGTGACACCAACCATCATCGAGTCGTCATCACATCTCTGAATGTTTTTTGGCAATAATTTCTCAACCGTTCAATTTAGTCAAAATTTGGTGTTTAAGAATTGACTCGAGGAGATATACCTTGTGAACATTATGTTTTACTTTAGTAGTTCATATTTGACTCAAGAGGGGGAACTTGTTTTTAAAAAAAAACACTGTGGTCATTACTTCACATTAAATATGAGAAGTTCAATCAGGGGGATTGCTTGCACAACGCAGGGGATTAGGGACATTTCGGGTATATACCTAAACTAGGCCTATGCTGTCGGGGATGAAAGTTTGAGCCTAGTTTTCATTGTTAACAAAACTTAGGAGATGGTTCTGGACCATAGATCAGTGAGAGATCATGGTCTGCTTGTACAATTATCTCGGTGTTCACTTGCACTACACCCTCAGCTGGAAGGTCCTTGTTGAAGGTTTATGCTCTTGCTTACAACAGAGACTATATTTCATGCGAAGACTCAGAGTGTCGGGTTTCGGATCAGAGGATTATATTATTTTATCAAGGCTGTATTATAGAGCTTAGTCAGATATGGGATATTAACATGGTACGGCAATCTCATGGAGGAATGACTATCAGCCCCTCAATATCTGAGCAGTCTGCCCTCTGTCAGAGGAATGTGATTGACCCATCTCAGATTCTTCCTATGGAAAATGAGTGAAAATGAAAATGAGAGTTTCTCACTGTAAACTTTTACAAAAACTCATCCGTTTATGCTTGAGGCTGTAGGGCGAGAGTTTCTTAGTGTCTTTCTATTGGATGTGTTCAATCTGTGTCAATATGTTGAATGTGCATTATTGATTAGGTGCACTTTATGTTGTGATTTGGCACAGCTGGTTCTGTTTTGTTTCCGTGTTGTTTGTTCTACTGCAACTGTGGAGGTATTTGAGTCCAACAGAAATTGTGGTTTGGTGGAACAAAGGTCTTGCTTCAAATACATAAATCGCAAAGTGAATTAAGACCACAATGCACACGTCCCTCTCTGGCTTGGAGAGTTTTTAAACAAACGCTGTTGACTTGCTTAGGACCATAAGCTCCACCATGTTTGCTGGAGCATCCTGTTCCTACTGTCTCTTTCCCTTCAGCTCTGGCAAACCAATCTGTGCTGGGAGACATCATTTGAATTTCTCTGACATTCCAGCACCAGGAAGTAGACCACATATCCCAGATTAAAAAACTACACTCTGAAATACAGCAACATCTATATTGTGGCGATGCACTTAATCAGCATTGTGAGAACTTCCTTTGCAAGGGCTTGAATGTAACATGTAAGAGAGTTTTTCATTCATTTATCTGGAAAAAAATTCTCCAGCTTAAAAAGTTTTACACTTCATCATTTGGTCTGAAAGGGAAACTAAACGTAAAGTCAGCAGTTTAAAATTGAGGAAATAAGTTTCAAAGTAAACTCTGTTCACTGGGGACAACCGTTTCTCTTTGAGTACAAATAATTCCTGAACTCAAGCAGAAAGCTTTTAAATATGTATGTCATCAATTCTGTCATACAGCTAATTTCTATTGTACTAGAGATAAATACAAACACATTGCATACACTTTTTAAAATGAAAAGAATGTTAAATGGCATCTCAGCCAGATGACTTGCTCTGAACTTGAACTCTTTAGTCTGACAATAAATAAATAAAAATAACAGATTCAGTAGACATTTTCTGCCTCCTTCAAAGCACTGCCATAATGAGAAGAAGAGGTTTGCAGGATCAGCCAGTGGATTCATAACATATGATCTGTCTGATGCTAATCAAAGATTCATCAATAAATGTGCTTTTATGTTTTATTTTCTGACAGAAATATAGCCACTAATATGCAGTAATATTAAACATCACTAACTGAAGAGTGCAATAAAAATGCAAAATGCAATAATAAAAAAAAAAGGCAAACAAAAAAATCAATGGGAAACAATGTTTTCCATCCCCTGGTTCGTGCACAGATTAGCATTCCATCATACAGATTTTAATCTAGAGTTACTTCCAAATGCTTTTGCAAAACAAATCTAGAGCTGGATAAGGTTTAGAAGATGGATCTCATTATCATCTTATCCTTAAAGTACTTTTGGGTTATGTGGGCCAAGGATTTGCTCCGATGCAGTCTCTGCATGGTGCCCAGATTGATGACAATGAGAGAAAAATAAATCTAGATTTGAAATATTCTGCAATGTACGCGTAAAAATTCCTTCCTCAAGCAGCACCAGACGCTCCGATCTGAGTTTCCAAGGAGAAATCCATCTAAACAAATACAGCATTCTGTGGCGCTGCTGTTAGACACGGCCACTGCTCCTGAATATTTACACTCAATGAGAGGACATTAAACGCAGAAGCAAACTGCCAAGCAAACTGTGTCAGTTTGATTGGCCACGGAGACCCAACTTCATGCTGGTTTCCTGTGACTTACATCCAACACCTCCCAACATCCCTTCTGTGATGAAAAAAATAGCTACAGCCTTGCACAACATCGTAAAAATCAGCTCACGAATGAAGGCATTTTTCCATTTGGTTTTGCCTCACGTCAGATATTAAAGTGTTCTGAACAAAAACAATGGTGATATTTGATCGAATGCATGCAGGCTCGATCAGCAGGCCCTGTTGTGATATAATTAAATGGGTAAACTCAAAGAAGGAAACCTCAGGAACTCATGGCACCAACAGTCTCTGCAGACCACAAAAGCTCCTATGAATTAAGATGACACTACTTCAACTTTCAAGCACCGCCATCTCATTTCACAACCGGTTTTAATGAGCAAGATCATGTGATCCATTGTAGATGTTTTTTTTTTAACGATTTGGCTGTACTCAGTTTGGTAAACGAATGTTTAGTCAGACAAATGTTAGGCTCGCGGTATTGAAATCTATATTGGAGGTGAGGATTATAAGGGGGCGGGGTGCAGCTTCTGTGACTAATCAACAAGAATTTGCACACTCGCCATAACCTTCCATCATAAACACATTTTAATCATTCTAATTAAGTTGAAAATTGTCCGACCTTGGAATCTCACATCCCGACTGTGGTTTTTGCAACGGAGGAGGATAAATTGAATCCATATGTATGGAAAAAAATATTATCTATTCTGCCAATCACCAGGCTGGATCTTTCTGTTACGTATACTTGTAAGCCATAAATATTCAAATTAGAAAATCATAACATAGAGGCACATAGTTGGAGTCAATATAGAGTAATTTAAAGATGAATGGGGAGCTTAAGTTATTTTGATTGTTCATAACTAACTATGCTGATTTACTCTTGCAGTGTAAGTACTTTGATTGAAAGCTACTTCAAACATCACCTCATCTACATTTCAGAGGTATATATCAAACTTATGACTCCTATGTGTATATCCATCCATCCTTTTTCTGTAACTGCTCTTCCCGTGTAGGGTCACAGGGGGGATAGAGCCTACCTAGCTGACATTAGGTGAGAGGCAGACTACCTGCTGGACAAGACTCCAATTCATCAAAGCGCTGACGCATAGAGACAGACGCTAACATTAACTTCCGCTTCGTTTTTGCATGTCGCCATGGCAGCGGCAATATCAGCACTTCTTTTCTCGTGATAAGAAAATGAATTGGTCTTTTTTTTTTTGATCGTGTTTTTATATAGTTATTATTTTATTTTTTATTGATGCTTTTATCTGCTTTTACTTTGTAGCACTTTGAGATTTGATCCTTATGTAAAGTCCGTTATAAATTAAATGTATTATTATTATTACCGGGATTATTATTATTATATATATTTATATAATAATATATTATATAAATAATATATATTATTTATATAATTATAATTATAATTATATATTATTATATATAATTATATATAATAATATATATTATTATTACCGGGATCCCTGATAAAAGTCTTCAAAGACTTCAGTATGTTCAAAACAGTGCTGCAAGGATCCTGATGAGAGTTCATAAACACGAACACATCACCCCTGTTCTTCATTCCCTTCATTGGCTTCCCATCTCCACCAGGATTGATTATAAGATCTCTCTCCTCACTCACCAGTGCATCCATGGTACCTACCTAAAAGAACTACTCACCCCACTGACCTCGACACGATCCCTCCGTTCTACCCACTCATACCGCCTCCTCCTTCCCCGGACTAAGCTCAGCACCATTTCTGTTCTGCTGCCCCTCGTCTGTGGAATGCCCTCCCTGACCATCTCAGGGCTCCACAGACGACTGACACATTTAAAAAAGGACTTAAAACTTTCCTTTTTAGCAGAACCTATAACCTTAATTAACATTTCTGGTTTTTGGTAAGGCTTTTATATAGTTATTATTTTATTTTTATTGATGCTTTTATCTGCTTTTGCTTTGTAGCACTTTGAGATTTGATCCAAATGTAAAGTGCATTATAAATTAAATGTATTATTATTATTATTATTATTATTATTATTATTATTATGAAAGAAAATGGCCCTAAAATTTATTTTACCTCCACGGTTTTTCTTGGCACTAATATTTTAATGCCTTCTTAATACTGCATTGTTGTTTTTGCCACTGGAATGGCAGTGAGATCATCCCCTTCAGTTTTGCTTTAAAGTCTCTTTATATTTCAAAAGCACAGAAATTACACTGATGAGGGTGAGTGTCAAAAACCTGAAGTAGCAGGAAATGAAAAAAAGCCGAAAGACAACTCAGCAGAACTTTTTGGTTTCGTGGTTGTGTCATTGCTCATGTTAAAATGTGAGGATAAATCAGCCCTGCCGGAAAAGTTTCATCTGCACATATATTAGATATCGGTGTTTATGGTGACTGATATTTAACCGTTGATTATCATATGGAGAGGTGAAAACACAAACTTTTGCTACAAACCATCTGTTTAAAGTCCCTCTGATGTGTTCATGGTCTTTAAAAGGGAATTGAAAGGATCATTTACTCATGTATGTAAAATCTGTTTTAGAATACGCCTGAACCAAAATAGCAATAGTCGGACTTCTTAAATTCTTTGCTCAGCCATAATATTATAACTATCTGCCTAATAATATGTAGGTTATTTTTTGCAGCCGAAACAGCTCTGACCTGTCGAGGCCTGGACTGTACAAGTCATCTGAAGTTGTGCTGTGGTGTCTGGCACCACGACCGTAGCAGCCTGTATTTTAAGTCCTGTTAGTTACAAGGTGGCGCCTCCATGGATCAAACTTGTTTGTCCAGCACACACAGATCCTGAAGCGGATTGAGATCTGGCGAATCTTGAGGACAATATCAACACTCGTTATTGTGTTCATCAGATCACTTCTGAACCCTTTTTGCAGTGTGTGTATTCTGCCGAAAGAAGCCAGCAAGAAACACTGTTTCCATTTAGGGGTGTACTTGGTTGGCAGCAATGTTTAGGTAGGTGGAACACGTCAAAGAAATACCAATATGAATGGCTGGGCAATTTTCTGCTTGGAAACCTTGTGCCCTAAGCTTCACTCTGCCTCCCCTGGCTTGCTTTCTTCTCCTAGTGACCCAATTGCACCCAGTCTTCCACATGATGTAAAAGAAAAAATTATTCATCAGACCAAGCCACCTTCTTCCTTAGCTTTGTGGTTTGGTCCCATTATAGGCTTTTGACAGAGGACTGGGGTCAGCATTTTGACTGATCGGTCTGCGGCCTGCAGCCCCATACGTACCAAGTTGCATGTACTGTGTGTACTGCTACCTTTCTATCAGAACCATCACTAACATGCCCCACAGTTTATGCGACAGTAGCCCCTGGTATTGTACGACTACGCTGTCCTTTCTTTGCTCCCCATGGGCAACAATGAGGGTTATGCAACCAATACAACATGGCTGTTTCACTAGTTGTTATTGTTTAGACCACTTTGGTTGGGACTAACCACTGTAGACCAGGAACACCCAAGAAGACCTGCAGTTTTGACCCAACACAAACTGGTCCTTTTTTAACCGTTTAATGTCCTGCTCAACTGTTTTGTTGAGCACATTTTCAGTTACCATTTCTCATGAAAAATGTGAGCCACTTAACTCAACCTGTTTCAAATATGACCCAGTAGCAGCATGAATATACTAAATGATGAGGGGCCAAGGATGGAGCCCTGGGGACACCACAGGTCAAAGGGGCCTTCAAGGAGGCATTAACAATGGCTATTGAGAAAGTCCTCTTCAATTAGTAGGATTTTCTTTTTGCATATTAAAGCCTGTGAGGACTTACTAGACATAATTATGTAACTCTTTGCAAATCAAAGTCTAAACAGGATCAAATAGATTTCTAAAAATATGCTTTACCAAAGGTTTAGCTAATCAAATGAATATTGACCATTTTCCAAGTTATTTTTTATGAAATAATGTCTTATGTTCGATTTTTCTGACCAAGGTAGGCTAATCTATATGGTCAATTTAGATTTACTTTCTTATGCTTAGAACTTGTTTTTTTTCCTGGTGAGGACATTTAAGGATTAAAATCACTCAAATCTTTATGCTTGCCAATTATTCCTGCCTCCAAACATTCGCCTTAGGAAAAAGTATTATTTCCGTCCAATATATCCCACTTGTCACTGGGGGGAACATTGTTACGAAAAACAAAGTTTTCAAGACCTACCTAAGAAACTATTTCTTGGAACCTTTTCAAACTTTATATTCCAATAGACATTGCTGCGAGGAAGAATTGTTTTGATGTTGGGAAAGGCCAGTTGTAGAATTCTAACACTAGGGGCAGGTTTACCTCCAAAGGTTTTGGGTTATAATTTCACAACCATTTATCATATTAAGTCCAAATTTGGTGCATAAGAATCAACTCGAGGAGATCTATTTGTTTGTATTATATTTTACCCACATTTTAAATGAATAGTTCATATTTCTCTCATTTTGGGAAGCTTCTTTTTATTACTAAAAATACTGTAGAATAATATAATATATACATTTTATTTGAGGAGTGCAATCTGAAGGATTGCTGGTAAAACACAAGCGATTTGGAACTTCTTTGGGATATACCCTTGCTGTTGGGGAGGACGGAGTAGGTCTAATTAATTTCACCTGTTAGTAGCTATAATGAAGAGACTTATACCAGTTATGACGCTGAAACATCATAATGCTGTTTGCACATGAATATATCAGTAATAGTAATCACATGATACACATGATGTGCAAAGAGGCCACTTTGAATGCAAGAAAACCACTGCACGAGGCTATAACTGCATTTTCACTTCTAAAACAAGCAATCAAACATTTTCTACAGATGCTCCTCACAAACCTAAATCAAAAATGTATTCCAAATGATGCAAAATGTTGCCTGAGTGAGGCAATTTGAAAATGTGGTAAAAATAACTCCACTCTGCTTAAATTATGTCAAAATCATAAAATTAAACTCACCCCTATAAATTTAAAAATTTATTTGAAAAGTTATCAACACTGGAACTGGTGCGTGCACTAAACAAATTATCGCAGTGTTTCAATTTCGGGTGAAAGCCTCTCTTGTTTGTGTTGTTCCAGTATCCAGTCAGACAGTCCAGGAAACCAAGACTGGACAGTTTTCATTGCATCCAATGTCTTTAAATGACTCCCAGGCGGGTTTACCTCCTCCCCTACCCAAAGTAGGATTTACAACGAGATTATGGGTCTCCCCTTTGACCCCAGGAGCTGTGTTCAGCAAGTCAACCTTTTCTTTTTTTCCCCCATTCCCTCTTTCGCTCCATCCACCGACTGCACCAAGAACAATGGCTTATTCTCCTGCGCCAGTGCTCCATTACGAGGCCTGTGGCTTGGCAGTGCAGCAGGCCTCAGATTTCAACCACATGTACTGCTCTCAAATCAAAAGAGTCAGCCCTGGCAGTATGGTTGCATAGCTGAAGGAGACACAGAGAGAAAAAGTACAAACAGAGAAGAAAGAGAGGGGACAAAACAGGGAGGAGTAGTGAGAAAAAAGAGGGTCGAGAAATTAAAACCGTAATGTAAAGAGTTATTTTTTTGAGAGACGGGAAGTGAGGAGAGACAGGAGGGAGGACATTTTGGAGACAGCAGTAGTTAGAAAGAGAACTTGACGAGCAAACGGAGATTATGGCTTTAGTGCCGTAAGGTCAGAACACATTGAGGTCAGCTCCCAACGGAGACATTTTGAAAGGAAATGAGGGATAACCTTGCTTTCACCTCCAGGCTTGCTGTTCTCATTGAACCCATACTGTAATTTCCAAATCCCATGGACAGTAGCCTTATAATGGAGTCTAAACACGTCAACAGGGCTCACGCAGGCAGATGTGTAGTTTTTATGTGCACAGTCACCTGGGACTCTCCACGAAAGGCTGAAGGTTTTGCGGGAAGTTTGTGAAGGAGTGAAGAAGTGAGCCAAAAATTAAACTCAGAGTGTTGCCAGTGTTTTCCAAATAATTGCTCAGTCGTTTGGCGCTGAAGCCGGCGTCTACTTGGGCCAGCGCCTGTACATCTGTGTCTCGGAAGTTCACTGTCAAATGTAATTTGAATGTCGGAGGCGATCGTGTCATTAACAGGACAACTCATACTTGGATGAGTCTAGCTTTCTTTGTCCAGTTTCACACAGAACGAGGAAAGGAACAACACAAACACACGCTGTTTTGACATTTGACATCTTCCTCAACATATGCGGGTGCGATGTAGCTTTCATTGTCCATTTTTCGGAGAAGAAGTAATATCTTGGTGCTTTACAATGGGAAAAGAACTGTGATTAATCATTCATTCTTTCATTATCCGTAACAGCTTATCCGGTTCAGGGTTGCCTGGGCGGGACCCTATCCCAGCTGGATTTAGCGAGAGGTGGGGTGAACCCAGGACAAGTTGCCAGTTCATCACAGTGCTGACACAGAGACCACTCACGCTCAAATTCACTCCTATGGGCAATTTAGCACCAATTCACCTATTGCATGTTTTGGTGCCAGGAAGCCAGAGTTCCCAGGGAAAACCCACGCAGACACAGAGAGAACATGCAAACTCCGGACAGAAAGGCCAGCAGAGTTGGATTCGAACCAGTTACCCCTTAAAAGTTGTAGATATTAGGGTTACGTCATTGCCGCTGTCGTTGTGTCCGACCACTTTAGTGTTAATGCGATAACTCAGAAAGCATTTCAGTGATCATTTTCAGATTTTATTCCAACACAGACATTAGTGTGAGTAAGAACTGGGTTGATTTTTGGAAAGGTCAGTTGCATATCTTTGCCAATAGGGGGAGCTTTATCTCCAAAATCATATTTAACTCACTTAAAGGCACTTTTCTTATGAAAAATACTGTTTTTTAGTATAATTTCCTAACTGTTTTAATACAATATTGGTGCAAATAAATTTACTGAAGGAGATCTATATTGCATATATATTACTTCATTACTGGAGATCTAACCTCTATTTGCCGTATTTTACAGTAATTGTTCATATTTTACTATATTATACTTTGAGGGCTTTTTACCGTTACTTACCAACAATATGTCCAATTATGTTAAAACTGGCTCACACAAATCTGCACGGGGGAATCTATCTTGTGTTTGTATGTATAATTTATTTACTATCTCACTATATTACTAAGTATTCCACATATTAGGAGCTTTTTGTGGAAAACACAGTTACTCATCTGTTACTTCCCAAATTTAATTGTGTCTAAATTTAAACTCATATGAATTGACACAAGTAAATCTGTCTCTCTTTAGGTTGAGTCAAATTGGACTGCTTGACATTATTATGAGTAACACTTAATTTGAGGAGTTTGATCAGGGGAATTTTGTGTACACCACAGGGGATTGTCGAGGATGAGTCTTACCAAATTTAATACAAATATTTCAACGACACAGAAGTCCCCTCGCCACAGGGTAGACCAGTTCCGTGGGAAATGAGAGGTGTATTAGGTGACAGCGAAGGGTTAGAGTTAGGTGAGCATGAGCGCATGAAGTCTTGGCCTTAGCCCCAACGTTCGTTAGAAAACAGTGGACAGCGCCCAGAGAGAGGAAGGGGCATTTGACAACCCCCATACAAGGTAAACTACTGCTAAAAAGCAACCTGACACCGCTGCAGATGTTTCAGGACTCCCTGTTTCCAATTTGACTTTATTTACTCTCACTCCACTGCAATGCTGCTTAATCTTAATTTCTCTGTCCGACTAGGAGAAACTGGCAGATTCCCACTGTTGTTTCAATCAAACCTAACAAGCTCGGATTGGGATTGAAGGTGAAGTGCAATATCGGGGGGGCAGGTTCATGAATTAAATTAATCAGAGGGGAGGGAGGGACAGTATAAAGATGTGCTTTCAATCAGTGTCGTCCATGGTGACAGTTTCCGATAAATGTCAAGTATGTGCCGCAAAGAAAAATATTAGGGAGGTTGTTTATTGCATGTCTGTTTTTTGTCAAGCAGGATTCATTTGGATAAAAAGTGTCAGAGAAACAGTTGAAGTTGTAGGTTTTGTTCCATAAATCTGGTCAAAGCTCTCTGCTGATACAGAGAGAGTCGGATCTGTTTTGGCTGTATTACATAACTCTAATGTTATTTGCAGGTGAGATAATAAAAATAGCTGCATGTCTTGATCGCAGCGTCCAAGCCGTCCACCAAAGCTTTTTATCCTTTAGTCTCAAATCAAATTAGGATGTGACGATGAGGAATAAGTAGAAAAGTTAAAAACGGTTAATGCTGGTCTGGAGGTGCCTATGATGCCAGCAAGAAAATAGAGAAAGAAAATAGACTTTCAATATTGATGCTGAGTAACTGACCGACTGTTTAGACTGAAGGCTTACAATGAATGAATGCTGCTAAGTCATGATAAAAATATTATATACTCTTTGAACTATCATGACTTTGGTGAACAATTCTGCATGGAGGGTTTTTGCAGACATCAAAGCCTCATATTATAACTTTGGTGTACCCAAACATCTCATCTACAACCATAATTCAAAATGTTGTTGATGACTTTGGCTTATGAATTGGTCTAAATAGTTATTTTTTTGTTTGAAGAGCTACAAGCCAGATTAAAGGACCTTTTTCAAAACAATAAAATTAATTGTGATCATTTTGATGACAATGAACAATTGAAAAAAAGTGAAAAAAAGACAATAAATCTTTAATAATACGTCATCCACTTCAATGATTTTGTAAAATAAATGCGTATTGTCAGTTTTATAACAAAAACCCATCTGAAGAAGTTCAGACAGGGTCAACATAGGACCGGTACAGTTATGGATCTGGTCCATTCCACAAGTCAAGAGAGTAACTGGGAACAGGTGATTGTATTGCGATCGTGTAGGGAAGGGGTGTCCTTGAAAGGCTAAACTTTCAAAAGCAAAGACGAGGTGATTTTAAGCACTTTTCGAAAATGTATGTGGGTCCACGGAATAAGAACAATATTTCTCAAGGGACAGCTGCAGTAAATATGAGGAACTCATCATCCACAGTCCAAAACATGATCGTGACCTTTGATCCCTCAGACTGCATTGGAATTAAATCGTATTGTATTGGAATGAAATAGAATACAATAAATTCCCAACTGACAGGATTCTAAGAGGATGATTACTTTTGGAAAACCTGATATCATCTGATATGGAACAGTGAAAAAATGTAATTTGGTCTGATGTGTCCGCATGTCATATAGTTTTTGGAAGAAGCGCTGGGAGGCATAGTTTGATGAAATCGGTAATCGGCCAAGCAGCCTCACTTGAGGTCGATTGGGTGCTGGCTGCACGCATGCAGCGTGCAGCCAGCGTGTACGGTTGTAGAGCTACCACGGCTCCAAACATCCCACAAGTAAACCGGAAATTACAAGGCTCGCAATTGGTAACACCAGCAAGGACAAAATAACCTTTGGAGGAACGACCCGGAAAACGGTTTGCACAACAAACTTAATCACACACTGCGAATTCAATTACCCGAGGAACATAGTAATCTTGAATAAGCTAATATTAGCAGATATAGCTTGTGGGAGCTCAGAACCAGCCACGAGATCCACGAACAAAGCCAACGTATAACATGTAATTGGCCGTGCGTTGCTTACTAAGTTTTATTTAATTAATTAATTGTTGAAGAAACGCACAGAGGATACATTAATTTCAACTTGTCAGAATAGAATAAAATAGAATAGCTTTATTATCATAGTTTTAAAAAAACAACACAACACCCTTTCGCAGCTCTAGTTAAGGCAAATATCAAATCAAAAACTGAAAATAAAACAGTAGCATCAAAATATAACAGATAAAGTGCAAAAAAATGGAAGAGCGCCGGGCCGCTGCGTCTAGACGCGCTGCCATCTTGAACACATTCACAATGCTAACAAGCCAAACTTCCACTGTAAACCTTTGAAATAAGTGCACTTAAAATACTCATGTTTTTAAAACTGTAAAGAAAAAAAAAATCTGAATCGGACAATCCTACTTTATAAAAATCGGGCAAGAATCATTGCAATCGGTGATTTGGAAATCATTGACGTCATGTACCTTGAAATAAAGACGAAATGAGCCTTAAAAAAAAGTAAAAATTGCCGTTGGAAATTGCACGTTGAAAATATTGCACATTGAGTAATAGCAGATCTAATAGATATCCCATATAGAATAAAGAACCATTAAGCTTGTGTGTCTGAGTCCGTTTAGGGTGCTTACTGGTGTGGGAGAAAAAGCATGACTACAAAGCAATAGTCAACGGGTATTAGACTGCACTGCTTGCACTCCAAGTACAATGAAAATGTGTGGCGCACAAGGAAGTGCAAAAATATAACAGCTAAATCTCTTTTCGCTGTGAATTTTGGCTGTAAGTTAACGAGATACGTATGTAGCAGTCCCCTCAGATTTGACTCACAAGTCAGCAGGAATTTCTGTCTTCCAGTTTCCATCCTCATCCATTCCAACAGACACAAGACTAGATTTAATACACTGATTTAGTTGCTCTCGACTGGATGTCTATTCCAATTACCAGTACATCTTCATACTTTATTCAAGACATTCCTATTTCTTAAGTTTCAGTGTTGCAACTCCATTTAGTAAATCACTAGCTGTAACTATGCTGTATTCACCTCGCTAGCCGGTGCAGCCCAATCCAGATCTACAAACCTGCAAAAAATGAACACATTTCCTTCTATTACAATAAAGGAGGTGTCTACATGTGGTCGAATGTGACAGCAAGCATAAAAACCAAATCTATAGTTGGATTTTAAATTAATCTCTAGAATATCCTGCAGGATAAAATTAATCCCACTGATCTCTGATACTCATATTTGATGAAACAGAATCCAACCACCTCCCAATGCTGTTAAACCTCAACAGTATGTTATGTATTGTGGCTGGCGACAGTCCTCGATGTACTTCTCTGAGAGGTTTTGGCTGCCACATCTCACCCTTACCCCTTGACTTTCCTATATTTTTCCAAGCGGGTCACATAATTTAGGGCTATAAAATAGTAGCCTGCAGTTTAACAAGCCTGGTAAATCTCCAAGTCTGACGACCGATCGAACGTCGATTCTTGACAGACGTCGACCACACCTGTGGTTTGAGTTATTTAGTATTCTGCAGATGTTTCACTCCAATGCAAAAGATTAATAATGTTAATTTAAACTGGCCCGTATTTCTATGCTGTACAATTTAAAACAGTAGGGCTTTGTGTCAACGTGTGAAAAGGCAAACATTTACATGCTCTGGTTACTGGCTGAAGTTCATGTTCTATATTTTACCCTGAACCCTGTGTAATAGCCTTATGAGGGCATACTGACAGATTCAATTAGGAAGCTATTTTAGAGTCGTGTAATGCTCGCAGCCTTGCTGAAAATCCTCCACCCCCTCCCGACTGACTTAATATCCTGAATTATGCCTTCTCTTTTACCAGGACCTAATGGCCAACGAGCACAGCTTGAGTTCCTGTAAAAGGTCTCGCCTGAACAAAAAAATCCAACAAGAGAGGTATATACATCTAGACTTCTGGTAGAGCACTTCTCCATGTGGCAGAAGGCCTTATGGTAGGAGAAGTGACCTTGTGGTCAAGAGGGTGTCTGTTTAAATATACGAAGCAGCTGGTTGGAAGAAAAGCGGAGATCTCTCCTGTTCAGTTTCCTTTCAAGTGCTCTAGAGCAAGCCATCAAGGATGTTCATTAGCATGAAACTGAAGTAATAGAGCAGCTGTATCCAAGTGCAGCTCTGAATGTAGGACCTGAACCTTGTATTAATCAACTGGATTGGAAAGAAGAACAAGTCCAAAAATAAAGTATACATTTCCATCCATGGTGATCATTGTTTTTAAAAGGTCAAGGATTCTTTCACTTGAGTGGCAGTTTAACTCAAAATGCCTAATTATATCCCCGAAGAATTGGGTATTTCATGGAATTGTCATAGCCAAGGTGTCCGCCACTTAAAGCGGTAGCACAAAGTATTTCATTGATCATTTTCAAATTTTAAACCCCGATGAAAGTGTGAGGAAGAAGTGGATTGAGTTTGGGAAAGGTCAGTTGCATCCTTCCACCGCTAGGAGGAGCTTATCTCCAAAAGTTTTCGGGCCCAAAATTCTTCGACCTTTGGTCCGATTTGGATAAAATTTGGTGCATATGAATCACCTTGGATAAATCTGTTTAAATATATTATATTTTACTCTTAATAGTTCATATTTTACTCACAAGAAGGAGCCTTTTTAGGAAAACAGTGTTTTACGAACACAATTTCCTTAGTGATGGTCGTTTTAATTCAAATTTGGTTAAGATAAATCGACTCAAGGAGATTTATCTTATATCATATTTTAGTCTCATAGTTCATATTTTACAAAGCTTCACATTCAATTTGAAGTGTTCAATCAGGGGAATTGCTTGTACAATGCAAATGATTGGGTGCTTTTCCGGGGTAAACCCTTGCTGTCAGCGTTGCCCTAGTTTCAATGTGTTGTCAGCTATTTACTCTTTACTCTCTACTTCAGATGTGTTCTTCTTTTGTGTTATTTGTTCAACTTGACTCAAATGTTTTGAATGTTTCTATGTTAATCAAGGATAAGATCGTACTGATGAAAAAGGCTGCATGGTCATATTGATTATGTAATGATTTTGAGAGTGTAATAAATGTGACTCATATAAAATATTATGCTTTGAGTTCAAATACGGATTTTAAATTATGTGTCACTTAATTTACTGTTGCAAGTATTCAAGAAGAAGAATTTATGATACTTAATTAATCTAAAATCTGTATCAACAATCATGAAGATGTTAAACCCAGGAAGCAGTCCAAAATTGAAAAACAAGTCCAAAACAACAGGCAAAAACTTCAAGGCCAATTTCAGTGGCGAAGAGTGGCTCTGCTTTGACTTTGACGTTTTGTATGGCTACTTTATTTCATAAATTGAAGTCTCAACATTAAAGAAATGTACACGAGACAAAAAAAAAGCCTTCCATGTGTACTGAGTTTATTTCATACACAAATGTGTACGTTTTCGGGGAGATTACGGATACTGGTGAAGCAGTGCAATAACGTGTTTATTTGGGGCAAGTTAAGACTTTTAAGAAGTTTAATCCTTAATGACTAATTTTGGCCGTTAAATTGAACTGCTTGGTTGTTTCTTGTTTCAAATGTGGGTAGCCATATATTTAAAGCAAGATACAACAAAAGTTACAAAGTGACAGAAAACACTGCCGATTTGACCTTACACCTTTACTAAATATTTTCTAACAACCTCCTTTACTATCGACATTTTTGTCATTATCAAAACATTTTACTCTGTACTGCCATCTTGTGATGTAAAGAAAGCATGGGAGCATGAAGGAGATGAGGTTTTTGAAACCAACATATCACACTAGACCTCCGCCGTCGTACCAGACAGCAAGGGTATATGCCTGAAAATGTCCACGATCCCCTGCGTTGTACAGGAAATTGCCCTGATTAAATTCCCCAAATGTAATGTGAAGTTGTGTTTGCAGTATTTTTTGTAAAAAATGGTCCACTAAGTGAGTGAAAAATTAACTATTACAGTAAAAATGATAAATTTCCTCATGTTCATTCATATGGGCCAAATCTGGACCAAATTTGACCAACAGTTGAGAAATGATACTGAAACTTTTGGTGATAAAACTCCACCTAATGTCAGAAATATACCACCAATCGTTCCCAAAATCAATATGATTCATTTTCACACTAAGGTTAATGAAAATCATCCATGAAATAGTTTTTGAGTCATGTCCTGAAAATCCCCAGTGAGTAAAATATAAACTATTAGAGTAAAATATGATACAAAGAAGATAGATTTCCTCGAGTCAATTCATTTATCAAAAATTTGGACTAAACAGGACCAATGCTTGAGAAAATATGGCCTGAAAACTTTTGGAGATAAAGCTCCCCATAGTGTCGGAAATATAAAAATCAATCCAGCTCTTCCTTACACCAACTTCTATCGCGCCAGCACAAAGTATCTGCAGCGGATGCTGCCAATTAAATTATATTCCCTACTTCTGGGCAACTATGATCCAAAAAGAAACTCAACGAATAACATATTTGCTCTTTTCTCTTTTAAATCTGCGGGCGATGTACAGTAATCAGTTTTAAAGCCCAGGTTTCAGTTTAAGATTAGTTCTAACTGCTTTGGGTGGTTGGATGTGTCCTACAGAAACACCAGCCAAACTTCTGAGCAGCAGTGAAACATTCAGACTCAAGTATGTTCTTGATTTTCTGTTTATGGAGTGAATTTATTATTTGGAACTGCACTGTTTTCCCAGGAGGCGCGCTGACAGAATGGTATTTGCTGGGAAGCATCTCCATGCGGCAACATCCCTGTCTTTTGTAGTGATACGTACACGTGAACACGGCTAAGCAGAATTCCCAGTGTGCCCAATATATAGGCCACATTTTATCAGGAGAAAAATGGAGAAACAAACAGCACATGGCAAAATGTGGGAAAATAGTGACTCAAGTTTCAAATTCCTCAACACTTGCTGTGAGCACCATGGCGGACGTCCCTCACGAACAAAGGGTGCAATTACAAAATAAATGCAGCAGGAGGCTAATGAGTGCATTTAGGTTAAATGGCCTGGAGAAGAAGGCAGGGATACACAAACAATGCTTTTCACTAATTACTCCCCAGATGACCTGTGAGAAAAATAATAATGCTAAGCCTTATTTGGACAGGGGGCTTTAAAAAGGGCTGAACGGAACATCACAAGACGTCATGTTAAAATGTTTGGTTTGCTATGGCATGCAAATACAAAATCATTTATATCTTTCGATCATGCAAAAATAAGGCTTCTTGTGTGTGGCCCTGTATCAAACTTGTTTATTTTCTGCCAATTGTTATGTTCCTGGCTTAGAATAATTAGTAATTGCTGCACGATGTTTGATCAAGCTAATAATTACCTGCAGAAAAGAAAAGTTTCTGTGGACGGCAAATCTAAGGCCCACAAACGCTCCAACTTAAATACCCCCAACAAGCGTTTTTAATGGTGTTATTTTCAAATTAAGAGTGTATAGAATAAGTGCAGACTATTAAGAGGTTGAGCAGCCAGTTGCATCTTGGCGTGCTGTGGGCCATATGAAAACAATGCACAGGCCAATTATTCCAGTCCTGCCTATTAAAAAGGCTACAGATGTGTTTCATACTAATCACTGTGGTTATGTTACCCTCCATTTGCTCCCGGTTTTCTTCTTCTACTCAGTGCTCTCGGTAATCGTCACTACCTTTTGCAGTAAGAAACTGCCTCCCTCTTATTCCACATGTGAAATAGAAGTACTTGAGTGTGTGCAATTAGATTTTTTTTTTTAGGGTAGGGGGGGTGTCAGGAACTGAGGTCTGCTTTCATTTTCCAAGATGACAGAAGTAGGTTTTGGCAAGCAGAGAGTTGTTTACCCCAGTTTGTTTCATTGTCGTCTGTTTTGTTTGTTTTACAGGAAGTCGACCAACTTTGTATTTTCCTCTACATTTTGTTATGTTGTGTTGGTTCGCAGCCGACATTGAGGTCAGATATAAACCAGGGGGTGTATTCCACAGAGCAGGTTTAACAAACTGAGCGTTGATTAACCCCGATAAGAGAAAGTATTGTCTGTGTGTTCCAGAAGAGCTGAACTGAGGTTCAATCCTCTCTTACTGTTACGGTGCCCATTCATAACATGGCTCAGAGGAACCCATGACATATAAGGATGCCAGCAATCCTGCAGTTTAACATAGTTTTTTTATTACATTATATTTACAAACAAAAGTGCAACGTGAGATGGGAGCCCCGACCATAACAAACTAATTTAGCAAATGTGAAAAAGATAAAAGTAAATAACACATATATAGTTAATTCTGGGTATACCAAGAACTCGCTTGGGAAATTTAATATTTCATCTATAATTCAAATATAATATCATTATAGATTAAATGTAATCTGTGTATTCCATTTGGTTTGTGCTGTTCATGCTCTCATGGACAAGCTTGATCTAAGTCTCATGTGGCCAAAAAAAACATTTTCCCTGCAGTTTGAACAGAACATCAGCATGACGGAGTTGATAGTGCTATGGGAGGATTTTATGGAAGAGGACTGGAAATTAAGAGATTTAAATACGAAAATCGAATCATTCACCGCAAACACTCAAAGTTTTCTAAAGAGTATTATGTCTAATTTCTAGTCGAAATATGTTAATTCAATTGATTTAAGACCTAATCACTGAACTGGCAACATCTCGCTGAGATATAGAGACTTGTTTCTAGGCTGCCTCCTTAGGTCAAAGAATCTAGGAAATATCTCAAAAGCCCAAATTTGTTATTTCCAGATAAATTAAAGAGAATTTGATCTTAAAATACTTAAAATATTACTCTCTAATCTTACTTTTAATTGGTAATGTTCTTAAATGTAGATCAGTTTCTACTCAATAGATAAAACTTAATAATTCTCAGGAGGGGAAATGTGTCAGGTGGTTAAAAAGGTAAAATATTACAGTTAAAAAAACGAAGAAAAAGAGTGATATAGCATGATCTTGCCAACAAAAATAAAATAAGATTAAACCAATTGTGTATGACTAGGTGATTCTGAGACACAAACAACTTCCTAATCTTAGTAAAATATATTTAAAAATTTTGATTCACCAGCTCATTTCAAGATTTCATTTATTTAAATCTAATGGGTACCAAAATCTTACCAAATTTTCACCTCTTCTATTGAGAGATATTTGTAGTTATTACAAGCTAAACCACACCTTGTATTCATTATTTTCTTTATTATTGTTGAAGGAGTATTTTTTCCAGTGTTGACTGTAATTTGCAAAGCTGGAATGCTGAATGCGTTAATGTAGGCCGAAGAAGATTTGTGGGGAAGCTTTGAGTGAGAGACATTGAACATAGCAGGTCTCGAAAGGAGCACGGCCATCATGAACATCACAGACGCAGAAGAGAAAGCCACGAAAGGGCAAGTTCCATCTGAAGACAGCTTTTTGTCTGATCGACCCCGGCTGATGCCTGGGCGAAGTTGATTGATTGAATGACCCAAAATGACCCTCCGATACATCATCAGAAGACGTATAATACCTCATTCCTCAGCCAGATGTGTGGCTTTGGTATCAATACCAAGGATAAAATAGATACAAATAGCCTTTTCCAGTGCATTGACTTTTCTTTGACTGATCGGAACTTATAAATATATGGTGTTAATATATCATGATTGTTTTTAGCAAAGTAATTTATTATGTTTACCTCACTTCTGCACTTCACTATAAGGTCTTGGCAGTGGGACCTGCCTAAATTTTATATTGCAATGATCTGCTCAGGTTGGTGTCCTGCAGCTCACTTGATAGAATAACAGAGTTATAACTATGTGGATTCCTCTAAATGTCATAAATCCATTTATTAGCTGTAAACTTCTAAATGTGTGGTCTGAGGGGTTTCCTCAGGTGTAAAGTTACATACTAGAGTCCTTATACAGCGTATAAGAACATTTATAGTACTAGTTTGGACATTTAAATTAGTCTTCAAAATGTTCACATTATAGAACATTATAAAAATAGATATACCTAATTTTACAGTCTGCTGAAAAACTGGAAATAAGACATAAAAAAAAGACAAAGTGCAGCATGGAAACAATTTTTCTCCAGCTCCCACATTCTCTGAGAATGAGAAGACAATAAACTTATTTTGAGTTATATCTTCTCTCACACTTCATGTGGTTTAAAATGACTACATTTGATAAATTACCGGTAGAGTGAAATCTTTATGCAGCGGTAGTATTCTGTGATGTAGTAAAGCTCCATCCAGGATACTGACACTGAAGAATTTGGAAACTTCCTTAACCTGATATATCCATAAATTTACTGTCTGCTAACAGAGTGCTGGGTGAATTTGTTCGCAAAATTTTTATTTAGATTTTTTTGTTTTGTTTTGTAACTTTCTTTATCAGTATTCAGTATTTTTGACTTTGTTTTACACTTTCTAACTGTGTCAACCAGTATATTAAAGGTCTATCTATGGTCCAATTGTCACCTATGGGTGTTGACCCAAAGAATTAGATCAGGGATACAAGCAGCTGTAATGACCCAGTGAGAAAAAGGTCATGTCTGAAAATTATGATTTTCATACTTTCCTCAACATAGTCAGCCAACCAGATTCTCTAGCTCCCCCTGGTTGACCGGAGTAACCTAACCCTGCAAACAAATGGTCTACTCGGAGGAAAGGTGATTACGGAAAAATCCTGAAGGTTTTATTAAGCCTGTTTAACGGCTAATTTCGTTGACAGTATTACTAATGTAATAACACAATTATAACAATGAACAGTAATAACAGTTTAACAATACTATGGTACGGAAATATTGCTTTTTAGGATAAATATTAAACCGTATTGGCTATGGGATACACTCCGGGACCCGGAAAGCCACCTCATGGCAAGGTAGTTTGTAGTAAAAGGCTGAGACGACCGTTGATCCTGAGATTTAGTACTGATGTTGTATCCTGATATTAAGGACATTTCACAACATATTCAGAAGACATATGTCCATATGTCTTCTGAATATGTCTTTCTTGAACATTGTAGAAGTGTTGTTGTGTATTTGAAAGATATTCACAACTAACTCTGTTTGTCATTTGAGGGCCAGACAGCAGAATCCATCAACCTGTTTTTATCCAAAGAATCATGGATCTTCCCTCGTAAGGTTAATGGGTTCAGGGATAAGATGAGGACCTCAGATAGTCTGAGGACACTTGATGTAGATCTGCTGGCTCTTTCAGTCGGTCAGTTCAGGCAGTTCAGGCACCTTTGGAGGTATACTAGTTCTGTTCAGGTGAGAGGAGGCACAGGGGTTGACCCAAAATTTGCTGGAGAGATTCTATATCTCCTCTGGCCTGGGAATGCAATAGGATCCCTCACGATGGGCTGAAGCGTTTCTATGGAAAGAGATGACTGGAATTACCTGCTTAACTTACTGCCAACTTGACACAACGCCAGATAAGTGGAGGGAAATGGATGGATGGTACAAGTGTGTCTTTAGCAGTACATCAAAATCAGTTTTTTATATGCAGTACCACCTACTAAAAGGACCAATACTGTTTCAACTCCGCTCACTGATCAGAACTTGAGACTTTAATAGGAGATGAATTGACTCATTGAACAGTGCGGATTATTAGCTATAAGTAAAATATGTACTTTTGACCACCTGCTTTTTGAGAAAAGTATCTGTATCAGGCAAACTGGGTATTAAGTTCCCTACACTGTCAATCATTCATGTCCAAGTACAATCGGAAAATCTGCGTAATGCCATGTGGTTTCAAAAGTGAGACTTTACCCAGATGGAGGAGATGGAGGTTGAATACATACACATGTTATATTTACCTAGGGATCGAGAGTTCGAATCCCAACTCAAGCCTTCTAACTATTCCAGAATTTAATCAATATATTTTGTACCTTAACTCAACCAAAGTATGGTTTCGTGTTAATCATGTTAGAAAAAGACAACAATCTGATGAGTAAGGCGATGTCTTAGTCCGCGTCTGGACACTACCACTCTTCAAAGTCTTTATAGCCTATATATATTTACATAAATATATATACATAGATTCGTTTCACATTTGTTTCTGCCTTTTTGCATTCCGACGAACCTATCCTTTCCAAAGCCACTTGTTGAAGAGAAATCAACATGCTTTGCAAAAATTGTAATGACCAGGCAAAAAAGCGAGTGGGGACTGGCAGGACAACAGAGTGGTTTGCGTGTCAGTAAGGACTTGGATTTAAAATATTACCAGTTATATAATTACGTAAGTTTTCTTGAGGTCTCGTATAATAGGGACACAAAATATAATAAAGACACCATGACAACTGACTGTTTTTAAAAATGTTATGTCCTCAGAGACAGATAAGCCATCAGGCATATACTGTACTTTCATACATTCGTATCTCATGAGGTAAGTGTCCAGCCACTAATCTCACACTTTAAGCAAATCTTCTAAAAACGCAACAGCATCACCCTGTTTGCTTTCAGTCTAGGTTGGCATGGTTTTTTATTTTTATTTAGAAAATTCTATTGTCAGTGTTTTGTCACTGTTTCTTGTTTTATTTTGAGAGGTTATCTTACCCTAACACATTTAGATTTTGCCTTCCTGTTTTGTTCTATTTCTCCTGCATAAATTGACTGGTGATTCAACACAATGAGGATGTTGTCCATCATCATTGTGCTCAAATACGACTTTCCCCTTGCCTGTTCGCCTGTTTTACTGCGAGTCGACACGACATTCCCTGGTTCTTCTTCAAGGATTATGTTTTTAACTTAATTTGTTTGTTTGTAAGCAACATGAAGGAAAAAGTAATGGATGGATGTTAATGCAATTTTACCCAGAGGTAGGTTTTGGTATATCTTAGAGATATAAAAAATTTTGTGACGTTACATCTTGACCTTATGATGTTCATATCATAATTATGTTTTCCTAACAATGCTGGTATAGGGCAATCTTGGAGTTTTGTGATGACAATAGTGTCTACCGTGGCTACTGTTGTGTCTTGGCGAGCGAGTTGTTTGGCTTCCGTAACTGAGCATTTTGTTTTTCTTCACCTTGAGCCTGCATGATTGTGTCTGCATTTTGGGTCCAGTTTTTGAACCAAACAGAACATGTCTCTTAAGAATATCTTTAATGTAGAATGTTAACTGTCAAAAGTTTGAATCATAATCAGATTTGTTGAACTCTCGAGGTGAAATACAAAGATGGAGGAAAAATAGCCCATAATTCTACTTGAAATGTTATAAATTACTGCTCATACAGCAGATTTAAGTTCAATTGCACATGTAATCATTTGGAAAGAAAAACCACCATCAGTTGGCTGATGTACAGGAGGAAATCTCTCATTGTTGCTGTGGATTATAGAATAGATTTAAAATTGTGACAAACAGCAGGTAGCCATCTGTGAAGAGACGTGACTTCATGCAGAATGGAAACAAAACGTTTGCAATAGTCCACATTTACTGCTGTTTGGGTCAAAACATTCATTAATGTGACTGCCTATATGCAATACAGTTGGGTTTAATTTTCATGATGTCACACATTGGTGAAAGTTGAGGTGTGCCAGTGGCGACAAAATTTGATGACTAATGTTGATGGTGTAGCCAGAAACCAAGCGAAATAGGTAGCAGAGTGCCACCAATGTATAAGTTGAACAAATTTTCTTGGAAGAAAAGCGTGTTTCCAAATTCCCATTGGAGGCTTTAAATCAGTGAACTTGTCAACAAATATGTTTACGGTGCAAATGCTGCTGGGGGCTTTCCAAATGTAAGAGTCAATGAAATATTATCCATCAAGTCATATCTTGTGCATTTATTTTCATGGGAGCACAACTTTAGAATTAATTTAAATTAAGTATGAACCCACTCATTAGCTTTGTGATGTAAGTTATTTTATATTGATCTGTAATTTCCAACAGACGATATGCAGTGCAAGTGTTGCTTTGAATCACTTAATCTGGTCCTAACTTGATTCTGAGGGTTGATGCAAGCAAAGATTAAGTTATGATGACAATTAACCACAACTATAACCACTGACTGTTGACATTGATCCGATGGATGAGATAAATTAGTCAGGAAGTTAGCAGATCTTCCTTCAAATTGAGGTGTTGGAATCATGAAAATGGGCAGGTTTAATGTTCTGAGCAACTTTGGCAAAGGCCCAATTGCGATGGTTGGATCATTGGTTAGAAGCATCTCCAGAACTGCAAGTCTGGCTGGTTGTTCCCACTCTGCAGTAGTAAGTACCTATCAAAGTGGCCTAAAGAAGGACAAAAGGCATTGTCAGGGTTATCGGTATCAACGGCTCACTGATGTGCGTCGGAAACAAAGGCTAGTCCCTGCTATCTAGTCTTACAGAAGAGCTTCATATAGCACAAAATTGCTGAATAAGAATATGCTGGTGTCAGAACACTATAATTTGATCACGGTTTTCCCTTTATCGAGCTGCATAGCCCTGACCGGTCGGCGTGCCCAAGCTAACCGCTGTTCACTACCGAAACCACCTGGGAAGAATGTAAGCCAGTGGAATTTAGTTAGATGTTTTGGGCAATGTTCTGCAGGAAAAACCTTGGGTCCTGCCATTTATGTGGATGTTACTCTGAATGTACCACCTACACGAACATTGATGCAGACCATTTGAACCCAGTCATGTAGACGGTACTCCCTCATAGCAGTGGCCTCTTACAGCAGGGTTTAGAAACCGTTTGAAGACCACATCCAGTTCATGGTGTAGACATGGCTCTCCAAATTTCTTAGCTTGGATCTGTTCAATCGAGCAACAGTGGGATGTCATGGACAAACAAATCCAGTTCGATAGTCCGATCCAAGGAGGCTTCACCTCACAACTGCTGCTAACCTCTTGGTGCCAGATACCATGATACACCTTCATAGGTGTGTCCAATGCAGTATTAGGCAGGTAATAATATAATGTTAGGTCTAATGTTACGGCTGATCAGTGTAGGTTTTGAACTAAAAAACAGGATATCACATATAAAAAATAAATAAATATATTGAGAACACATAAAAGTGTGATGTTTTACACTTTTGGCTGTTGTGCATTATGTGAGCCTTCATAACATTTACATCTTTAATGAATGAATAATATATGCTTTCTGATACATAAAAAGTATAGATGTGTCTTATGAGTAAAAAAAACAAACATTCTTAAAGTTGCTCCTGACTGTTTTGTTTAGGTGACTAAATCTAGTCAAAATAATTTATTTAAAACCAAATTATTATAATTAGTCATCAGTTTTATAACCAGGCAAAAACATCATTCTAAGACATTTGAACTTAGAATTAATTTTCAGTCAATAATAATATAGGATATCTGCTGATATAGTTTACCAGAAAGCATCATGAATCCATTATAATATACTGTGAATCTCCATATAATACATTAGTGATGTTGTGGTGCATGTATTACCAAATATTCCTATTGATTATATATAAAAGGCAGTTTCATATCATACTTTTAATGAAAAAACATTAGCCCTCTGAGTAATAAACAAATGAACCATTGATTCTAACACACGCTCACATTTGTCTCACAATTGACTTATTTCCTGAGAGTGTGACTTTCCTATCATGAGCTGTAAATTGGGATGAGATTTCTATGAAAGTGAGGATTAGGAGTGCAGAAAGCTACTCGTTACTGTTGGAGGGATTTCTTCCAAAGCAAAGATTAAAAAATATGAGATCCTCACATTCAAATGCTCTCTCTATTTCCATCAAATGCAGCCAAGAGCCAAGTGCTGACGTCCACAGATGGGCGGCGGTGAACTTCAGCAGTGGTGGGAAAATCACAGATAACTGACACTTTGAGGAGCTGCAATAAATTCACAGTGATGACGAGAGTCTGATACTCTATGTGTGTGGTCTCTGGTTTTCACCTGTCTGCAGCTCGGTCCCTAAATAATGCCGTAAGGAACATTTACTGGAATATACCATCATGCATTCACAAATAATTCTTGAAATCCAAGAAATGATGTATTAACGCGTGACAATAAAAGATTTATAACCGCGTACCCTGAGATTTAGAAGTATCATAAAGGATGTACGCTGTTTCAAAATGGCGTAATTTAGGAAAAAGTGACAAACGCATTCTCCTGAATGCCTCTATGGTATATGATACTTAATGAAGTGATCAAAAGGATGTCTTTCCAACAGATGAAATGCTATAAATTGAGCTCTAAGGCTCTTTTGTTGTGGAAAAAACAAGGTAAATGGATATTTGGGGTGTTTTATAAGTGCACAAAAAATTATAAAGAGCTCTTTTGGGGTTTTTCTCAAGTGGAAAAACAATGAAATTGAGTCACTGGGGAGCCTTTCCAACAGACAAAATGTGATAAAATTCCCTCTAGGGTGCTCCTCTAGTGGAAAAAACAAGGTAAAGAGTTCCTTTCTGATGTTTTTCCAGCAGACAAAATATGATAAAATGCATCATCTAATGGAAAAAAAACAGACATAGGGTTCTTACGTGTGCTATTCCACCAGGCAAAATGTGAAAAAGTGCAGTCTAGCATGCTCCTTTAGTCCAAATAACAATGTAAAGGATTTTCTGTGATGACTTTCCTGTGAGCAGAATAAAATAAAGTGCCATCTAGGGTATACTTTTTTCATGAAAACGCAGGGGTTAAGTGTACTTTGGCGGGGCTTATAATCAGAAAAATGGGACAATGTGCATACATGGTTCTCTTCTTGAGGAAAAAACAAGGTAAGGTTGTAAGGCCTTTCCCCTCTTTACCCTCCTTTCAAGTCAAAAGAACAAGAGAAAGTTCCCTCTAGGAGGTTCTTCGTGTGCTTGGAGGGGGCTTTCAATCAGACAACATCTGATAATGTGCCTCTAAGGTGCTCGGGTAGTGGAAAAAACAAGGTAGATGGTGGAGGGCCTTTCTATCTGTCAAAATGAAAAAAGTGCACTCTGGGGTGTCTATTGTTGAGAAAATATCCTAATTGGCATTCTGCACCATCCTTTGCACATAATGTGCAAAATGTATGGCCAATTGGGAGCCTTTCTAACAGAAAAAATGTCATAAAATGCCTCAATGTTGCTCCTACTGTCAAAAAAACGAGGTAAAAAGTTCCTCTCTGGTGTCTTTCCAGCAGACAAAATATGATAAAATGCCCTCGGGGTTTCGGATCTAATGGAAATAAGAAGACAAAGGGTTCTTACGAGTGCCTTTTCCAGCAGGCAAAATGTGAAAAGATGCAGTATAACATGCTCCTCTAGTCAAATAAGGTAAAGGATTATTGGTTATGACTTTCCAGTCATCAAAACAAGATGAAGTTCTCTCTAGGATGTTTTCTACTTGTGGAATATGCAAGGCTAAGTGTGTTATGAGGGAGTTTTCAATCAGAAAACATCTGATAATGTGCCTCTGGTTGCTCATGTAATGGAAAAAACAAGGTAAAGGGTGGAGGGCCTTTCCATCTGGCAATATTAGAAAAGTGAACTCTAGGGTGTGTCTCTCCTGGAGAAAACATGGTAATTAGCATTCTACACCATCCTTTGCACAAAATGTTCAAAATGCATGAATGAAAAAAAAGAAAACCTGATGAACTGCCCTCTATGATGAACTTATAAAGGAGAACTGTGACCCTGCATTCTAATAATTGTCCTACCAGCATGATTAAATGAAATATTTGACTTGAACCACAAAATAAATATTGAATATTTAGTATATCTGGATGAAGGTGGGGATTATTTTTATTTTTCTTCCTTCAACATTGCGAGAACACTGAGGGCAATGAGAGCGCTTTGATGGAACTCACATCTTGTTGGATTTGTATTATTGTTAAATGTATTTAAATGAAAGGTATGCACTCTAATGAGTGTTTGTTTTTTTTTAAGATTTATCTCGTGATTAATGTATCAAAAAGCCTTTCACAAACAGTACTGAGTGCAACTGATCCTTTTATGTCATAAGGTGAAGCTATTTAATATTCATACAATATATCTATAACGTAAGGGAAAAATATCCTGTGAAATGTTTTTCTTGACAGCATATTATTACACTCTATTCGTGGGAATACAGGAAGTTGTAAATCAGCTGCTTGTGGGGATTTTTCTTTTTATTCATATGAAGTAGTTGGTGGTTTATATTATTCAGGGTAGCAATCCATCACTGCCATTGGTAATGCTTTCAGGGTAATAAAGAGGTATTTATCGTTGTAATTGCTGATTTGAAATTTGCATGTTTGCGGGAAGGTGGAGTTCAGCTTGCAGTCTGTAAGCTCACCTAATATATCGCCGCGAGCCAGGATGTATAAAAACAAATCATTTGTAAAACCACTGCTAATAAGACCTTGCATGGGTATTAGCAGTAAAAAAAAAGTCACATCTTGCAAGAATGAGCTGAAATATTCAGTAAACATGAATGTCCAATATGTCTGCAGACATTAATGCAAAGACACGATGTGGCCCGTTTTTCACCTCTTTTTGGTTGCAGTAGCTTGTGTTGAAGACTGAATGAGATTCAAACACATTCACACACTCAGCACCTTGAACTCCAGTTCCTCTCTGGATGAAATGTTTGAAGAAGAATCTTTGGCTTTGTTGGATTTGGACAGAGCTCGACCTTTCTCAGCTTTTGACGTCCTTGAGTGATGAATTCTTTGGGATATTTAATGTCTGGTTAATTAGAAGGTTGAGTTGAGCCACTGGAAAACTGTATATGTTGATTTTGGTTTCTCCTCCGTCTGTATACAAGCACAATCCACCAACATTTTTTCTACCCTTTGTTATCATCTGACCACTGCACGTCAGTCAAAATCCCCCTTGTACAGCGGGACATGTTGGATCAAAATCCATTATGTCATGCATGCAAGTTATCTGAAGCTAAAGGTAGAGGGGTAAAGGGTGAAACTACCTTAGCTTCCACTTTTCATTACTCTCTCTTGTTCTGGGAGGAAATTTTGCAAATATACTGATAATGCAATGGAACTGAAAACGGGGGAGAAATAATCTACAAAGTGAGAAGTTGATGTTCCATCAAGTGACAGATTTAGTCAAACTAGTTGTCAAAACAAATACAGCAATTTACAAAGTAAAAAGTCAGAGGAGGGCTAGCATAACCCACAATATATAGTTTTCTGATATATAGTAGTCAAAAGTTGAAAGTTTAACAAATAGTTTATAAATTGTGCAAAGTATACAACAATAAGTGCACATATGAAATCATCTTTAACACAGGATGGCGGCTACATTTTTGTATTTTACCAAATAATTATCTCTAAATGACGTTAAGTATCATAGCCCCAATATTTTGACAGTCTTTAGATTTTGACAGGTTATCAACATTATAACTATCTACTAACTATGTTATTATCTACCATATTCCGGAGAACAGCTAGAAATAAGCATGAGAGAGAGAAGACTTTGACAACTTTAGTCAAACTAAGGAAATTCCTCAATTTCTCATAGATTGGTGGCTGAGACAGAAGCAATAAATCTCAGATTAGCAGACTCAAACCAATACATCGATCTCAGATCAGCAGATTCAAACTAACAAATTAATGTCCGACAGTCAGATTCAGACCATTTAATAGATCTCAGAAAAACAGTACTATACGGCTTATTAAGACTTTGTATTGGAATAAGCAATTTTAGAATAAGCAATTAGAAAAGTTATTTCTAATTCTCTGTATGACTGATATTTCAACCTCATCCCAGATTATTAAATTTGCATTTACCATGATTTTAATGCAAACAAGTTCTTAATATAATTATTTTGTTAAAGAAATGATGCAGTACCTCTATTTTTCAATCAGTTAAAAAAAGTGTTAAGAAGCTATTGTTATTCAAACAAACATGAGTCTATTTGTGCAGTTTATAATAGGTATAATGTATTGAGCTTATATAAACTACAATTATATGAATATTACATTTCATTAGGTAAAAAAAAATCAGTTTCTCTTCAAAACTCGACATTGACCATATAGGTTAGTCCAATGGTAGCACAGCTAAATAGCTTGCTAGGCAGTAGCATTTAGCTTTTGTAGCTCTAGGTTTTGTTCCTGTTTAGGCTTCTAGCAGTAGGCTGTCTAGTAGGTTGATTTAAGAATAGATTAACATTTAGCTGTTTTAGCTAAAATGCTAAAAGAGATTTGTAAAACAGCACAGTCATCTAAAAAGACGATGTATAAAAATTTCAGGAGGGAAACTTTTTTTAAAAGGCATTTTTAAACATAAATTTTATAGGTATATATATTTTTATATATATACCAGCAGTTTCAGCAGGGAAGCCCAGACTTTCCTGTCCCCGGCCACATCCACCAACTCCTGTAGGAGGATTCCGAAGCGTTCCCAAGCCAGCCGAGAGATGTAATCTCTCCAGAGGGTCCTTGGTCTACCCCACATGGAATTCCCGAAACACCTCCTCAGGGAGGTGTCCGGGGTGCATCCTGACTAGATGCCTGAACCACCTCAACTGACTTCTCTCGATGCGGAGGAGCAGTGGCTCTAGTTTGAGCCTCTCCCGAATGTCTGAGCTCCTCACCCTATCTCTTAGGCTGAGCCCAGCCAACCTGCGGAGAAAACTAATTTCAGCCGCTTGTATCCGCGATCTCGGTCATGACCCACAGTTCATGACCATAGGTGATGGTCGGAACGTAGATGGACTGGTAAATCGAGAGCTTTGCCTTTCGGCTCAGCTCTCTCTTCACCAAAATGGATCGATATAGCGTCAGCATCACTGCAGGCGCCGCCCCGATCAGTCTGTCCATCTCCCACTCCCTTTTTCCCTCACTCGTGAACAAGATAGATACTAGATACTTGAACTCCTCTTTTGGGGCAAGAACTCCTCCCCGACCCGAAGTGAGCAATCTACCATTGTCCGGCTGAGAACCATGGCCTCAGACTTAAAGGTGCTGATTCTCATCCCGGCCGCTTCACACTCGGCTGCAAATCGTCCCAGTGCGAGCTGGAGGTCAGTGTTCGAATGTGTAAAAAGCAGAGACAGGATCCTAAGGCCACCGAACCCGAGACCCTCCGCCTCTTGGCTGCACCTAAAAATTCTGGCCATAGAAATTAAGAACCTGGCGGAGTCCAAACGCAACGGGAAACGAATTTGACTTACTGCCGGCAATGCGAACCAGATTCTGACTCCGACAGTACAGCGATTGGATGGCCCATAGCAATGGGCCATCCACTCCATACTCTCGGAGCACCACCCAAAGGATGCCCCAAAGGGACTTGGTCATAAGCCCTCTCAAGATCCACAAAGCACTTGTGGACTGGTTGGGCAGGGAACCCATGTCCCCTCCAGCACCCTTGAGGGTATAGAGCTGATCCAGCGTTCCACGACCAGGACGAAAACCGCGTTGTTCCTCCTGAATCCGAGGTTTGACTATTGACCGGACTCTCCTCTCCAGTACCCTGGCATAGACCTTAGGAGGCTGAGGAGTGTGATCCCCGATACTTGGGACATATCTTCTTTTCTTGAAAAGGGGAACCAACACCCCAGTCTGCCACTCCAGAGGTACTGCCCTCGATGTCCACGCAATGTTGCAGAGGCATGTCAGCAATGACAGCCCTACAACATCCAGAACTTTAAGATACTCAGGGCGGATCTCATCCAACCCCGGGGCGCTGCCCCTGCGGAGTTGTTCAACAGCCGCAGCGACCTCAGCCCTAGTGATGAGCGGACCCACCTCCAAGTCATCCAGCTCCGGTTCCTCCTGGGAATACGTGTTGGTGGGATTGAGGAGATCCCTAAATCATTCCTTCCATTTTCTATCAGTGGGAAACTGGAGCCAAGGTAGGGTTGACACAACTGCCTAATTTGGCAGGATGGATCAGAGGCTGGAAAGAAATATCTGGTCCATAGTCTACAGTCGTTCCCTCTTCTTGTTCTTGATGAACCGGAAAATACTCAGTTCATAAGAATACATTGTTAAGAATGGTGACGGAGTGAGCAAGGGCACAACTTGAAGCTATTGGCTACTTATTCTCCTGACCTGTCCAAAGCTTGTCTTGAAATTGAATTCCCTCCCTTACCTCTGCCAGTTGCTCCTGAGCCAATGGTGGCCAGTCTTTCTCTAACGTACCTCATCATCACTGTCTCTTGTCAGCTGTGAAGACTTTTTTAGCAAAGAAAATACTCCAACCCATTCTTTATTCGTGACGGATAATTTGTCGTCAGGTGTTTAAGTCTGCATGGGACCATGGCATACTTTGACTTACCACACTTTGACTTACCCTCACTGCTTGGCTACCAAAGCATTATGATGTTGATGGCTCATGCTCAGAAAGATATGATTCTGGAAGCCCTTCTGTCCAAAAACCTTTGAATTTTTGTCTGTTTGCCTCACGCAACACTCTAAGGCATCTTAGTTGTAGGTAGTATCAAATAGTCCAACTCCGACCTTTCATATAACTAGTCATACATTGTGGAATTGGAAAAGAAGCCAATAAGGCAAATTTTGTGAAAATGGGAAAATTATGAGATACACTTTTGGAATGTTTGGTAAATATTGCTTTATTGAGCGGAGTTGTTTAACAGTTCAAAAAATAATCCATTGGAGCAGATTACTTTTTTGTTTCTAATCTAACGCGAGCTAGAAGCTAACCTTTGTTCAGCTTGATAGCTAGCAGCAATACTAATAATTTATATATATATATATATATATATATATATAATTTTTGATATATATATATATATATTCTTTTTTTTATTTGGTTTCAGTGTACATTTTGTTATATGCTGTGCTGCAAGATGCCCTGGAGAGCTTATCATGTGTCTGTTTGCGAGCTGCAGGAAAGATAAGTGGCTTTTGGAGTCGAACTGTGCTTGACTGGTTGTTTTTTATGAAACAGAACGCAAGAGAGATTACACAACCGCTACATCAGCTATGTCAGTTTTGTAGCAACCCTGACAAAGCCAGATGGGACGAGTAAAGAAAGGTGGTTCTAGTTAACATAAGCTACCTGGCTAACAGCATTCTTTAAACCAAAATTTTGTTTACATTCTACATTTTTACTTTGGTCACTAAAGTTGGTATTTTAATTGATAAGCTTCTCAGTACAGAACCGTAAGATTTACTGGTAGCAAAGATAGTTAGCTAGGCAATAGCATACACCCTTAATGGTAAGAAGATTAGGTACCAGTTTATCCCAGTTTGCTCTGAATTGCATTAGCATTGTCGTTGCTTGAGTTATTAGACTGAAATAGCTGAATTTGAGCTTTGGGGATATAAGCACCAGCACTGTTATTGAAAAAATATTCTATAATGCAAGTAAAATTGAGTTAATTGTTCAATTGAGATTATCAAGTTCAAGTTCAAGTTACTATTCGTTAAATTTGCTAAACTGTTCATCAAATTTTTTATTTGAAAACAATTTTTTTTAATAAAGGTGATCTCTCTGGGACTCAGTTCAACGCAGAAATATATGTATGCTCTTGTTGTTTCCCCACATCTGTTTTGTCGAAAATTACAAAAGGAAATATTCCTTGCATATTTCACTGTCACCTGTCACCGTCTGGTCCATGAAATTACTGACGACAGACAGCCATAAACCACTTGGCACAGTTTTCTCTCAACATGTTATTGTGTTCTCCAACCTTCACCGCAAAACTGAAGGATTTATAATGTGGGACAGACTGAGAGGGATGAGTATGGTTTTGACCTGCGCTCACATGTAGAGCTTACCACAGGAGAGTTACACAATACTGGATTCGCCAAGACGGAGTCAATGAAAAGGCAATTTGTCAATGTTGGTTCAAGTCTTTCGGCTTCCTTTGTTGTGAACCTGCATGAGGTTCAAAGACTGGAGCTTGATGTGAGCAGCAGCTAGATGTCATTAACTCAACTACTTCCTTTGTCAGATGAAGGTAGATTACACTCAATTTATTTGTGTCTTGTAAATGTCTAATGTGTTAACAGTCCGATGCGAGAGGATATATTTTGTCTTGGGATGCGTGAATACAGAGTTTTGTACTGAACTCCAAAAAGGTTCATAATTCTTATGCTCATGGACGAGAAAAGAACAAATACTTTAGCCATATCAAATGGAAATGATGGCATTGAAATGAATTTTTCAAATTTTATAAAGTCATAGAGCTTAGTGGGAGGTAGGCTGGATGGATTTTGGGAATAGTCGGTTGTGACACTAGTTGAAGTTTTATATCCAAAAGCTCTAGTCCAAACCTAGCCACGGAGGGGTCACAAATCAGTTAACTTCTAGTGCCGGTCCCAAGCCCAGATAAATAGGGATGGTTGCTTCAGGAAGGGTATCAGTTGTAAAAACCTATACCAAATCATTATGTAGAACATAAAACGGATTTTCAAACCGGATTCGCTGGAGCTTGAGTTAACTAATACTGTTAACGTAAGCGAGCAGGGTACCGGCGATAAGTATGGATATAGACAAAGATAAAGAAAAAGGTCAGATTTAGTTTAATTTTGCTGCAAATTAATCGAATTTAGTAGTTAACATTTTACTCGCGTGGAGGGTTTTTTTTCTGAACGAAAAAAACTTCCTAAACATGGATAATTTAGTCCGAATTTGGTGTATATGAATTAACTAGAGGAGCTCTATCTCATATTTATCATATTTTACTCGCTAAGGGGAGCTTTATACATATCACAACGAATACAACTTCACATTTAATTTGAGGAGTTCCATCAGGGGTATTGCTTGTACAACTCGGGGGGCCTTGGGCTTTTCTTAGGTAAACTGTGCTAACAGGGACAACAATGTAGGCCTAGTTTGATTTTGTATATAAAGGCTAAGGGTTAGAGTTCATGCCAATTTGACTTCAATCCCCAACGGGAAGCATCCAACCAGCACCCAAATAAAGAAGTTTCAACACTTCATTGACTGACATCCAGTTTTCACACCAGCTAAGCAGCCATGAAGGCTACTGTGAGAAGAACTGTAGGAAAATAAAGAAAGTTTCACCTCAGTCGAAACATGGGCGCACTCGTAGTAGGACAAGCACATGATCAATGTGAAGTTGGAACGTTTGCACGATTTCAATCAGGCCCTGTAGCCAAAACACAAACGTAAGGTCTTCCTGGAGTCGAATCAGGGCCTCCTGGAGTTCAGTGAAGTTCTGAGAGTCCAAATCACATTTATTGTGTGTAATCATCACATCCTTAGTGAAATAGACAGATATTTAAGAGGATGGTGAATACCATGCTTGCAAGGAAACAAATGGCCCCTCGTCTATTTCTAATTTACATTTACTTGCTGGTTTAAATGTGGAAACCATTGGAGACACCAGTGAGTAATTATTTCTCTCTTTGAAAACAGGAAGTGGCTTTACAAACTAAAGAAGGGTCCGCTTACTCTGAGACACAAAAGGCCAACGTGCGTGCATAATTTACCATAAAAATGTAACCACCCAAAGATAGGATAACATTTAAATTCCTCACTAAAATGTTTGCTTTGCTGGAAAATATTAACCTTTTATCTACACAAATGGACTCTAAGAGTCGAGTGTTTATGAAAACTAAAGTGACGGCATCTTTTTAACATGACTATGGATATGTATTTCTGTGTTGCATGATGGCCCCACTTCTCTTCTATTCAGGCTTGTATGAACTTCTGGGAACTTCTTTATCGATTACTATCCTCGGAAGCGTTTCCATTACCGACAATTGTAATTTTCTTTGTAAGTTGTGTTTTGTTTCATATAAAAACACAATTCCCCCCCATTTACTGTAGATTTCTCCTGATGGGGAAAGACTGAAACAATAATTCATGTAAAACTGTACTGGTGTTGTTATGATTTGTGTTCTCTTGTGTTTGAGTCACACATAGAATAGTTCTTCTCTTAATTATCTAATTAAGCTAAATGCTTCTGCCTTGTGCATTTAGACTTAAGCAGCGCCCATGCACATCCACAGCTGACCTCAAAGGCATTACCAAAAATCATTCAAGTTTAAATACACCTAAAAATGTGAAAAAAGCAAACATTGAAATCATCTGTATATTTGCCGTTAGGGCGTGAAATGCCTCTGGTGATTAATTTGCCGTTAATGTTTATCACATAAGTTCTTGGAATGTCGTGTCACTCTTGGCCCCGGTTATAAATTTGTCTGGCCCATGTGACTCAACAAATGTTGTGCTGAAATATAACTCAACGACCTAATGTGTTTAATATCACTTCCGCTGTTGAGAAGCTATGCACTGCAAGGCCGTCCAGGGTCTTCGTTTTCTGCCATTGACTGCTGGCCAGTTGTTTTTACCTGGTAAAACAATAACTTGGCACGCAGGCTTTGGCATGTTCATCATGTGCAGAAGCCTGTGTATAATTAAGGTCCTTTTAGTTTTAACTTAAAGACATCATGCAAACACATGATTGACTTTTGAAAGGGGCTGGTGAGCTCAGACACACTGAAAAAATTTACACACAGGAGATAAATTGGCAATGTTTTTAACGTCATTGCCTCAGTGTTTTGGAACGCAGGGATAAATATCTGTATAGATGGGAATCAGGATGTTGCTGGAAAAACAGCAGCATCCAGCAATCTCTTCATGGAAAAACACTTAGCCTGGAAGACACTGAGCAGAAAACAAACTTCCATCAACACTGAATGCTTCTCCAAAGTAGCAGCATCCATAAAAGTTTGTTTATTGTTTGTCCACTGGGTTTGATTATATGACAAAACAACATGTGAGTCGATGGAGCTTAGCCAGCAGCTTGTTGGGCCTTTCTCATCAGCACATAAACATAACACCAGAGTTATGGTAAAAGAATACACACAAAATGATCATAGTTGCAATCCCACTTCCGGATCGGTACGGAACCGCTAATCAAGGAATCTGTGGTTGCGTTTTAGACATTCATCATCAGCAGCGTGGAAAAACTTCCACACTCGTGTAAAAAACTCATCGTGTCCATGGTAAGTCGATGAGTGATGATATTATCATAATCGCTCTTACAAGGAGTTGCCTGTAAACAAAATATGTCCCTTTTGTCAAAAGGGACATATTTTGTTTACAGGCAACAAAATATGTCATATGTATTACAGCAAAACTTTGTCCCCGGCCGAGGCATGGCCCAAATAAAACCTGGCACAACTGTTTGTATTACTTTTGATTGTGTGTCTGAATGTCCTCCTTTGCCCTCCTTTATGCCTCACATACCTAAAACGAACTCAAAGAAATGCAGGCTGACTACGACTCCCGGATCTTTTGAGTCAAGGTTCAAGACCTTCCTTTGTTGGCCACTGCCTTTAATTTAATCAGTTAATTACTCAGTTATTACACTCTATGTAGAGTAGTTTGATCAAGCGTCAAAGAGGGTGATAGGTAGGAGGATTCAGCAAACATTTGGCTTCCCAAGATTGGATCCCTCTTCTTACATTACACCTTCACATGTGTAAATCAAACAGAATATGCAAAGAAAAAAACCCCTCTAATTTCTCACTGGTCTTGACCAGTGACGTCATCCGTGACATCACCAGAACCATAAATAGAAATCATAATGCAAAATCATATATGCAACGAAATCAAGGTAATTGAAAATTACTCATTAATGTGTGTTTACCTTAATGTCGGGTTTTGCAAGGTTACTACAGCAATTATAAATGAAAGCAAAAAGAAAGCAAGTAAACTAATATGGTAAAGATTTATACCATATTATGAGCTTCAGTAACAGTTATTCAGAGTGCAGCTGCTGTTCGTCAGCCGGGAGTTTGATTGTGCCTAAAAATGGTGCTCCTACTCATCAAAACATTTTAAGTGAAACAGAATGAGGTAGGACTTAACAAGATATTGGAAGGTGACTTTTACAGCTGGATTACAAAAACAAGTTAAATTTTTATTTATCTTTGCTCACAAATTCTGTAATAGACCTTTTTCTCTAGTTGAAGGTGCAGGAAGGGGTTCTGGAGAAAGGAAACTTGTGATCAACCCTAAGAACAAGTATTTGATGGTCTGGAAAACGGCTCAGTAATCTGCCATGACCCGTGATAGTCTCCATTCCCACAACAAGGGCTATTCTCTATAGAGAATATATGACTTTTAGGCAACATGATTTACAATACACAGAAGGGTTATGATGGAATTTTGGCCCAATTATGACAAAAATCAACAGCCTATCACAGCTTTTATTAGGACTATTCATTTGACTGTCAGACATGAAGATGCAGACGTTTGGTTTGCTAGACAGATGGGCTTATATACAGATAATACAGACAACACAGCTATGCATGCATATTGCCAAATTATGACAACGTCTATTATAATTATTAGTGGTAAGAGTAATAACTGTGTAATAACTATTTCTTTCAATAATGTGATTAAGTCTGGGTAAGAAATGCATGTATTTAAATAATACTGAAGAAGACTTCTCTTAAGTAAATATTCAAGCATTCATTATTTGTATTGGTAAACTAAACAGGAAACAACATTAATTAGCCTGTAACATAAAGTATCAATAATGTTTGCCATCAAAAATTGGTGTTCATCCCATAAATCTGACGGTAAAGTAAGCTAAACTAATCTTGGACCACTCTCTGTAGGAATGGAAGGAATATCAAGAGATCCAGCCAACTCAGATTAGTGTTCCTCATCATGTTAATAATGAAGTTTTATTGTCAGTTTTCTATGAGAACCATCTGCAGCCTGCATCACATGTGTATCCACAGTTGCTAGACTCTGGCAGAGTGAGCAGCAGGCAGTAGAGTTACTGTATGAGCTGCTGGCTTTAAGAATATATCACCTCTGCATAAATCAAACCCTGACTCTGTGATCACATTCGTCTGTAGTGCTGCCATGTAATGCGGTAACACCTATGTAAAGTCGTGTGAAGAGGTCTGCGAGCCATATGTGGAATCTGCACAGCATCACGGCATGATTTAATAAAAGGTTCGACTTTCGCAAAATTAATTTTCAACAAATGTGATGAATGGCTTCGTAGCCAAGTATCATTTCAGATAATAAACCATTGCATCTGTACACTTGATTAGGCTGCTTTTGAATGAAATCCATGCTTTTGCACGCAACACCGACAGGTGCTCCGGCGGTGCGTGTATGAAAGCTGTATTATGTATAATGTTTTTGTTATTGCATTACTGCACTATGAGGTCAGTTGTGCAGGTTTCCGTGATTATGAGGTTAAGGTTTACAGTCCAAGACCACAAAGAATAGAAAGTCCAATATGATTTTTTATTGTCGTAATCAAGGAATCGGTGGAACATTAAATCCTGGAAAATGTGTTCAAAGATGGAATAATGAGGTGAACAAACACAAACAATAATAAAGTAATTGCACTGAGAGCTCATGTCCAGACTGAGAGCAACGGAGTGCCGGCATGAAACATAAAGCCTACATCTGTTTTGGACTTCTGTATAACTGGGATTTAAATAGGTCTGTCTAATCATTGTAACCCCACTCATAAAGATTACATCTCCATTAAAGGTTTAAAGTTTGATATTTTCAACTATTGCAGCAAACAACTATTTGCTATGTAATTATATATGAAAGGAGTAGTTCCCTGATACTGGGCCTGGCCACAGAGCATTTGTTACCTCTGTTAACAGTTAGCATGAAAAATAAACAGTTTTAGGCTTTAATTACATTGAACTTGTCAAATTCCACTGGCATGCCCAAACAACCTCATGCAAGGTCATCAGCCGTCGTCACCCTCTGACCTACAACATCCAACAAGCTAGATAGCTTAAAAAATATAGTATAGTCAAAGTATGGCTTTATTACAATCAATGATTCACATGCTCCAAGCCCACTCCCTGTGTCATATGTTGAGAAAAGCCCTGGCAGATCGTCAACTCCTCAACCTTGCAAATGACAGTGGGGTGCATCTGGATCAAAGTCAAGGCTGAATATCTCAAGATTGCCAAGACAGCACTGAAAACCTGGCTTCCATTTCCAACAACATTTATCAGCGCAGCATTCTTCTATAAATGCAATGAAAACTAAGTATGTTGAATAGACTGTGTGGAACACACCATGAGTGTCTCCATCTTGTTGTTCCATCATACCTCGGTGGAGCACCTTGCTACAGGGGAACCGCATCAGAGCAATGGCATCATGAATAGAACATCCTTTTTGGTGGTCAGGAGTCAGGACGAAAGTGAGCAGTGCATACTCATGCACTCAATAGTATGTCTGTAGTTCTCAAATTTCACTATTTTTTTGAGCACTGTCTGGAAGTACAGTTTGGTATGTGGTCCATTTTGAAGCAAAACAGAAAGCGGTAGTTAACTCAAAAAGTTGTAAGCCCTCCTTTCATGTCCAAAATGTTCAGCTTTGCTGAGAAACTCATGTAATGTTGTCTCGCAAAGTCATATCACATCAGATCTTTAAAAGTCATATGATCGGATGTCGGTAGATGCAGATGCAGAAAGGGCTCACACAGAACTGAATGACACAACTTTTTATCTGTGAGTATTGTAAAGCAAACTGAAACATGATATTTATTTTTTTAGATTGTGTATTGTAATTTGATTCTTATTTGATCTGTTGTCTTCATATACGGGAGCTGCATCTTCCTATAGAATAGAATAGAATACGAAGAACTTTATTCCTAGGAACTTCAGGGACATTTGGGTGTTACAGCAGCTCCAACATTGTAAAATGACAATAGAAAAAAATAAAAACAAGACATATAAACCTGTATATATTTAAATGTATTAATTTACTTGACCATTGATTGAACTGTTGACCAGTTTGCATCGGCCCACTTTCATCCTTGCAGAAATAAAACGAAAAGTATCTCTGTTTTTCTGTGTATTTATTATTGGCTTGATTTCATCTTTTGTAATATTCCCAGATTTAAATATCTCAGCTCTATCCTTCCCCATGTATTACCCTAGCTCATATAGAACTTCCTCCTTCCTCTGTTTGTTTTTTTTACTTCTTTTCTAGTAGCCTGCTGTAACATCCTTTAATTGGCCCAAAAGTCCAGACAGATTTAATTTGCTACTGAACCAAATCAAGGCTCAATATGATCACAACCAATTCCACCTTTTTTTCATGATGTCCAGCTATTATGTTAGATTCATACATTAGTCCAGGGTCTCTTTTACATCTGCAGTCTTCTTCCAGATTAGTCAAGACCAAATGAGGCAGGTATGAAAGCACCCTTCATGTCTAAACTCACGATTCACATTTTTAGTTGACGAGGAACATCAGTCACAAAAACTACATCAGTACGCTGACAATGACCAGAAGCAAGCAAAATATATCAAATTCATAGAATCACTATTGTATCGCCTCAACCCAGCCACAAAAGGGTCACAAGTCAGTGTACTTCTAGTGTTGGTTCCAAGCCCAGATAAATGGGGAGTGTTGTGTCAGGAAGGGCATCCGACATAAAAACCTTTGCCAAATCAATATCCGGAACAAGAAGATCATCTGAGCCGATCCCTAATGGGAATAGCCGAAAGAAGAACACTATTGTATCACCTCCTTAGTCAATGCCAACCAAACATTTTGATATTGCATGTTTATTACCCAGTTATTACATGATAATAAATATCACCGTCAAAAAACTTTGAGGGAGGCAGTCCAGTTAAAATAACTCCGACAACAATTACAGCACTATGGAGGATATGAAACAAATTGATTGTGGCGTAAGTGTTGCACTCACAATATACTGCCAGGTAACTATTTTTCTACTGATGAATGTTTCACACTTTTATCCTAAAAAAGTTGCTTGCTGATGAGATGAGCTGAGGGTATGTTTAAGCCGACAGTGCTTCCATCCTTTGATGCTGTGGGTAAACTGGGATTAAGTCTCTTTTCTTGCAGTTATGTTCCATCTGCTAATTGTACCAGGAGATATTTAGTGTAAGAATCAGTCACAGCTGTTTGTCCCTGAACTCTCCTTTACTGCATCCAAAGTCGGCTCAGGCCCAGCCAGCTGCTGCTGCTCCTAAGTGATAAATGTGCAGGTACTGTTAGTGGAAACAGCGGGAGGCAAGGAGTTAGTAATTACCTGAACTTAACAACAATATACACTGGCGCTGGTTCACACTGTGTAAAATATCCTAATATTTACTCTATTACTATCGTCGTCACTTTTGGAAAATATGACCCTCATTTCTACCTGAAACTGATGACCTCCCATGAGAGGCCATGCTATTGCCGCAACGCTGCATCTCTACCTTTGATTCCAAGTGTCACCCCTGTGTGAACCCAACCTCTGACTCACGCTGTAAATTCCCTGCTTGCTCAGGTACCTCGGCGCGACGCTCCCGTGGGACCCGTGCTGCGATTTTAATTGCTCATCGTCATCTCTGTGCAGACATTTGTGGCATTGCAATTGGTACGTCGTATAAATTTGAGGGCCTGACATCGAGCTCAGAGGAGGACCACTGCCAAGGAATATAAGCGAGTCTCTGTGGCCTCCTTGTATGTCTTGGACTAGAATACAGTCATGAAGAATAGACACAGTTTGGTTCAGGACACTGAATTAGAGCAGTCTGAATGTGAATATTTTTGTGCTAACTATGTTAAAAAACTTTCCATTCAAAAGAGCACACGTGTTCCTGTGACCTGTTTTTTTAAGGGGTTACTGTCTTTGCTTTCTCTGTGGTTGAATTAAAGGCCAGCATGCTTTATAATATTATTTCATTAAAAGAACAGTTCACCTGTACACATAATCACAATTTAGTTATCATCTCATCCCCACGACAATCAAGGCAAGCAGGAGCTTCAGAAAGAAACAAGGTTCTATTAAACAGCTGAAAAAGGTGGAGACTTGATCCGAAACACACAAAACACACACACCAAAATGACTGTAGCTAAGTCAAGACTGTTAGCATGCATTCCTTCTGAACGTCTACAATCTCAAACACAAAGTGGTTTTTATACCAGTAAAAAATAAACTGATTTGTAGATCAACAATAAGTATTTTGAACTAAACTCACAGTCTAAAAAATGAACTGACCTATTCTTTATCAGTACAACCTCGTAGTTACCATCCATCCATTGTCTTTAGTTCTGGCGGCATCCTTTGCACGGGAAAAAAAAAATCCTCATTTTTGCCTTGATGTGGTTGCAAAACTCTGTCAAAAGCTCAAAGAACACGCTACATGCTTCATTGGCACCAAACTTGTGCTAAGTAGGACCAACAGTTTAAAAATGATGGTCTGAACTTTTTGGGAGATGAGGCTCCCCATTATGTCAGAAATATGCCACAAACCTTTCCCAAAATCGATCCAGTTCTTCTTTACACTGAGGTCCATGGTCATATATATGATATTTCAAAATGATCCATGTAATAGTTTTTGAGTTATCGCTAACACAAAGGATATTTGATGGAAGAGGATGCATTGATGACGCTTCTATAATATCCCTGACTTTTCGGGGATATAAACATGTTTTAAAACATCAAGGTTGGGTTCTTTTTTCTCTCTATGACCTGGAATAATTATGTCAGTGAAAGTTGACAGAGAAACAGTGTTTTATGTAAAAAGATTAAAACATCACCCTAGTGAGAAAAATATTTTAAAGTAAAAAATGATTTAAGCAAGATGGATCTCCTCATTTCGATTCATATTGACTGAATTTTGACTTAATTGGACTGCACTTCCCACTTGCAAGGCTGTGAGAACTGGAAAATTCTTGTTGAATTGCTCCTTTAGTGAAGGGGAACCACCCACTTTTTTTTTCTTTATTTTTTTTTATTATACTCACTGGTGTTTCATAAAAAAAATGAAAAAAATATTTTATTTTTACAATGACTGTTAGTAAAATAGTGTGTGTTGTATTTCACACTGCTTGTGTTTTGTGATCTCATCTCAGTCGGCAAACAAATAAATGCCGAGTCAGGACCTGAGCTTCAATCCGACTGTGTCTAACGCCCTGAGCTGCAAGTCCTTGATACTCCTGGTCCAGGCTCCAGACCACATGCTCTTATCCTGGAAGTTTTCTCAGAGTTTCCTAATCAAGGCGGCAGCTCTGGGGTCCATCGGTCGACGAAGCAGAGCCAAAGACCTGTCAGGGACGTCCTTCGCCATCCATTCGTCCCGGTTCTGCCTCTCTGTCGCCAAACCGATGGAGCCGAATTTAGCAGCCAAGCTGCCGCATAAAAATAAACACTAGGAGTAAAAAACAATACCAGTTACATGGAGACAACTATGTTTTTTAGATTACTTCTTAATGTGGACACTCCTTCTCCACTTTTCCCAGAGAAAAGTAGAAAAAGGCGTCACATTTTCAGCTCTGGATAAGACATTTATTCAGGGCTTTTTTTCTAATCTCAGCATCCATTTTGGAAGATGGCGACCTTCTTCAGGGATAAACATTTTGCTCTTCTGCTTTCTCCTATGATGATTTCTACATGTGTGGGATTGCTTGCTGTTTCTACAGTGGAATAAGTTGAATAATTATGGGAGGTGGTATCAAATTGAGCCATTTAGGATGCAGAAATTGTGGATTTGGGGATTTCTCTTTTTGGGGGTGTTTGAGGTGGTTTGGAAGAACAGGACGTTTTATTGGCTCCCGGTCAAAGAAAAGAAAAGTGGCAGGCGGGGGGGGGGGGTTGACACTGATGAAGTCTTTGGAGAAGTCATAACCACGCATGGAAAGTACTGTAGCATGCTACCAGACACACATACACACATGCACACACGCAAACACACACACACTTGGGCTCATTGTGTGCGTGTGGGATATTTTTAGTTGGTGGCTGCAATTCACATTTCCACACATCTGCATCTGTGCCCATGTTGTTCTTTAAGTTGCTGTGAAATTGCACATCACTCCCACGAGGCAATGTCGTGTAGAGCTTTTGTAGCAACTTAGCCCTTAAAGCAACCAGCGATGGAGTCATAAAACTCTAAAAAGCCATTTGTCATAATTTGAAAACATCATTGTGACGCTACTGCTTCTCTGTTTGGCTTCAGTAGATACAACACGAAGGGGGTCTTGCTCCCATTATGGTGTGGAAGCTCAAATAAATCAGAGTGCAATGTGTAACAACATCATTCAAGCATCAATATACAACTGTATTATGATCAACGACATTTAAATGCCAACTCCTAACACATGAGTATGCTAAATACAATATGTTTATTTACTGGCGCTCACATGGACAGAGGAGGGCTTCTGTAATCTTCATCGCTGTGGTCTTCAGCCGTAGTGGAAATGTTTGTAGGAAATCTCACAAAAGCAACGAGCCTCCCCAGGCTGTTTGTCAACCCTGGGAGGAAGGGCTGGTATTGAACGAGTTTCTGAATCAGCGGAATGATGATATATTCTAATCTCAGCGACTGGAGAGGAGCTCATGTTGGATTATGCTAGAGCCTTTGTCAAATTGGCATGAGGCTAACACTAGATGGCAGCAGCACACACTGGTCCCTTTCGTCTAGGCTGCATTAAAACTGAGCTCTGAAACTTTAAATATGCTTGCAGAAAAAAGGTAAACTAAAAAAGAACTGTAAAATTGCAGCTCATTTCTATTTGAGTGCAAAAAGAAAAGAGTGCTGCAGCTGGCCACTAGGGTGTAAGAGAGCCGTCTAATGATGTCACCTGAAGACCAGACCTGGCTGTCATTGTCAGGAATTTTTCAGCTGAGCACATTTGAGTCACATCCTGGACAAAAACAAAACTCTAGGAATCCAGTCACAGGAAGGAAGGAGAGGAGGAGGGAAAGAGTGGCTGGATCTGCTTCCATCTTCTACACTCAGTGATGTTTGGAGTGAGGAGATAAGGTGAGACGTTGTTGCCGGGCATGAGAATCCCAGTACTGCCAAATTTCCTCATGAAACAACCCAGCAGGTTGATCTATTAAAGCATGGCAAAACTACACTAATCAGCCATAACATTATAACCATATGCTATTGTGGAGGTCCATCTTTTGCCGCTTAGCAGCACTGACCCATTGAGGCATGGGCTTCATAAGACCTCTGAAGGTCTCAATTAATTGAGATCTGGAGAATTTCGAAGCCAAGTTAGAACCATGAACACATTGTTCTGATCCTCAAATCTTTCCTGCACTATTTTTGCAGTTTGGCACCATGCCTCATCCGGCTGAAAGACTTGTTCTTGCCCTGCAACTATGTTAAGGTAGGTGGTACATGTCAAACTAACATCAACATGAATCTAGGTTTCCCAGCAGAACATTGCCACAAGCATCACACATCCATCTTCCAATAATGCATTCTGGTCCCATCTCTTCCCCACTTAAGCAACACACAGGCCCACAGCTGTCCACCATGATATAAAAAATATGAGCTTCATCAGACCAGGCCATCTTCTTCCATTGCTCCATGGTTCTGTTCTTATGCTGGCCTGCTTATTATAGACAATTTTAGTAGATGACATGGGTCAGCATGGGCAATCTGTGGCTACACAGCAGCATCCGCAGCAAGCTTTAAGGCACCGTTTGTTCAGAGACTTTTCTATCAGAACTGGCATAGATGTTTTAAGCAATACATTGTCCAGTAGCTCCCCTGTGAAACCGGACAACACAGGCTAGTCTTTGTTCCCCACGTGCATCAATGACCCCTATATGTCCTCTCTTGGACATCTGCAGACTGATAACATCCAACGGCCTGCAGTTTTGGAATAATCTGAACCATACCTCCCGCCGTCATAATTTGGCCCATGTCATTGTTCCAGTCTCCAACAAATCAACTTTGAGGAAAAAATTGTTCTACCTGCTATCTAGATATTTTACTCGCTGACAGGCACCATCATAACGAGATACATTTTAGTTCACCCATCCATGGTTATTTAAAGAAGCTATAATGGGGTATGGCTAAAGAATGCAGGCAGGGAGGGGAGCAGATTGCTGCTTTTAAAATGAGCTTGTTTAGCATAGCGCTTACAGTCAAAGGAAACACATTGAGTATAAAGTGAGAATAACACGTTTGTTTACCTCCGTTAGATTTATGTCGGAGCGTTCAAGTTCATTCTCCAGGGGCTCAATTCATCGTAAATACTTTTTATGGCTTCTAATAAAACATGCTTTAAAAGGTATTCCTTCTCTTTTGTCTGCAGCTTTGATGTGATCACCAGAGCTCCTCAGGCTTGAGGGCCTTGGCCTTCATCCTCTTGATCACGTCCTTCTCAGTCAAACCTTCACTTCCACTAGGATTGAAACTGCTTTCTTAAATGACCGCTTAATTTAAATTCCCACATATATTTTTTTGCAAGGCTTTATCAATGACATGCCTGAGTTAACCCTCAAATAAGATGTCTGTTAGTGTGCCAGTAAAACCCTGGCAGCATCCCAGAGCATTATTCTGCTGAGTCATGGCTGTGACATCAAACATACTTTTTATTTATGGTTGCACACCCTATACGGGCCCTCCCCTGTTGTGTTTGGGTTTTAAACCGAAGTAAACTGAGAAGGAGGTGCTTTGCTTCTCACGAGGTCTTGCCATATTTCAGGCTATAGTTGACCTTTGAACCCTGAGAGCGGGTCGAAGCCCGTAGATTAAGCCGAATATTTGAGGCGAATGCCACATGGGCTGTGAAAAGGGACTGTTGAAGGGTCGGATCATTAATCACAGCTTCAGCTTTGACAGAGGTGACCTCCGGAGTCAAATTTCTTGCACACTGAATCAAAAACGTCACGAAAAGACAAATGGTTCAAATGACAACAGGGACCAAATAAGGACATGAGCGTGAAACATAATGAAATATAAATGATTTGTATATTTTAAGAAAGTAAACTCGGTGGTAGCTACCTGAATTGTGGTTAAATGTTCATGTTTTGGGATATATTTACACAGAATGGGTGACAGGATTGTCAGAAATGTTTTTTTAATATTGTGTCAAATGTTGTCATTAGTCCTTATCATATTAGATCAAACATTATGTTTTCTTTAGTCGATTAAAAATCTGGATGTAAATATTATTTTAGTCAAAGAAAACTGTCTAGTTGAGTTCAATTAAGGCATTTTAGTCTTCAGAGACTACAGTTTGACATTTCAGTCAATGTGGTTGAGTCAAAACCAACATTTTAAATCATTTTACTGATTTTTTGGTTCATTATTTGAAGAACAACTGATTAAATGCAGCTTTGCATAAAATGTCTGGTCTAATTTTAATTTAAGAAAATAATACAGACATGGAGCTGATTAGCATATTGATTATGAACCACGCCAGGCAACATGCCGGCCAGCTGGACTTCTCGCATGTTTAAAGTTTGAGAAAACGTTGAGATAGTTTTGGCCCAAACAAATCTTTTTCCTGTTGCCACGGAAACATATGAGACTGAGCGAATCAGCAGTCCTGAAAAAAACGTTGGTGAGAACCAGATGCTTGATGCCAGATACCCAGGTCGGATAACCAATTAGCACATCAGACTTTGTTTCACCATCTTTCAGGTCCTGTTGAACAAGATCCTGCTCCACCTCCTCAAGGAAGGGGAAAGATGTGCTGGTGGTAAATGGATCTAAAGGGGCTGAAATCCCAGCGAAGGAAACAGCACAGGAAATGATACCACTGCACACGCCAGGCATTTAAAACCATGGCTCTTTTCAAATCCCCAACAGCAAGGATCTATCCCAAACAAAGGGGATTCACATTCACCAAATTTGGACTTAATCGGACCAATAATTAGGAAGTTATGTAAAAAAAGAGAGCATTTTTCATTAAAAAAAATAAAAAATAAATATTAACTGTTAAAAAATTAAAATATAGCATATGATATATCTCCTTCAGGAAAATTCATATGCACCAAGTTTTGGACTGAATTGAACCAACGGTTGAAAAAGATGGCACTAAAGCTTTAGGAGATAAAGCTCTCCCCATTGTCATAAATATACAACAAACCTTTCCCAAAACCATCCACTTCTTCCTCGCACTAAGGTCTACATGGGAATATAATTTGAAAATGATCCATTAAATACATTTTGAGTTATTGTGATTAACATGAAGTATCAAGAAAAAAAGAAAATCTTTGAACATTTTTAATCTAACTTTCATCAAATCAACGTAAAGGAAAACACCAAGACTAACTATGAGAATAAATTCAAAGGGCCCAGTTTTTGTCTTCAAATAGTTTGTGACTTAGGTGGGCTTTTCCTGTGGGACCTTATGAAATCTAACATCCAATAGTTTAAGTTATATGACTTCAAAACCTCAAATATGTAAGGCATTCAAATTTGACAGGATTTGTTTTTATACTATTGAAGTTAACATTACTTCTATGAAGCTGTATTAATGTCTTGATTTTTAAATGGTTTTCTGTGTTTCAAAAGTCTAACTTGCAAAAGTTTATTGGATTCCTCTCGGAGCTGGAACTTCATCAGGAAAGTGGTTTCGGGCAATGAGATTCAGATCCAGTATCAACATGTGTTCTTAGTGAACGGATCACTAGTGGAAAGCTCTATGTACAGGTGTGACTGCACCCAACATGCAATGGGGGTGCATTTGAGATTTACTCAAATGTATCTATGTACTCTACCCGACAACAATTGGTGTCACGTGAACTCCACTGTGTCCTCCGCCACCTTATACGGGACGTCAACCCCCAACTGACATCAACTGAGACAATACATGTGATAATTGATTAATCATCTCGCTTGGAGTGCAGGGTACAGTATATGGGGGAGCGAGGACCAATCATCAGCTCCTGGACTGCCATCAGACGATTGGATGGTTTTCACACAGTTGAAGTAGAACGCCCACTCGATCAACGGACATCAGCGCCTCCTTTTCTGACTGCGCCTGCTGCCTGCGCTTGCGCCACTGAGCATCTGAGTTACCATTGCGACATGGCGCGTAATGTGGACTATTAATAACAACAAGTCAAAAGGATGGAAGACCAGTTTGTGGCTGGTAGCAACTTCACAGCAAGTAGGAAAAAGAAGGTTCTTAGCTCTCAGAGCGGAGCTACCTTTCAATTTAACACTTTAATTCATGAGGGTCTTTTAGTGAGAAGAAACTCTTGACTTAAATTTACATCAAACGTTTCAGCAAAAGGCTAAAGAAAACTAACCATGCCCTCTTGTAGATCAGGGATTATCTTGATCCTCTTCTTAAAGATGCTCCAGTGCATCTACTCCGTGTCTACAGTGTGTTCAAACAGCAACAGCGGACATTAAGCAGCTAATGAAAAACTGATGCACAAACTGTTTAATATGATTATGATTCACCATTTACACAAAATCATACATCAATCGTAAACAAATAACATTTGACAAAAAATAAAATATTAAGATAAAACTTAAATTACATCTCTTACGGGCAGTTTAGGGTTAGGGTCACCAATTCCTCTAGATTAGATTGAATGTTTTTGGACTGTGGGAGGAAGCCGGAGGTCCCGAGCAGACACGGGCAAAACATTCAAACTCCGCACAAAAAGGCCGGCGGAGGTGGATTCTAAACCCGCTACCTTCTTGCCGTGAGGTAGCAGCGCTACCCACGGATAGGTGGCCTCATGAGGAGAAGCTTTTCATGGCCAAGTGTGACAAGCAGGAACTTTATTTGTGTGAAACAGGATGGACCCAGGATCCAGATTCACCCAGGATGGATGGTGATACAAGAGTTAAACCGGCATTTGAAAATCCATGTTAAATAAGAAGTAGCTATAAATTTGCTGCTGATTACATTGAAATTTAAGGGACAAATAAGAAGCGTTAAATGTACGGCATTAAACAAATATAGAGTATGTATACTGTATATATACAGTATATATACTGTTGACAGAGCTACACGAGCAAAATGCTCCATCCAATGACAAGTATGACTCAGTTTAAGCACAAGTTGCTATTTGCTCATTTTTGGCCTTAAAATAAGTATATCACAGGGTGAATTTAAGACGTTGTCCGTACCACTGGATGCTACATTATGATCCAACACTTAAACTAAATTTACATTGAGTCATTCCAAGGTCAATCTATTCTTATTATCCTTGGTTCACTGTCCTGCTGCAAGATCTTAATGTGCTTGAGGATCAACTCAGGGACCGATGATCCAACATTCTCCTTCAGAATTTAAAGAGCAGAAAAAAATGATAACTGACATCAATGGATGACGATAAAGACCGTCTCTGGAAAATCCATTGATTGGCTACAGGAAATGAATGACTGAATGAAAAAGTGAATGTCCAGAAAAAGGTTTAGACTCTCCTCCTCTCGCTATCTAATGCTTTGATGGAACCTGAGGTGAATTATGTGAATCATTTGACTTTTTAATTGAGAGTATTTGACCACCACACATTCAGATGATTTTTAAATGTTTCACAATTTTTCTCTTTTGAAGAGAATATGTCTCTCTGAGGATCTGTGGCGTTCCATAGTGTTACAGATATCTCTGTAACCCTTCTAAAAATGATGCCTTAATGCTTCAGAGAATAGTCAATTAAGGTGGTGATGTGATTAAACAGAGCGGCAGTGATCAGGTCTGGGAGTGTCTATTCCGGCTTAAACCAGTTATAAATGCACGTTTGGTCATTTCAACGCAAGCTTGGCTAATTTGGGGGATTTAGTTTCTAAGGGAGCAAAAAGTCCAGTTGGTTCTGAATCACTTATTAGTACAATATATACAGTTACATTTAAAACGGCACTTATTTTGTGCTTTACTCAGGTAAACTTTGTTTAATGTTAGATTTAGTTTGAGGAGTCAAAGAAATTAGTCTGACATACACATGAACGTAGACAAAGTCAGGAGGGGCTCAAATCTTTTTTCATAAGAATCTAAGTGTAATTATGTGATTTCAATTGTTTTAAGACATAAATCAGCGTATAATGACGGATGAATTATCTTATTAAGTAGTTCTGATTTAACAAATTTTTTATTGAAATGAATAGAGAAACAAAGAGAGAGTATTTTTGGTAAGATTTTTACAAAGTAATGGGGGGGGAGGGGGGGTTATAAGAGTGGATTCTCTTTGTCCTTTCTGTCTGTTCACACTTCTTACTTCCAGAGCATAATTCAAAAAATATGGTATATTTTACAAAACCTTTTTACGTACATTTTATTTGTTTAGTTTCTCACGTTGAACTTGAGGCTCATTCTGGGATTATTTTTTTTGAAATTAAGCATTCATTGAAATCTGCACACTATTTTTTTGTGAAATGTTATGTACGCATCTCCCATGTGCGGAAGAACTATAATGAGATATTTTAAGGATTTTCTTTCACGATATGCAATTAACAAGAATATTTATTAACTAGAACAATTAAACTTCTAACTATTCTTCAAAGAAATGCACCAAAGACAGGGGTGACTTCAGGCTAGGGGATTTTTCTTACTATCTTTCTTACCTACTATGTAAGTAGATACATTTATTGGCATGCGATCTGTATTTTATCAAAATATTTACTTTCTATATTTGTATTTTTGTAGCTGACCAGAAAGCCTGCACTTCTTCTAACTAACCTATCAACTATAGAAGTAAATCAAATCAATCTATTTTAATCTCTACTGAACATATTAACAAATAATTTTCTCATGTTTTTCCCATGAGAATATTACACTCCGACTTATCTGGTGAATACATATCTTATGAATGATGGGAAGAATACTGAGGCATATTCACGATGCATTTCTTTAAGTCATCACTGATTTTTAAGCAAATTTCACACCCCTAAGCTCCACCTGCTAGATAGCTTTCACATCACTTACTGGACTGAGAGGTAGGTTAAAACTGTGACTCAGGTGCTCACGTTGACATCAGACATGTGTGAAACATAAACACACATATTCACACATGTACAGCGCAGACGCACACAACACCTGTCCAGCCGACACCATTCTATCCTTTACAGCTGCACAGCTGCGCAGAGTCTCAGTGTCAGCTTCAAGGCTCACTTCAGTATCGACTATCATCAGAAAATCAAGTGAAAAATGCGGTGTGGACGGGCTGGAGCGGAGGGGGTCAGCTTTCAAAGCCGACACTTGACAGGATTTTATCCTCCGCCATGCAATCCTGACACCTGTTTAATCTGACATTCGCAGCTCTCAGATCCTACATAATCTCTCCATAGTGAGGACAGCACCGTATCCTAACAGCTCAAAGACGGACGCACAGTCAGACTTCACTCTACATGGTGTTGGGAAAGTTGAAAAGCCAAAATAATACCTTTGAATCACTCTCTCTATTCCTCCAACAAGCATCACACACTCGAGTTTAATTATGTGAGTTACATTATGCCCTGCACCCCAGCACACACATTTTCCACTCATGCACTTCCTATATCGCTCAGTCTTCAATTATTTTCTGTAAGAATTTAATTGAGTTGATTTTGTTTGGTAAATTTGGTTTTTATAAGGACTTTTGTTGAAAGTTGATCATAGTGGGGCTCCATTCAGTTGTTGTGGACAGAGAGGGAGCCATTCATTATATCTTATAATTTGTTATCATTTTTTAATCCTGTGATGTCCCGCTCAGTTGTTTGGTTGAGCTTATCTCGAGTCTCTTTTTTCCTATGGGAAAATGTGTTACACTTCAGTGATCCTGTTATTAATATGAACGAGTGGCAGCATGTGTATGTTAAAGTGTGAGGGGCCAACGATGGAACCCTGCAGGACACCCCATGTCAAAGGGGCCGCGGATACGGCGGCAATAACCAAAACTGTTGATAAAATACTATTTGATAAGAATGATAGAATTTTTTGTACTTGATAAAACCAAAAGAACTCAATAAATGTCAAATACTTTTGTAGAAAACATGCCAATACTAAAAGGTTAGACTTATCTAAATAAAATTTACTATTTTCCATGAAATACAAAAATAATTCATTCATTCATTATTCATAACACCTTATCCTGATTCCATCATTGAATAGTTTTATAAGTCAGATTATTTTCACTGTTTAAAGATGCTTGACCAAATGCTTTGTCTTTTCATGATCAATTTAGAATGTCTAAGATATCAAATAAATGCCCTAAAGAAACATCATATGCAAAGGAATAGTTCTGGTGTGGTTTTTAAGGGATATTAAAGGCAAAGGTAAAGATGAAGGAGCAAATAATAAGGCAAACAAATCTGAAGAACACAAGGTAAGGGCAAAGTCCAATTAACAAACAGAGTCAAAGTCCAGAACAATCTCAACAAACAGACATGCAAAAAGTCAAACAAAAAAAAAGTGAAATAGGCTAGAGCTTATTTCCATAATATCAACATCCCAGCAAACCAACAATGAGACAATGAGACACATCTGGCAGGAGAACACAGATGAAACTAGTGGAGAATCACATAAGAGGATGATTAAAAGGGAAAGACACAAAGATTCATAAACATGAAGCCGAGCACATGAACTGGGAACTTATAGGACAAACAAAGAAAAACTAATAAAGCAAAACAAATCACAAAGAGACAGCAAGAGAACGTTTTAAGCTCACTGAATAACATTGAGACACACTTTTAGAATAAAAGATTGAAACACTGAAGAATAACAGTCAGCCTTCAAAGTAAAATGGGAAAAACAATGCAAAAAGAAATTGAGAAATAACTCCCTGTACAAGTCTGCAACAAATAACTCAGCTTTCACAAATGTAAAATGAAATGAACCTCAGGAAAGAAAATAAGAAAAAGAAGAACGTTTACATGAAATGTCTATCTGACACAGAGATGACATTGGGCAGCTCCACTGACATCTCACAGCTAGATGCTGTCACTATCAGGGAAATAAAATCAGTGTGCCTCCCAGGATATTTAGTTAAAGACTTTGCTTCAAGTTCAACCAGGTCACATAAAAAAATAGTTGCGGAGCCGGACTGGGCCTGAGATCCTTCAGTTTGACACAAATGGAATGGGTCGTGCGTGGGGCTGAAGTTGTTCTGTCCGAGTGGACCGGCTCATTAAAACTAGCAGAATGAGTTTAGGAAGAACTTCACTCCTGGAGAGGTCGTGTAATAAATCTGAGCTGTCAATGGTGTTGAGAGATGAAAATACTTCTTAAATTGGTTCTGCATGAGAAAACTGTAGAAAAGACCTTTGGTAGTCCCTTTATGCCCCCCAAAAGTAAGAATCTACAACAACACAAATGTAATGTGCTGCACCTGACCAATAACACTCTGGTTGATTGGTTGTGTATTTTAAAACCCTACGGCGGGCAGATGGTCTTATATAATCTCAGCTCAACACTGTATAAAATAATTATTGATCAGTTCCTCTTCCTCAGTTTTATAAATACAGGAAACAATATTGCAAACTTTATCTATCAGCTAAAAAAGGGACCAAAACACAGTACCTTTCAAAAATGTAGGCAATAATTGATAGTAGTTTTCCAAAGTTTGACCAGTACTACATCTGTCTGAAAACCTTTTAGGCATGAAATCATCGGTGTAGCAAAAGAACCTTGGTTCCTAATCTATCAGAACCGCCTAATAATAGTTTGAACTTGGTCTGGTGAGTCGTTCCGATCTGGGTGAATTTGCAATGCATTTAAAAGCTAAAATGTTTGATAAATAGATACATCAATCATACATCATCATTCTTCACTCTTACTAACCTTTTTTTTATAATTCAATAACAAATTTAACGCTAAGTAAAACCCTGTGGCTGGTTATTGCAGTAGGTTCATTACCAGACCAGCTTTTTCTGAACCATTTGGAAGTTACAGCTCTCTTTCAAACCGTACAAAATCTGGAGTCATAACGATGTAAAGTGTATTAAAAAATGTACCATCTGTATCCATCTGACGCCAAATGCATGCATGCACATTTTTAATTCTATGATGCAAGATATTTTTTTCACACATCCCACTATTCCTCGGTAACCTGGATTAAGAAATTTAGAACTACACCAAAAATCCACATTAGGATCAAAGCACAATTGTTAAATGGTAAATTGTTTTAATACTGCCCGCAAATGCACTGCAAAATCCCAGCGCAAAATCCTCATCAGTTGATGCAATGCAATTTTGTATGATAACTGTCATTTTTGAAGCATATCTATTCTGTATGGCCCTGAATTTATCTATCTATCTTATCTATTTATATGGAGCTATCCATATGTAAATAGTGGGCAATGCTGTGTTGTTTATATATTATAGTATCTCGCTATTTGCTGGAGGATTATCTTATCTTAACCTATCTTATCTTATCCTACTTGATTTTGATGAACCTCAAATAATACATTTTAATAGTTTTTCCAAAGTAATCCGGCAGACTACAATACCAGATTGGAGGAGGGGATCATCTTTTATTTGACCTCTGTGCAGATAAGGTTCTCTTTCCTTTATGTGTATTCTAATTACAATATTTGCCTGCCAGATATGGAAAAAGCAGATGAAGTTTAATTGATAATGAAATCATCACTGTGGATCTGTGGCTCTCTCAGGGCATCCTGTTTGATTTGTTGGTTCACTGACAGAAGCTTCAGAACAAATTTATTTCCTCTATCTCCACCCTTGCCAAGAGTCGTGGGGTTCCACAAGGCACTTAGAGTACTGCAGCATTTATTTATGTATTTTGGAAGACTGCAGCCGTGGGACGATACATCATGAGTGTTTTATCTGCAGACAGAGGAGGGAAAGAGGGTCTTATAATAAAGAAGACGAGCATCATCCGTCCTGTGGTCTGTATAGATATGATACTGAAATTCGACAAAATCCCGATAATACAGTTCGGATCATTTGGCGCAGTCTATGCCAAAACAGTCAGCGTCATTAGAGGGAGATCAAAAGTCAGAGTCAAAATGCCCCCCGCCTCCTGCCAGGCCTTGAGAACCTCCTCACTGGGTTTTTCCTCTTCTCTGGAACATCACAGAGGAAAAGCATTTGCTGCTTTAAAAGGATGCTGTAATGTTAATCAGATGTGTGCATCACATGGGTGAATAAAAACAGTACTTCTTTTTTTTTTTACTCTGCCAGTACCACTGTGGGGGTGTCAACTTACTGTAATGAAAACAAACTGAGGAAAAATTAAGATAATCACAGGAAATTGTCTGAAAATCAATGCTGTAATCTTGAGCTGACTAGAAAGTCCGACTGAAGGGCTATTTTGACACATTCTCTGTTTTATATTGCTTTTACAATAACTGTAGAAGATTTGATTTATCCCTTATTGTATCATGCTGGCCGGGTGTCAGTTTGAGTCAACGGCACCTTCTTAGAGCTCCCGATGAACATGAAACACGTTAAACAGGGAGTTTATGGGTCATCCACTGTAGGATTTTTGGGGATCAGATGCTTCATTTCCGACTCACTTTATTATGTAGATATTTGTGCTTTGGAGAATATTGTTTTTTTTTTTATCCATTTTTCTTTTTTACATTTAACAAACCACAATGGTTAGTGTGCCACAAACCACAAAGTAACTCAATAATGAAGATAAATACACTTTGTCTGAGCTCAATAATATAAGAAAACAGATTCCCTTATGTCAGTATCTTAACTTAGACAGAATGGGACTTATGGTTGGGAAATTACATTTCCACAAAGCTACCCTGAATGAGTAAAATATGAACTGTTGTATTGAAATTATATACTGTATAGATCTCCTTGTTGCGCCCCCTCCTTGGTGAGTGGCATATGAACATTAGAGTAAAATATGACAAAAACAAGTTTGATCTCCTTCTGGGGGTTCATATGAGGTTATTTGGACTAAGTCTGACCAACGATTAGGAAGTTATTTCTGAAACAATGTTTTTTGTAAAAATACCTCCTACAGTGAGTAAAATTTGAACAAGATTAGTTGAACTAACGACCAATCTTTCCCAAAAAGACTCCAGTTCTTCCTCGCATCCAGGTCCATGTGGAGATAAAATTTGAATATGAACAATCCATGAAATAGTTGTTGAGTTATCTTGCTAACATGATGACCTGCAGTGGTGGCGATGATGATTCCGTACTATCCCTGACTTTTTGAGGACATGAAGATTTTCCTCTTATGTCTTTTATTAATAGTTGTCGAACAGCATTGATCTAGCGGAAGAAGCCCTCGCGTGTGTTAAACAGTATCTTTCGGCATTACCCAGCCCCTTTCTGAATCTCTGCTCTGAATCTCTGCTCTGAATCTCTGCTCTGAATCTCGTGATTCAGAGCAGAGATTCAGAAATTCATTTTAAGGTTGCTGGTTAAACAGTGACAGGACATGCCTAAGTGATCGGACCTTCCAGGCAGATTATAGGTCCTGTGACATATAAATACACAATCCTGTAAGCTTTCCCCAGATGACAAAGAAACTCTGTCATGCGGTTATTGTCACTGCCATAATTCTATCTGAAGTCACAAACTGGATCTGCGTTGTACCGCCGCTGTTGTTTTGTTCAGTGTAAATAAACAGGGGGATGCAGAGAAGGGTCTTCATTGGTTCAGTAGTTTGGTACATGTTGCCGCCAGAACATGGCTGCAACACAATCCTTTGAGATCACTCTGATTGTCAAAATTCTGACCACTGAGGGATGTGAAAGCCTTTAAAAAAAAAAAAAAGAAGCTTCCAAGAAGCAAGAAGAGGGAAATTAAATGTCATGAGTTCATGTGCATTGTCAAAATAAGCTAAATATTTAGCTTTTGGAAATAAATTCTTGCTGACGGATCGTCTTGGTAAACCCCAAACTGAATCCTCCAAGTCTGACTCACCAAATGGTTCCTGCAAAATCTCACATCTTGTTAGATTTCACAGTGGGGCTTCTCCTTGAGCTAGACTTGTGTTTCTGGTTAAATAAGAATAATGATGAAAAACAGGCTGATTGGGACGGAAGGAATGTAATTTTAAACCATGTTGGCGAATGTTAATAACTGTTAAATCTGCCGCTGCCTGACTGTGGTGATAAAACTACAGCACTCTTAGACAAGAATGGGGTCGTCTTTGATTTGCATTCATCCTAACTGCTTGAAGGAATTCTCATGGTCTTCTCTTTTCCCCAGGTAGGAAAATAAAATTGTAATGTGCTCACCATTTCAGTCATTAGAGTTGAGTGACTCAATGTGCCTTTCATTATCAATCAATGTTTGATGTGGACTACCTCGACGCAACGAATGCTCTCATTAAAGTCATTTCCGACGTTCAAAGTGAGATTAAAGAGAGTCAGGGTTGTTAAAAAAATATATAAAGAGATGTGCTAATATATTCAATTAAATGCTGTTTTCCGCAGGAGTGATGAGCTTGGATAAAAACAGGATAAAAACAGGAGAGGTAATTTGTGCTAAATGCAAGAAATCCACGCAGATGTGAGAAAATATATCTGCTGCACAGATATATGTACGTAATATTTTTAGGGCATACATATCTGTCCCACTCCAGTGTATTACCCCCGCATCAATTTAATTTCCCTTTTCTCTATAAGGAACAGTATAATATTACAATATAATATTTAGGCTTATAGCTTTTCTGTTTTTTCTCTGTCATATTAATTATTGTTGTTCCGTATTCACTGATTGATGTCGCTATTTAACGACGTACTTCTGCTGTACCCTGACGAAGGCTCATGGAGCTGAAAGGCTAAGGTCGGCAGTGCCTGTTTAGCCATGGAGCAATAAAGGCATTTTATTTCTAAATGGAACAGAGTAACTTGGACTCGGATAAAAAAAGACTTCACACAGAGATGAATCTGAAGTTTTTTTTTTTTAATCCACGCAATTATGTTCATTTGGACATCAGGAGCACCAAAGTAGCCCAAACCTTAATGACTGTATTAACCAAAGGTCATATTTATCCCTGAAGATAAGTGTTGCTTCCCAAACAGGTACAACAGCTTCCCCGTCAGGGTGACTTGGATCTAATTTTGCATTAACTGTTTATTATATCATTAAAAGCAGCCGCTGGTCTGAAACTAATCCTTTAAATGGTACCTCATTCCTGCTCTTCTCCTCTTCTCCCTGAGTGAGCCAGCAGCCCTGATTAGAAAAGGATGCTTCCTGTATGTTTATTTGTTTGCTAGTAAAAATAACAAGACGCCGCAATACAAAAAATTTCAATGATCGTGTGACCGCTGATCACACGATCAGTGATCAGCGGCGGGCTTGATGTAACGCCGGCGTCGACGGATTGATCCTTTGTTGCTACAAAACGGCAGGAGAATGGTGGAAATGGCTGTAACTCGCACAATGCCACGTGTGCTCACTTTTGACTCCAGCCTGAGTTGGGGATAAAATATGATTCCCGGAGCTGGAGGAGCTGTGTAGCTCTATGTGTCACGGTGGTTTTAGGGGAAGGAATGTGTAATGTGTATTACACGCAATTATTCCCCTGTATTATCAGACCCTTCAGTTTCAGCCTCAAAAAGCTTCTCTCTAATCATCCTGCTCATAAAAAATGTTACTTTTATATTTACTGTCACTTCTCATGTGTGTTTATTGCTGTTATATTTATTACTGTCATTATATAGTAGCTGCGTTTGAGCCTAAAATAGAGTTATATTTTCGTTATTGGCAACACACAATAACCTCAGAGAGAGTGATTAAGTGATTATAACCGTGATTTAGAAAGCCACTGAAATATGAATAATCCAAAAATAGTTTCCAGTCTCTCTTAATAATAGTAACATATACTATTATTACGATCACTTCTGTCGTACACTGCGACATTCCCAACAAGAAAAAGTACTCAGAGAGCACAAACCTCTGCAGAAGGGCCAAAACCTCATCACTGAACCTACTTTGTTTCCTCCGCTCCCATTCTCCTCATGTGTTAAGCAAGTTGTTTTACTCTCTGCTCCACACTCCTAGACTTTGAGCAGAGCTTTGTCTTAAGCAGACATTGTTGCTTCCTTTCCTGTTTCTCTCCAGTATAAATAATCATAGGAACAAGGCATAACAGTATCCAAGGCTTAGGAAAAAATAATGCAGATTTCTCCATTAATGTCTGAGTTACTGCCAGCCTCTACATGTAACGACAACTCAGAAACAAAACTCTCTGAGTATCTGTCAAAAACTCTATAGCCCTTCATCTTCTGCGCCTTCCACTTCCGCGTCTCTGTTCAGCCCTCAGAGCCCCCAGCTCCTACCATTTAGGAACATCAAAAAAAATCCAAGGAAGAAAGGCATGTGTTACGTACATAGTTTCAGAAAGATCCCCTCGCCACATTGTCACTACTTCAAACGGTTTATTATTTTATTGCACAGCCAAAAATTACCTCTGGGTAAAATATCATTCAAATCTATCCATTCGTTTTTTTCGTAATCCTCCCAACGGACAAACAGGCGGACAGTGTTTCTTAGTGAAGCATAAATCAGACAGACAGTCTCACTAATTGTCTAGGGGGTTCTTTTTTCCTTTTTTTTTTTATAAAGAAAAACTGTTTTTTCTGCCATATGTTCCTAATCGTGGATTACCCGGTCTAGTCCATATTTGGTGAATTTGAATCGACCCGAGTGCATCTACTATATACAGAGTTTTGCTCACTAGGAGGAGCTTTTCTCCAGTTATACTGTAACTTCACGTTTAAATTGAAGGGTTGATTAGGGTTTTTTGGGGGATATACCCATTGCGTTAACTCAAGTTGCCTGTTTCATGTTAAATTGTCTTCTTACATCAGATATAATTTATTATGAATTTTTTATGAAATGCACACATAATACAGTACGAGAAACCAGGAATGGTTCAAATACCTTCTCATAGTATTTTATATGTATATATAGTTCAAATCTTCAGTATGGTTTATTAAATTGAAAAGCAGTGAAATCCCAATTGCTGTGATTTTTCCAAAAATAATTCTAATACATAGTAAAACTATTCAAAAGAGTGATTTATATACATTACACACATGTTATGACAAAACAGGAATTTGAATATATAATATAAGATAATATAAGAAATTTAAAAAGCCAGTGCAATACCCAGCCCGCATTTTAAAGCTAAATAGTTTAGTTGATGAAAAGGTGCTGGAGTTCTTTTGACAGGGCAGTGGGGTTGTGTCTACTCTAGACCCACTGGACTAGACTAGAGTCCTGATGAGTCCAAATTATGTTTAGTATTTTGAGTTCTTATTGAGTGAGCGAGTGAGTTCTGAGAAATGGCTGTTTCTTTCTTTCTTTCTTTCCTTTTTTTAATCTTTGAGTCAGCTTCTTACTCCATATTCAACTCTCCTGAGAATTGCTCCAAATAGTAACCTGAGCAGCATTGCCTGCAAATGACCCACACACACATGGCGTAATGAAAGCCGTTTGTGGTACATGGCCCGATCCTGTTACTGCCAACATGAGAGCGGATTCACGCCGACCCCATCAAAGAGAAGTACGGCAGCAGGTGAGTGTATTAACATTCTTTGGTCTGAACGTGAGGATGTGTATATTCTCCTCTGCATGCCTAATGACGGCATCTGGAAACCAAACATCCACTGGAGTAAACTCTGCTCTTCCTATTCCTGTCAGGTCTCACATAATTGGGACGGTAACATTTGGTAATGCTTAAAAGATTGTAGATACACACCTGTTTGTTACATTATGTCACAACTGCTCTCAGACACTCCAGGCTTTTAACATGCAACACATGGACTAAAAGTTGACACTTGAAGAAACATTGCATACAGTAGAGTTGTGTAACATTAGATAAAGATGATTATAATCACAGGACCTGATGTCAACAATCATGATATCAGCTATCAGAAGGTAAAGCTGATGATTATGACAGCCAGTCTATTCCATGATAAGGTGGCAGGTGTTTTTTTTCTTCCTGGCTAATTGATCAAATATTAATCTTGATCACAATTTATGGATTTGGGGAAAAAAAAAGAAATGCTCTTTTTACAGTGTTTAATATTTGTCTGAAAAGGCTGTAAAATAATGTCAGATTCATCCATCAATAATAACCAAATATTTATTTACTATTTAAAATTAAAAATTCTTTGAATCTAAAACTGTGAAAACGTTTTTCTGAAAAAGAGTTGAATAGATCCAATTAGAATTTCATTTTTTTTTGCTTTTGAGGTCTAATCATGCACTGTATATAAAAAACTATTTTGGTAAACTTAACAAAACTACTTCAAGTAACCAAAATTAAATTAAATAGTTTTGAACCTAAGTTAGTCTTTTAAGTTTTTAAATACTTAATTTGATTGAGTGTTACGAGTTAAAGCAATTTTTTTAGTTAATCAACAATTCTGTTTTTGCAGTGCCAATCTGTCACGATTGAGCAGCTTTGGCGTTCCAAATGTGTGCTTTGCCCAAACGAACGCTACTCTGCAAAGAAATTCCTCACAAACACAGTTATTTCTCGTGGGGTTACCCACAGAAGAGCAGCAGCCGATCAAAATAAGACTTGTGAAAAAATATCTGTAGAAGCAGAAGTCTTCAAAGCAAATCATCATTTTTCCATGAAAAACTTTATTATTTAACTTTAATATGAAACATCTGTTCACTGGAATTCTTTAATAATTACAAAAATATCAAAACCATGATGAACATACCATCAAATACCTTTAACAGCCTGGGTTTCATATAGCTCCCATGTCCTTTTTGCCTTGTGGTTGGGCAGTGGATAATTCTTGGACTGCTTTGACTGCACAAAATGTGCAGTCAAAGCAGTCAAGAGTCATACCTAAACCTGACCTCAAGAACGTAACAAATTGCATCATGCACTGGCTACGATCCAGGATCTGAAAGACTTAAATTGCTGCAGGTGGATGTACAAGAAATGCTTGAAAAAGCATTTGCCTGCATCCTTACATTCAGGAAAAGCTTGGTTTCATTCCTGCCACCATGCCTACAATTCAAGGCTGCAGCTGGGTCAGATGGTTGATTATTGGCTCACAATCCAAAATACGGCCCATCATGTTAACACAATAACTATAAAACTATTTTGTGGATCATTTTTAAATGGTATACCCGCATACACTTTTTGGGAAAATTGGGTTGTATATTTTCGGCACTAGGGGAGCGCTTTATCTCCAAAATCTTGTTTTAACTTATAGTTTAATACTGTAGCTGCTTTTCCAGAAATAAGATTTAGTCCAAAGTTTGTGCATATGAATCGCCTCAAGGACATCTATCTTGTGATATTTTAATCACTAGGGGAATCTTTTTTTTTTTTACAAAAAAACAATATTTATATATTTGTAAAATATATACAATTTCTCAACTAGCTGTCTGATTCGCTCCAAGTTTGGTGAATATGAAGCGACCCGAGGAGTACTATCTTGCATTTGATATATTTCACTCTAAGAGTTCATATTTCACAAACCAGAGGGATCCTTTTTTACGAAAACACTGTTTTTCGGACATAACTTTTTCGGACATAATCTGAGGAGTTCAATCAGGGGAACTGCTTGTACAACACAGGGGATTGGGGACTTTTCAGGAATATACCTTTGCTGTTGTGAACAAAGACAAAATATATTATATGCAAAAAAAAAGGTTACATGACATGATCACATACAAACAGTAGATTTATGCTGCTTGGGGAATATGGAATTGCAACATATGTAAACCGGTTTCCAATCAATGCCAGTATTTGTTTATTTTCTAACAAAACACTATGTTTTCGTTCCGATCCATTCATATCACTGCACACTAGTTATAACATAATTTCTGTTCAAATTCTATGAAATGATTTATGTTTAATATCCATAACATATTTAAGGGGTCTTATTCCACTTCCATTTCATGCTCTAAATTCTGCTTAACCCCTACCCGGCTCTTATTTGACAATTTAAATCCCTTCATAAATTGGGGTTAGAAGGTTCAGAGGAAAACTTCGTTTTGCATCCATTAAACAAACATCATTACCAAAATACTGCAATGATTTATACAGCTGTCTTGTTTTTAAGCAGGAGAAATCCCACTTTTAACTGCACAGAAATTGCTTCCAATATCCCCGGTGAGAGAAGCTGGTCTGCGGGAGGAACTGTAATGTTACAACAGCAGCAAAACGTGGTGCGTAAAGAAGTGCTGTATAATTAAGTCAAGGACAGTTTGACCCAGTCAAAGTTTCTGGTTCTCACAGAAAAATCCATGTACCTTATACTCCCTGGGCCTTCTGAGGCATTAATTATGTTTCCTGCTGTTAACTCTGACAAACAGTAGTGATCCGATGTACACCAAACCACATTGCATGGAAATGCTGGTTGAGAGAAATCAGTTCCTTACTCTATGGGTTTCCTTATTCATGGTTCCATCTGGGGGGCATTATGACTCAGAACTCTACCATTCTTGGTCACTAAATAAGAACAGTTCTGATGGAAGTTTTCACATCCTTTGTGTGAGAGGAGGCAGCAATAACACCATAAAAAAAAGCTTCATTACAAGAAAAAATTATTACCAGCCTTTAATGCTATGTCAGGTTTAGATTTCCAGTTTGAATTTGTGGTGTGTCCTCATGGCTAACTGTTTTCCTGGAAACGCCTACTTGAGTTGGGACTACCATTAAAGCAATTTTGAGAACTTTTTCCAGGTGTTTATTTGACCATGCACAGATCTGGAATAAATTATCTCAGATTAAAATTAAGCATGTAGAACAAAAAACATAGAAAATGACAGAACTCATGAGCTGATTTGCTACATGCGATCAAGATTTTCTCAAATTTGGATGAATGGATGCTTATTGTAAATGTCCATCAGTTACAGAAGAAAATTATCTTTAACAACATTATTATTTTAGTTTCAGCTCTGCTTTTTATCTCAACTTGAAGGGAATAGCTGGTTCTTTAATAGGCTTGGCTCTAACTGTAGAATATTCAGGCTGATTCAAATTTCATATCTCCATAGACTTAGTGCGAGCAAGTACTGGATTGATTTTGGGAAATGTTCGTTGTATATTCCCAACACTAGGTGTAGCTTTATCTCTAAAATTTTTAAGCCATCATTTCTCAAACATTGGTCTGATTCAATCCAAATGTGCTGCACATGAATCGACTTGAGGAGAAATATTGTGTATTTGCTATATTTTACTCTACTGGTTCATATTTTACTCATTAGAGGGAGTTTTCTGGAAGAACTACTGTTGTTTTGGACATAACTTCACATTTGATTTTAGGCCTTCAATCACAGATGGATTGTGAAATGCAAGGGATAGGGGAATTTTGGGGGATATACCCTTGCTGCCAGGGATGGCAGCATAAGCCTAGTTTTTAAACATTTTTCATGTTAAAGTCAGGATTATAGTAGTACTTTCTGATCATGATAACAAAAGACGATGAAGACACCCTGGATCAGCTGAAGGTACTGGTAAGTAAGAATACACTCATAAGCCATTTAAGCTAATAGGTTGATATTAAACTGTTGAAGTTCCACCTCCAGCTCTTTCTGAAGGGTTGGCAGCTCCTGTTATATTTACAACCATTTCCTCGTCTACACAACTCACAACATAGAACGCAAATCACTACAGCAACATTATTGCAGTTTCTTTCTACAGATCACATGAATGTTGCATTAGGGCTCGAGTATGAAAGTAATTCTACAGTTTGTGTTAGCCTCTCATTCTGTCAATGTGTGGATGTTTGAGGTTTGAGAGAAGACCACCTGCACAGATTCTCCTCATATACTGTATGTGATGAAACCTGATTTCAAAATCCATTATGATTTTGAAACCCATTGCGGTTTGATGGCTTTATCTAGCTGCTAAATATAACTCTGTATTCTCAAACTTATCACAGTGAGTTTGGAGAGTTTTTACACTGAAAACAGCTGTGGATAAAATATTTGTTATGATAAAACAGGCTTGCTGCAGGCTGGACGGCTAAACTACAAGCTGAATCTCTCCATAAACCGCTGATTCTTCTGATTATTGTCTGCACTAGTGTCAGACTGCTCTCACGCAAAACACAAGTTTTTATTATGTTTAAATATTCATTATTGATTCTGAAATATCGCGACAGACATTTAGAAAAAATGCTAGAAAAGCCAAGACCAAAGAACACAGACAAAGTTAGCAATAGCCTGATCAATAAAGAAGAATATACTCAGGTAAGAGACTAGATAATTCTTTCAGGAGTTGGTGTAGCCAAAAACAGAAACATCAGTGGCAGTTTGCTTGATGTCAGAAGAAACCTAATGGTTCTCTTTTGCACGTTTGCCATAATGACTTAAAGAAGTGAATGCAGTTAGAAAGTTTGGATTTAATTGGGTTATGTAAGATGGAAAAAGACTATAGTTCTGAAATTGGTGCTACATAAACGGAGGACATTGCTGTGGTATCACAATGTACTTCACCACACTGAACCAATAAAAGCTCTGGTTGGAATGTGAAACAGTATGAGACCAGCTGGAAAAAACAATCTCATCACAGCCATCTGCACAGACGAACATTTTTAAGACATTTTCGGTGATAAATAGGCCGTGAATAGGATCATGGTTCATATTTGATGTCCACTTCCTGTTTTTCACAGCACAGGAAACAATATGGTGGATGCCTCCTCATTACAAATGATGGCTCTAAAATTGTGGTTTCCCAAACTTAACCTGGCCAGTTTGAATCTATGAGTGCGTTACACCAACATATATGTCAAAATATATTTTATAAGGATACCGGGAAAGTTTACTCAAAATGGTTAAAAAGTTAAGAGTAAAACTCTGGATGTCTTTTTCTCATATCATCAGAAGGCATCTTCCTGGGTAAGTAATGAAGGGGGAGGGGCTTACAAAACATTTCAAGATTGTGAAAATAGGGGCAGAAGCGGCAGTTAAGGCAGAGAACAACAGCGCAACATACATAAGTAATTTCCACTTTGCATCGACCGAGGAGAAATGTTCATTTTGAATTACCTGAAAAAGAAAGAAAGAAATATATTTTAAATAGTCATATGACAGTTGCTCGGCAAGTGTACGATTTGAAACTTACTATGCTGTAGAAATTTATGAACAATCAATCAAGTATACTTACATAAAGTATACAACATATTAGCATTCCTACGGAAGTATGCGATTAGAGACATAGTAAAACTTTCTCTTTATGGCTGAAATATTTGCTAAACAGTCTTTTTCTGTCTTTCAGGCCGGCTTTAGCTGAGGAGGTAGCTAAAGGTAGCAACTTGGAGGATGACCGGTCCTCCAAACAGACGATCGGTGGTTTGATCTCATGACTACCCCTGCATCCTTCATGCTGTAGTATCCTTGAGTAAGGGTCTGCCCACTCTCCTCAAGAATGGGTCAAATGCAGCGAAGCAATTATAACCCTGAAAAGTTAGGATATTACAGAATCTTTGTCCCACCTTCACAGATTATTCACAGATTTTGATAAACATTCAAACTAACTTTTGGCCAATAGTGGCATGCCAACAGCTAATAACAGTTAATACCTGACTTGTGTGCTTACTGACACTACAGATACTACTAACCATTTTGTACCTAATTCTTCTTATATATGATTGATCTAATTACCAAACTTAGTTATACATATCCAGAGCTAACTTCTACTTACCTGTAAATGACCTTATACCTCCCTCGAATGTTCTTTACAGGAAATAGTAGGTTTAGGTTAAAGTATATTTGATCTCAACAGAGGCTCACAGAGAGCACGCCGAGGGAGAACTAAACAAACTTTGTTTGTATTTGATTAGGACTTCTTCATGTCAATTTACAAACATCTGTAGCAATGGTAAAAGCAAATTAACAAAGCAATGAAGAAAAGTTTAATATTCCTTGCTTGCTCATACTATCCGCATTTTAATCATATAACCTTGTTGAAAACCAGCAAAGTTTCTCTTTAATGTAATAATATGTCAATGATAGGGCTTTCAACGTGTTTTATTGGTTCCCAGTGGACAGATCCAGGTGATATATCTGTAGTTTCAGCAGCTCTTGATCAAATGTTACTTTCCACTATCAAACCGCAGACTAATAAACTCCTCAGGTATCACCTTCAATGGTTGTCTGCTGTTGGACTAAATAAGAGTTTATATGAGGCAGGTATTGGATTATTTACTAGGACAGAGTGTTTTTCAGGGTCAGAAATGTTCAGGTCAATTTCAGATCTGCGACAGTTTTAGCCAAAACATCTGTAAAAGCTAGAGTGCTGCATTTTGATGGCCCTCTACAGGTGGGACCAAGTAAGGGACTGCACTTACATGCAACCTTTACTTCTTTGTTTTTGAAAGCGTTTCAGATATATGTTTCATATTAGATGTGTTCTAATATTTTAGGTTTAATATGCACTGATGTATTCAGTTGGAACTGCTGCATGACGTGCTAGAGCGGTGCCCGGTACTGATCTTTTGGCAACTGCTGTCCTCACCTGTTTCTGTGTTTTGTATGGTAGAACAGTGTACTTGCTGCTGTTCCCATCATCCGCAGAATGTTATAGGAAACCAAAACCGTTAAAGCCCCAATAGCTGACTGGGACCCTTTAACATTGACTCATCTTATTGGATAGTATTAATTAGGCTAATGTTAAGCAATTCAACGAGCCCATCTTGTGTGGTAAACCAACCGCAAATGCTGACAATAGCTTCAACACCCAGTCTTCTGCTTTTAAAAATTGTGAATCAATTTTAAAAGCAGAAGACTCCCCATTACACAAATTATCTGGAATACGAAGGCAGGGTCTCTGGACTCAGCCTAAGAGAAGGTGTGGAGCTCGGACAACCGCAGGGGGCTCGAAATGGAACTACTGTTGCTTCATATTGAAAAGAGGTTTTTTTTGGCGGTTCAAGCATCCGATCAGGATACCCCCAGGACACTTTGGAGATTTTCCAGTCACGTCTAACTGGGAAGAGACCCGGGATAGACCCAGAACTCACTTGAGGGACTATATATCTCATCAGGTCTGGGAAACACCTCAGGATCTCCCAGGATGAGCTGGGGAGTATTTCTGGGAAGAGAGACATTTAGAGTACCTTTCTTCACCTGCTGGCGTTGAAACCCGACCTTTGCTAATCGAAAGAAAATGCATGGTTGGCTAGAAGTCAGATCCATATCAAAGTCAGCGACATTTTCTTGTGATTGTCCTCTCCTCAGGAAAGTTGACCTTTAAAACATGATTGGATCTTATCAACTTTTGTTGTCGTTGAATTTAGCCTCGTAGCAGGCGTCCTCAAAGTGGTTCCAAGTTTCGATCTTTCCCGGATTTATTCAGAATCTTTTTCTTCTTTGACTTTTGTCCTGATCATTTTTTCTTACATTCCTACTGTTAAATTATTTGATTATTTGAGAGTTTTTTTTTAATTGAAAACAAACTCTCTGCTGTGATCCAGTTCTGCTTGAAAGCAGCCATCTTGCATTTGTTTTACTTACTATTTCAATGAAGCTGTAGTTCATTATTCTGTGTTTAATGAAAGTTTTTATACCAACGGAAACCAAATGAAATTCCAGTTTGGGTTTTTTTTATTCCAGATGGGGCACGGTGCATTTTCACTGTGATGAGACCTTTAAAACAAATCAAATCATGATTGGATCTCAGTGGCTGTCTTGCAAGTCACAAGTAATTGTTCATGTTTTTGAACTGAGGTCTCAAGCCAGAGTGACTTCAAGGCAAGCAATTTCCTACTCATGCCATCCAATTTGACTTCCATGACCTAAACAAGTCATAAAGCCCTTCTCACCAAATGAAGGCCATTTCCACATCAGAGCCTCGACTTACCGCTCTTTGTCCCACTTCAATTGTTTACCATTGTTGCATTTGTCATCAAATTTTGACGCACACAATTTTTCATCTGCAATTATTTCTTTTGTTGATGTGGTTTGTTTACGAGGTGCACTTGGACGCAATTAAAAGTCCCTATTGGTGCCCACATGCTTTGCCGTACAAATTTCTGTGTTGATGAAGTGTCTCTGTCTATGTATCAAAGTCTATAAATAGCATCAAATCAAGGTAAGAACTTTCAGCATAGTCTTCCATTACATGTCTATTTTTGTACATAAGTTTATCAATGGTATGGTAGATTGCCTGCCAAGATTTACTCGCTGGAAAATCTACAAACATTAGTAGTTGGCGCGGTTAGAATTTGGCCCGCGGTTATTTGACTCAAGAAACGAAGAAAAATAATTCAATCTCTGGACAATCTTTAAATAAGATACTTATTAATCAAGTGTCTCACAAAAAACTCATGTACAAGAGAAGTCAAATTACAAGTGTGCTTTTATTTTGATGGGTCTAAAGTCATCAGATTTGTGACTCCGGTTTGACTGAGGCCAAAGACTTAAATCCAATCTACCGTGAGACAGATTTGTGGGTAATTTTATTGACAAGCATCTTGAATGGCCCCCAAGGTTTTCTCATGCAAGCATTAAGGAAAACGCTGCTTGCAATATGCACTGCAGAGCTGGGGTTTCAGGGTCATGCTCTAGGACCCTACGACAAGTAGACTCTACTGGGACTCTAACCGGCTACCATCCATTCTACCGATTGGGAAACCGCCGCTGTACCCACTGAGTTACAGCCGCCCCAGTAGCCTTTGTGAAACAAAGAAATTAAGTGGTAGAAAGAGAAATGATAGAAGTTAAATGACCTAAAAAAAAAAGGAATTTAAGAATCATAAGAAACTACCAATCCTCTTTCTGTCTGTGTTATGCGAGGTTAGCTCTCCGGCCTCTCAGCCCCCGAACCGCTCGCCTAGCCAGAGCTAAGCTAAACGAGTTAGCTTCCAAGCTCTGAAACAAAGCTTTTTTAACAGTCAGTATAAATACACAGCCTCAATCCTAAGTGGCTCCAAGTGACAATGAAAATACTATTCTAACTGACCTGAGTGAATACACTTCTAAGCATCCAACTTTTAACAGGATGGAGGTTCTACAGTTGTTATCATGGGGCTGTGACACATGTAATAAAGTACTACTCCTGTTGCATTGCCTGGGTTTTGGGTGGAGGTGGGTGGGTGTTTCTTGAGGCTATGGCCTCAGCTTGCACTTAGGGAGGAGCTGGCCATGTCCTGGCCTTCTGTGTGCTGGTCATTGGCCGGGGCAAACCCCGCCGCTGGCCCTGGCCGGCATTCCCTTGGGATGGTGAAATGCTGTTTGTCCTGTAGCACGCGGCCTCCGGCCCTGCGTGCTCTGTGGGGCTCTGTTGGTTTGGGTCCCTCACTGTCTACTCCTGGGGGTCAAAGTGGTGTTAGAACGGAATAGAAAAACTTTTTTAATCCCCAAAAGGGCAAACTTATTCGTTGCAGCATCGCCAGCATACAAGTATATATATATATATACAACATTTGTTGTTGTTGTTGTTTACTTTGTTGTTGTTGTGGTCTCTACCACCCTTTGGACGAAGCTGTTGTTGTGAATGTACCTATACACTCAAACTACTTAAGTGGAGACATACCTGAACGAGACACAACATTGACTGATAAAAACTGATTTAAAATGATTTCTCTTGATATTACTGCTGCTGTTTTTCTAAGACTGAAATGTTGGAAATTAACAAACTTCATCTTTGTTAAGCAATAGAAAACTCCTGAACAGAAAATCTGATTAATGTAATACATATTGAATTAAGTAATCAATATTGATAAATTTAATGCCACAATTAAATCACTAAATACCTATAATATAATCTAAGCTTTCAAAGTTGGTCATTTTAGTTTAGAAGCTGACTGCTGGCGGCTGGCAGCCATCTGCATTGGCTTCAGCCTCTAATCCTATCATCAAGTCAGTTTATCATTTAAAAACTGGCTACAGTGCCATAATTATAAGCGTAACTCTACACTCTTATTCTTTTACCGGCTATAATAACATTTTACTCATCAAAGTATTTACTAAGCTATGTGAATATGGTTACAGTTTAGCCAAATTATGATAACTACTTGATTCGGATATAAACCTAAACACGGGGACATTAGAATGTCTCCACACTGCCTGGAAACTAAATTCTGCACAACAATGGAATGTACTGTGGCTCAAAGTTGAACCAAAAAGTCAACTAATCATTCACATTTGTTTTCTCCCCAAGTAGTCCAAGTTTGGCTAACCAGGCGGTTTGAATTAAAATGGACTGTTTGTGTTTCTTGCCTCTTTGACAGTAACAGCATTTCCAGATTCCAGCAATTACAACCGAGATTTGAAAACACTGGGATGCTGTGTAAAGCCTAAATAAAACAACTTGAAAATTAGCTATTCTTTGTTTACAAATAATCAATTGGAAACAATATAAATGGAATATGTTCAATGTTTTCAGTATATCCCTATATCCTTATTCGATGCCACAATCTAACACATTTACTTAACTTATGTATGTAAAACCAGCCAACAAAAGTAGATTGAAAAACTGTGAAAAAAAATTTGGAAAGTAATTAAGTTAAGTGCCATATGATTTAGGTGCCATATCATATCAGACAGTAGTTAAGTTTAATTTACTGAAGACTTTTATATTGTATGTACTAAACACTTATATTTATTACATCGTTTGATATATAGTTGTATATCTAGGTACTATATGGTATATGGCATGACAGCGATGAGGTGTGCTGTAGGAGAAACAGACAGGTTCATGGTGAAGGTGGGACTGCATCAAGGATCACCTCTAAGCCCCTTCTTGTTTGATAGGGTGACGGACAGGCTGACAGATGAGGACAGGCAGGAGTCTCCAGGGACTATGATGTTTGCAGATGAATTTGTGATCTGTAGTGAGAGCAGTGAGCTGTTGGAAGAAAATTTGGAGAGGTGGAGGTATGCGCTGGAGAGAAGCGGAATTAAGGTCAGTTGCAGTAAGACAGAATAATTGGGTGTAAATGAAAGGGAACAGGTGAAGAAGTGAGTCCTGGCGGGTGGAGAAGAGTGCCAGGAGTTATATGGAACAGATAAGTAACGGCAAGAGTTAAGGTAACAGTCTCCAAGATGGTAGTGAGGCCAGGTCTAGTTGATGGTCTAGAGACTGTGGTGCTGTTGAAAAGACAGGAAGCAGAGCTGGAGGTGGCAGAGTTGAAGATGTTTAGATCTTCTTTGGGAGGGACGAGGATTTACAGGATCATAAACCAGCACATCAGAGGGACAGCCCAGGTAAGATGTCTTGGAGACAAAGCAAGAGAAGCCAGACTGACACGGTCTGGACATTTGAAGAGGAGAAGTAGTGGTTCCATTGGTAGATAGATGCTGGAGTTGGACGGCTCGATAGAGGACTCGTAGCTGGTTGACTTAAAAAGTTGTATAATTCAAGAGACATTGTTTAATTTCTAAATTCAGTCTGACGGGTAGATGGATTGAGGAAGTATTAATAGGTGAGTAGGTATAAGAAGGGCATCCAGTTAATGCTCAGTATCTCACAAACAAAGAAGAGGTTCACGACTTAGTGAGACACATGATTGTGAAAGGATAGCATTATCAATCAATCAATCAATCTTTATTTAAATAGCGCCAATTCACAACAACAGTTGTCTCATGGTGCTTTCCAGAAAGAACAGGTCTAGACCAAACTCTTTATATAATTATCTACATGGACCCAACAAATTCCTCCTTGAGCAGCACTTGGTGCCAATGGCGAGAAAAAAAATGCCTTTAACGGACAGAAACCTCGAGCAGATCCAAGACTCAGGATGGACGGCCTAGTGCCATGACCGGTTGGGTTTGGCATGGGGTATGTGACATAGTACACAAAGAAATTGTATGTACTATATGTGTACTAATTTCTTTTTATAACAGTCGTAACTTTTTAAAAAATCTTGTGCTGATAGGAATGTCAGGGACAAATGCAATTTGTAATAAACTACCATTATGTTTTAAAAAAGTTAAAATTACACGTGTGTTAGTTTAGTTGAAAGTTCATAAATGTCTTTGATAATCCATCTGACCGCAAACTTTCCACTGGATCTTTTCGATGTCAAACAATTGCCTGTTTCCACATATGGTTTCTACCCCGCTCCTCTTTTAGCAGGGGCCACGCTGACACTATCATTTTTATCAGACTTTATTAGGTTATGCTGTCAAGACATCTAATGCAGGCCAAACTCCGGCCCGCAATTAATCAGGAGTTGTCTTCTATAGCTGACCCTTGAGGTGTCAGCGATATCTATGTTTCTGTTTTTGGAAAGCACGGCAGTGACTGACACCTAACATCGGAAGAAGGATGTCTTTCAGGGGTTATCGGAGATAATATTAGATTGGAGACATCTGATGCCTCCCAGATTGAACCAAGACGATTAAGGTGGTGACAGATTTACGTCGAAGCACTGAAGCAGTGAATCTTCATAATCTGACTAATGGCATGGGGAGATGAAGGTCTTTGAATTATTGAAATGTAGTAAATAAGTCTAATATCCATTGTGCACACTACATGACTGACTGTTGGTGACAAGGGGAGAGGCAGAGGCCAACAACACTTTTCAGATGAACAGTTTTCTTGCATCATACTGTGTCTGTATCAGTGGATATAACTCAGAAAAAAGAAAGTTGACTAGAAACCAACAGCCTGAAGGAAGCGAGCTGAGTCTCTACGAACTTTCACAAAAACCCTTAATGAGATAATTTGCATAATCTGAATAAACTAAACACGGGTTAGTTGTGTATGTGGCACGTGGATCTCAGATGAGCGAGAAGCTCATCCCAGAGGGTCTCAAATGATTAATTCCCACTCATGTGTTGCTGATCATCTGAATATTTCCACAGTGTGGTAAAGAAGAATCCTACCATGACTCAGACCTGCATGCAGCTGCGCAACCAAACACATGAAAGAGAAGAGGGGAAAAATGGCAAGCATGCATTGGCTCACAGTAAAGACACTGTGACCACAAAGCAGTACAGTCAGACCCGTTTCCAATGGAAATGGTAAATGTCACAGGAGTGTGGTCAATGCCCAGATGATTATCGATGATTTAAGAACGACACCAAACTATAAAATGAGTCAGGATAGAATCTCGCTCGGATGCATCAGCCCTGGTTCTGCGAGTCATCTCCAAATCTAAAAATTCTTATGTCTAATCTGTTTATCCTTGAAGAGAATTAAAAATTTTAATTAATAGTCTTTGATTCTAGAAATGCACTTTTCTTTGTCACATAGGTCAGATCATTATCACACTCCAGGAAGTCTACAGGCTACCTCACAGTGACATCCACAATCCCCCGTTGAAAACCATTACCACTCAACTAATGGACAGTCCGGTTGAAAATACTTTTAAAATTTAAAGCATTAGATTAATAGATGTAATGGCAATGAGTGAAGAACAGATGTCTTGGTTTTATCCATTTTTCTGCATTTTGACAGAGACAAGACTTAATTTTCCAGTCTCTAAGCCCATGACGAGCTCGTTCTCGAATCAATTTTGAAATTGAGTTGCATCACATAAAAGATTTTTCCTTCTCTTTTTTAAAACATACACCACATAAAAAATGTTTATAAAAATGAGAATGACACGGTGCACCACTGGGTTGTTGTGATGATTTTCAGCACAAAAACAGAGAAAAAACAAGTTTGGAGCTTCATCCAAAGAGTTGTTGCTATCAACAAGGGTGGTCTATTCTTTGTCAGGAACTGGTGTTGAGATTCAGGTTCTGTCAAGAATGCTAAAGTCACTGTTAACCCCCAGGGCTATAATGTTTACCTTTGCTTGACAGCAATGTTATGTCTCTTGCTCTGGTAAATAAGTATTAATGAAATTATGCTGATTTTAAATTGAAGATGTCAAACATGTTTGATGTCATCGGACTGGCGAGCAGATTATGAGGCTTAGGACTGGATCTTTATTCTCCTCACCGTAACAGAAATTCTTGGGAAACAAGGATCAAAGTCACTAACAGATTCTTCCTTCTATGGATGGGTGGGGTCATTCGGAATTAAATCCACCAAAACCCTAGCCTGAGCACGAGATAACTGTTTTCTGACTCATATTTATATCCCCTTCATGTTAATCCAAAAACTCAACAACTATTTCATGGACAATTTTCGAATTTTATAACAAATTAAACCTTAGTGTGAGTTTCCAAAAGTTTTCGGACTGTGATTTCTCAATCAATCAATCAATCTTTATTAATATAGCGCCAATTCACAACAACAGTTGTCTCAAGGTGTTTTCCAGAAAGAGCAGGTCTAGACCAAACTCTTTATATAATTATCTACAGGTCCCAACAAATTCCTCCTTGAGCAAGCACTTGGTGACAATGGCGAGAAAAAACTGCCCTTTAACGGGCAGAAACCTCGAGCAGATCCAAGATTCAGGGTGGACGGCTTACTGCCATGACCGGTCGGGTTTGAAAAAAAGAGACAGAGAGACAGTGAGAGAGAGAAAGAGAGAGACACGGGTGAGGAGAGATACAGACGGGGGAAAAGCAGCAAAGATATCAGCTGTGATATCAGATATCGGGCCGCGGCAGCAGCAGGGATCCCAGGTTGATAATAACATTAATATTAATGTAACATATAGTGATAGCTTATGGGGGAATACTATACAATAATAATAATAA